>JAXIVH010000030.1:4287848-4494141 GCA_036785325.1 Urophycis tenuis
AAGCTAGACCTAACATTCATTGTGTGTGTGTGTGTGTGTGTGTTATGCCAGGATTATCTTTTGGGATTTTATTTAAAAGTTGATGCCAACAAGCAAAGTCCTTTTTTCATGGTTTTATATTATTCACTTTAAATGTCATATTTTTTATGTTCCATAGTTTTGCGTTAGTATCATTGTCCAACATTGTCCAATGGTATAGCCTTACCCTTGCAGATTTATGGTTCTAAAGGCATCCCTCGCTGATTTTTAAAGGCCGTATCTTTTGCTGTTGTTCTTAACGGTTAATCCCAACCTAGCAACCAGACAGCTGTTTGACAGAGCGTGACTTTAGGCTTCTCCGGGATCTCTCTGTGGACCGGCCTCCTGGTTCTCCGGGCCAGACCAGCCGACAGGCCGTCGGCTCCGCCCCGGCTTTAAATAGCATACGCGTTCATCCCGTAGCTGCCTACAGTTGAATGAAGAGCAAGTCCAGGTCGGAGGGTGGAATGACTGACCGAATGCTGACTTTGGCTGATGGAAGTCCAAGTGTCACCGACCAAATCCCAAAATAGTTCCTGCAATTATAGTGGACAGCAGCGCCACCTCTGGTACAATCGTGGTTATTGCAATTTGTGTTTTTTTTGGATTGGCTGAAATCGGTGCCAGGTGATGTTGCTTGCCATGGCAACGAGGGCTAATGATGTCAAGCATCTCTAATTGGAGCTAATCAGCGATGGTGTTAAGCCTGATGTGTTTTAGTAGCTGTTTGCGTTCCTCGGCGTCGCGGCACAGTGTAGCACGTTTGCGTGGGGTTCACTCGAGCAGACGTGTCTCTCTCTCTCTGCGCAAATGATGCTTTTCTGCTCTCAGGCTCCAGGTAGCGCACCAACCCTTACCTCTGTTACCGCCAATGGATACCAACAAAACCACTTTATAGACACGGCCCATCGTGTTGAAGTGGGACACTGCCCTTGCTGTAGTGAGTGCAGTGCTGTCCTTGACAAAGTAGAAACTTGCCATGTCATGTTTCTCCATCAACGCTAAACAGTGCACCACAAACATGTATGTATGTGTGTATATGTGTCTGTGTATCTCGTCTGTCTGTCTGTCTGTCATTTTCTTTCTCTCTGTAATGGCAAATAAACACTGCAGAGTATTTAGTTTGTGCACACCTCGTAAAATGGCTGGGGAGCTGGTGGGCCTGTTGGCTTGGGATGGATTCAGGGACCCTGTTAATATAGCCTCGGTCTTTTCTCCTTATAATAGGCTTTTTCCCCAGTCGTGTTATGTAACGATGTTGACCAAGGAAACTCTGCTGTGCCCCGTCTTAAAGGGACCACCGCCACAACCACCACTAAAGGCTTGCTGTCTCCTCAACTATTTAAGGCGTGTTGCCGATCATGTAACGTGATCTGATCTGACACAGTTTTGGGCAATCCTAGTTTACTTGAGACGTGTGTGCTATCTCTTTCTATCGCTTGTCCAAGCGGTAGAGGAGCAATCTCTCTCTTCTCTCTCTCTCTCTCTCTCTCTCTCATCTCTCTCTCTCTCTCTCCTCTCTCTCTCTCTCTCTCTCTCTCTCTCTCTCTCTCTTGTGAAATACGGTGGAGTAGTTTAAGAGCTCTCAACAGCTCTAAGACTTTCCTCTGTTCCTCTAATTGACTTGCTGTTAGCAGCCTTGATGGCTAATGCTTTGTTTGTGCCCTGTAAGAGCTTAGGGCCGCAGAAGAAGAACGGGGTGGACTCACAACACTGAATAGGTACTTCCACAACTTTTCTCTATGATGGCAGTGAGATGGTCTCAGCTGTAGCATTCAAAGACATGGCTTATTCATTATAGGTCCTGAAGTCCTTGATAGTAGTATATCTTTAAGGCATTGTTGATTTTGGTTAATCATTTGCCAGTTCTTTCAACTGTTAAAGCAAAGCCAGACCAAAGTAACGTTATAGCTGGGTGATAGTGTTCTGTTGTGTCAGCCATTATTTAGCATTAATGTCATGCAGTATTATGAGGGGTCCGGTCATAAATGTTGAACAAGAGAGATTGTGAATGTGGACATTAATACCCATGTGGTCATTTTAGTGTAAAGAGGTTAACATATTTCTACTTTCCATAAAAAGCACAGCAAGTGCCAATGCACGTGTGTTACTAAAATAGCCCACAGTAGCTTTGATCAAGTGGACAGGATGCCCCCCCCCCACCCCCCCCCCCCCCCCCTCGACTCATACAAATGCCTTGCATGTGTGGCATGTCAGCCAGTAACATGTATACCATGCAAGTCCCCCTCACCTGACACAGCGCTGTTGAGCCTTCGCTCTTTATTGATTGAAAGCAGAGAGAGAGAAAGAGAGAAAGTGGTCTTTGACAAATGGACAGACACTCTCATCTCTAAAACGGAAGGCATCCACCCTTTAACAGAAAACCAACCTCCTGTTTGAGCGAGTCCCAAAGGCCTTGGAGTGTTCTCACCACGAGAACGGGGTCAGGCTGTTCAATTGACGTGACCTGGGAGCCCAAAACGGCCAACGGCAAACAGGGTAACTCATGCAATCCCACCCGTTTAACTCACAGGGTGCAATTTAGTGTCTTTGCATATTCGCATCTTATGCTACGTTTTTTTTTTTTTTAGCTTTTGCTTATTTAAGTCAAGATTTGCTGCAGGATCAATCTATTTCCTTTCAGGGTAATGGGTGGCAGACAGAACAGCCCCCTTGGGTCAGGATCCATGATGGAAATGGATTGCGCTGATGAATTCCCAACCATTGGCTGAAACCAGGGTGTAAGCAGTCGTAAGCGTATCGCAAATGGGGATGACCTGAGAAAAGGGTACAAACATATTCAGGCGGTGAAATGAGGTCTCGAATACAAAGGTCAAACGAGTGCTGACGCCGTGTGGGGCAATAATGAGGCAGGTCTCGAGTAAAGTAGTTATAGGATTCACTTCACTTACGCACGAAACGAGTGCTGACGCCGTGTGGGGGCAATAATGAGGCAGGTCTCGAGTAAAGTAGTTATAGGATTCACTTCACTTACGCACGCCTAACACAAGCTCACACAGAATTACAAGGGCTTCACAGGCCCACTTGTGATGAGATCCTCTTACTCAAAAGAGAAAATACAGCATGTCCCATTGGTAAAAGACAACGCAAATGGAGAAAGGCAGTAAGCAAGAATCCCTTCTTTCAATGCTGGCTAATGCAATCAAACAATGGCAACATAACAATGTTTAAAGTTCTAGAAAGTTAATTATAACAATGAAAAAAATGTGGATTCATTTAAATTGATAATCCATCAGGAGAAGGATTAGTATGTGAGACGTTTTTTCGGCTGACTTGGTCTGTAGAGGGGTGGTTGTATGAAGGATGTGGTAAAGCTGGCTCCCAAGCAAAATACCCATGGGCATCCAGTCTTGCGCTGGCAAAGCAAAACCATTTGTTGCCCTCCTGTCCAGTGCAGTATGAGATTCCAACTTCTCTGGGCCAAACGACTTCTTAAATGGTCTCAAAGCCTTTTTCAGTTTTTCTTTATGGTCAAATCCTGAGAATGGAAGAGAAAGTTTACAGTGGCGCCAGGACGTTCATTGGTATTTCCACATATCAATTCCTCTTATGGTAAAATAGGCTTGTATGTTGAGCTTTGTATCCTTGAAAAGTTTTGTGGCTTGTCATGGCCATCAGTCTGTGGTCCATACGGTCCGTGGTCTGTCTGCCTTCATTCATTTTATTTTGTTGTGCAATGCAAAATCAAGATTCACCCTCAAACTGTAGGCGTAGTTTGTACGATGATGACATAACGTGCGTATGACTGAAGGACCCATTCAACCTACTGCAGCTAGGATTTGATTGTTTGAAAGAGAGCGTGCAGAAAAGAGCATGCTGTTGAAGCTAAACAACCAAATGTTGCCGTTCGTACACCTATATGATTGACAGGCCAGATGGATTCTCCGTACCAATCAGGGAACAGATGCCCTGTCAGAAAAGAGCTGGGAGCCGACTAAATTCCCTTCTGGCTCGGCACATTTCGAACATAAAAACACAAATAATAGCTCTTAAATATTCGCTCCTGCACCTTCTAAAGATTAAGATGGCTGAAGGCCTGAATTCAAGGTAAGGTAAAGCTGTCACAATACTTAAATCATGCTCTTCTAGATATGGCTATCACTATGAAAGTAACATCCTGTATACAAAATGTTTTACGTTACTCATCACTGAAGATGTGGGCGTTCTCATTCCTCATGTGTTTGTTATTGTCATTACCTCAATGCATTTATTGACTTGAGTGTTTCACTCAGTCAGTCTCACTCACGTCTTGCCCCATCCGTCATCATCGGCGTGACGCCTTGCCGTCTTCCACGTGACGGGGAACAATTCAGATGCAGTGCGTTCACGCTTGTGTGTGGCGTCTCAGACGTTTTTTGCAGCTCACCTGCGGTTTACTGTGTCAGTAGCAGCACATGTTTCAATGGAGGCACGGGTCATAACAAAGGCTCCCAGGTGACCCCTAGAGACCGAGGATAAAAAATGCACCCTCCAAAACATTGAGTCATATGTTCTTAATCCAGAGCCGTGGGCGTGTGCAAGCGTGTGTGCAATGTGTAGTTTGCGCGTGCATGTGTGTGTGTGTCTGTGTGTACATAAAGAACCTGCCATCACTTTCAACAGCTTTCCCCGCGGTAATATTACATATATGATGTGTCATGTAACTGTCGCTGAACGAGTTCTTTTATCGTTGCAGAGTTCCCGTATTGTGGGCTGAGGAACGGAAGTTGCAAATGGCCTATCACAGTACAGCATGAACATGAAACCTTTTTTTTTGTGTGTGTGTGTGTGTGTGTGTGTGTGTGTGTGTGTGTGTGTGTGTGTGTGTGTGTGTGTGTGTGTGTGTGTGTGTGTGTTTGTGTGTGTGTGCATCCACGTGCACCGCCATGAGTGAATGGTTGAGCTGGTCATGAACACAGTTGAAAGTGATTCATGTGACCGCCACCTGACCACGGCAATTTATAAGTTGTTGTTGTTTTTTTCTCAATAGCTACAATGCATCGGAGTAAAGGGCAGAGTAAGGGTAAATTAAATGATAAAACCAAACAGCACTGATACCTGTTGACCTCTTAAGTATGCTTGATGTCGTCTGTGACTAAGCTTTCGCCGAGCAAGATGTGGTTATTGTTGTTAGGGAGCATCATTTTGCCTTTTTTTTTTTTGGTCTCATGTCACCCAGTACACGGGTGAAAGTACGCCCAGTGAATCTCAGTGAGTTCTCGGTTTTTGTTTGTTTGTTTGTTTTTTTTACCCAGTTCAGCCAAGGAAATGTCTGCGATGGTCCCCTCCAGTTACCACACACAATCAGAAGTCAGTTGTAATCTGCATTGCATACGGTCCATGTGTGTCACGCCCACGAATGCCCTTGGACCGGCGGCTTTGCCGTTGCTGTCGTAGAGATAGCAGGATACATTTCCAAACGGCGGTTGTGATTTGAGTTGGGCAATCGTTTGGCTGGATGCCAAATAATTCCCCTATTGTGTAGGAAAAGTACCTAACAATGGCTCTATAGAGAGCGCTGCTGCTAGCCGGCCGGCCCCTGGGCAGGTGTTCACGGCTTGACGCGCGGGACTCAAACCTGTGTATCCCCGTCGCTAATTCAGAGCATGCGTTGAGATGTTTATGTGTTGAATATAACAATAGCGTTACAACCGCTATGGAGATGTGTGATGTTGTTGAATACCCCCACCACAGTAGCACTGTGCCGCCATACGTTTCCCTTTAAGGCCACATTTACACATAGTCGGGTATTTAGAGAAACAAATATGTACCCCCCCCCCCCCTCCGTTTTCAATAATAACATCGTGCACACAGCATCGTTTAAAAAAAGTGCATAACAAGCCAAACAAACTGTAAACATCGGGCGATCACATGACCTTAAGCATTTTCTGGCGCAAAATGTTTGAGAACCTAAAACCCTGTTTCTCCCAGTTGACACGGCAACACATAACCGGCGTTTTCAAAAAATCTCCACTTTGGTCAGAGTTTTTTTTTTTAAATAATCGTTTTTTTTGATAAATAACGGGGTTTCGTGTAAATGAGAGGCCAAACCGCAGGGAAACATCTGCGTCTTTCCTTGGTGTAAACGGGGCCTAGATCTTGCTGTCATGTCGTTCCCGGCGGGCAGCCATTGTTGTCAAACTTCGTCGACCGCAGCGGACTTGTATTGTGTAACGTTTAAAATGTGACCATAGGTCGTTATTTGGTCGTCCATGCTCGTTGAAGATGTCTGTGTGAACACTTGTACCCCCCTTCCGAGTAAAGTGTGTTTTCCAAGCGTTTGTGTCTAAACTCATCGGCACCACCGTGCGTGTTTTTTCTGTACGCCGGGCTGCCTGTCTTAGCCTGCTGGTGTTGCGTCTTCGGCTTCCACCCTGGACGTGACGTCATCGTCTTCGTCACTTCTCGCCTCAGCCTCAGGTGTCAGAGCTCCCATCCTGAACACATTTGTAAACGCTGGTATTGTGCATGTGTTTACCGAGACAAATCCGACTCCATTGTCCCTCTCCCGGTAGTACGCACACACACGCCCACACACAAACACGCACGGACACACACATGCACGCACACACACACACACACGGACACACACACGCACGCACGCACACACGCAAACACGCACGGACACAAACATGCACGCACACACACGCACACACACACACGGACACACACCCGTACGCACGCACGCACACACGCAAACACGCACGGACACACACATGCACGCACCCATGCACACACACACGCACTCACACATGCACACACACGCACGCACGCACACACACACACACACACGCACATGCACATGCACGCATACACAAACGCAGGCACGCACACACAAGCACGCACGCACACACGCATGCATGCACGTACACACACACACATGCAGGCACGCACACACACAAACGCACACACACACACACGCACACATGCACACACACACACGCAAGCACGCACACACACACACATGCACAGGCACGCATACACAAATGCAGGCACGCACACACACGCACGCACACACACACATGCATACACACACGCACTCACACATGCACACACACACACACACGCGCACACACATACGCAGGCACGCATACACACGCACACACGCACACACGCATGCATGAACGTACACACACACACACACACATGCAGGCAGGCACACACACAAACGCACGCACACACAAACACACACACACGCACGCACGCACGCAAACACACACACACACATGCACACGCACGCACACACACAAACGCAGGCACGCACACACACGCATGCATGCACGTACACACACGCACACATGCACACACTCACACATGCAGGCACGCACACACAAAAACGCACGCACACACACACACCACTCACACATGCACACACACACACACACATGCACACGCACGCATAAACAAATGCAGGCACGCACACACACGCACGCACGCACACACGCATGCATGCACGTACACATGCACACACGCACACATGCACACACACACACATGCAGGCACGCACACACACAAACGCACACACGCACACACACACGCACACACACACACACTCACACATGCACACACACGCACGCACGCACACACACATGCACACGCAGGCAGGCACACACGCATGCACGCACAAACACATGGACGTACACACTCACACGCACACATGCAGGCACGCACACACACAAACGCACGCACACACACACACGCACTCATACATGCACACACACACACACACATGCACACGCACGCATACACAAACGCAGGCACGCACACACACACGTACACACACACACACGCACACATGCACACACACACACATGCAGGCACGCACACACACAAACGCACGCACACACACACACACACACACACACACGCACACTTGCACACACACACATGCAGGCACGCACACACACACACACACACACACGCACACATGCAGGCACGCACACACACACACAGGATACCAGAGGCACGACTGCATGCCACGTTGCACTGTGCCGGAGGCGACGGCATTTCCTCCGCACCTTTGCAGCGAGCGCGCCCTCGCTGAGCCTCCGCGCCCGTTGGAGGCGGTTCGAGACGAGCCGCTGCTCATCACGGACGCCGGCGTGTTTCTGTCGGCGCGTGTCAGAGACAGAAACAACTTCATCAAGGAAAACAACAAAAAAAGAAGCTACTTTTGGTTCGTCGTGTCTTGTGAGTCATCTCGTGGTCACCAGGACTGTAGTCTTTGTTCTTTTCTTTTTTCTTTTTTTTTTTTTCCCCTTTCGCTTATAATAGCTTCTGTTATGTTCTGTCTTGCGGTCCCCTCAGTCCTGCAACTGGCGAGGGGAGAGACAAATCAACGGTCTGTGGCTGCACTGTGGCGGGGTTTCACCATCCACCCCGGCAGCTCCTTGCTATCACGGCTAATGCCAGCTCATCTGTCTTGTTTTTTTTTTGTTTTTTTCCTTTTGTTGGCTGTTCTCACAGCCTGCAGAAACCACCCCCCGCACACCCCTCCATAACCTGCCTGTGTTCTGGTTTGAAGGCGGTTTGGCGTGTGTGGATAGCTGGACCACAATCAGGCTCCCTCCCCCAGCCGCCTATCCGTAGCACAGTGCTCTCCTAGGGCTTGGGGGGGGGGTGGGTTCGGCAGGTTTCTTGCATTGGCGCAGAAAACCGATGGCAGCGTTTCCCATCATGCTTTGAGGGCTGGCGGTGCCCCCACCGTGGGGATTTAGGGGCGTTGTGCCTGTTCGCCGTCAGCTTTTTCTCATTACTAATTGCAACAGATGCGTCGCGGCATCTCCGGGCCGCCTCAGGCCAGCTTCCCCGCGCCGCGTGCACACAGCCGTCCACACAGTCGTCCGCACAGCCGTCCGTCCACACAGCCGTCCGCACAGCCGTCCGCACAGCCGTCCACACAGCCATCCACACAGTCCTCCACACAGCCGTCCACACAGCCGTCCACACAGAGTCGTCCACACAGCCGTCCACACAGCCGTCCGTCCACACAGCCGTCCACACAGCCGTCCACACAGCCATCCACACAGCCGTCCACACAGCCGTCCGTCCACACAGCCGTCCACAGAGCCGTCCACAGAGCCGTCCACACAGCCGTCCACACAGCCGTCCACAGAGCCGTCCACACAGCCGTCCACACAGCCATCCACACAGCCGTCCACACAGCCGTCCGTCCACACAGCCGTCCACAGAGCCGTCCACACAGCCGTCCACACAGCCGTCCACACAGCCGTCCACACAGGCAGCCGTCCACACAGCCGTCCACACAGTCGTCCACACAGCCGTCAACACCAGCGCAGAGCTGTGGAGGGATGTGACGCTCCACGCGTGTACACAAAGTGGACGTGCAGCTCGCACACAAGCACACATAACCCATACATACACACGCTTGCACACACACACACACACAGACACTGACACACACACGCATACACATTCAGTCAGTCAGTCAGTCAGTTTGCTCTACAGGCTGTCATGTTTCTCTCCACACCAGGAAGTCAGGCAGGCACATGCAAGAGGTTTTTACTTCTACCCCCCCCCCCCCCCCCCCACACACACACACACACACACACACACACCTTGGTATAAAATGGCAGGCTTTGCATCCTCACCTACAATGATGATGGTCTGCAGGAAACATACATGCTGTCATCGTGTAAAGCTAATGACTCCATGTTTTGACTCATTTTCTGCAGCCCCCCCCCCCCCGTTTTTTATGGATAGTGAATGTGGTGAATCCAGCTGTGCCCCAACATTCTTTCCCAGTGGATCATGCTTCTCAGTGTGAACAGTGTTAGCTGTTGTATTGATGCAGTGCTGTGGGAATGCTAACACACACACACACACACACACACACACACACACACACACACACACACACACACACACACACACACACACACACACACACAGACACACACACACACATACACACACACACACACAATTGTAGCTGGGTAAAGATACATTGACTTCCTGCTTCCTTCTGAAGATTTTCCTCCTATTGTGAATCATTGGTTTAGAATGCACTGTGTAATTGGACACCGCCACACACAGACTGACGTTGAGACAGATGTAAAGTTACAGGTTTGAAAACTTGTATGTAATAAGCACGAGCGGGTTTTAACGAAAGCCCACATCCATGACTAAAAAGCAAATGGATGCAGGCCTTGAAATACATCACCGACAATACATCACCGACCTTAGTCCTTGCAATTTGATTTAGATTGTGTCATGTGTGATACATGCCCCATGTCTCGAGAAGGGTCCGGCTGCGTCCTGCAAGACGGAGACGTAACTTGTAGTAGGAGGAGGCGTGTCTTGTTTTTTTACAAGACTTACAAAATGTTACATTTACGGTGCCGGAATACTTTAAGCCTGAAATGACTTCAATAAAATTCTTTCTTATTTATTCATCTGCTGTCTTTTTGTTAAAGGTATGAAGGGATAAAGTAGGCTAAACTTATGCAGGTTCCCCACGTTAAACTGCTATATGCGTTAAATGTCATTGTAAAATTGTAATAGGCTAATTTTCTTAATGCATATGACTCAGGGATGTCAGTTTCACGTAAGCCTGTAAGGCTATGATTAAGATAATCAAGAGCATATTTTTAAATGAGCGGGTCGGGTGCATTATTTTTATATAAGGCCTAATATTTGCGGCCAAAGTTGCGGTCATTTATTTACCCGCACACCACTGCTACATACAGTCGGCCTAAATGAGGTTAAATTGGAACAGAAATACAGATGCCTAGGTAAAGTTAATAGGCTAGCCTAGTGAAATAATCTTACTTTTATGCGGCGTGGACCGCGATTTAGGAAAGTACAAGACACGGATGCCTTGGTAAAGTTAATTGGTTAGCCTAGTGAAATAATCTTAATTCCGCGATTTAGAAAACTACAAGACACGCCTCCTACTTCCGCGCTTTTGGAAAAGTACGAAACACGCCTCCTCCTACTACAAGTTACGCCTCCGTCTTGCAGGACACAGCTGGATACTATTGCATGTGTCGGGCTTAAATCGGAAAAAACAACAACATCTGACCACTAGATGTCGCTGCCCCTAACGGAAACAGAAGGGAGGGAAAGAGGACCACACAATCTGGAAACATTCAAAACCTTAAAAAAAGATCTCTCCGTGGGAAAAAAACACATCTTGGCTGGGATCGCCACAACAAAAACAATGCATGCATATATCATGCATGTCGTCAATGAACGCAAAATTAATTTAGACGAGATTGCCATCATGTGTGGAGAGAAGAAAAAAAAAAAGGCGACAGCCTGCCTTTCAACGTTTGACGATGTCTGATGTGGGTGTGTGCACGACGTGCCAGATGTAACTACCTGTTGAACCACACGGGGGCTGTTGTCTGATAATCACTACCAGTCTCTTTGTGTCCATCCGTCTTCAGGCAGAGACCCAGATGTCCGTGGCGGCTCTGAGGATGAAGATTCTGCCCTGAACCCCAAGCAGTATGTCAGGTAACTAACAACAAAAACATTCCCCTCCGCCCTCACTGGAAACAGATAACAGGGTGGAGCTAGATAACAGGGTGGAACTCAGTGTTTTATTTTAAAACAAATATATTCAAGTAGATTTCCAGGTGAAGTGCATTAACTACAATTCAAACTGGAGTCATATAAAAGCGAGGGTTGGCAGATCAGAGAAAACAGCCAGAGTTAGCTGGATTTTGAGATGGCCAACCGAAGAAATCCCGACCCTCCCTTCAGGTCTCCATCAGAAGCCACTCCCCCAACACACCCGACTAGCTCGCTAGCTTTAGCAAGAAGTCTGCCTAGCCTTGGAATGCTCTGGTTATGCGCTATGAACGCATGGGCAGAGTGTGAACTGATAGCTACGTACGAAGGCAATATTTGTGTCACTGCATTTGTTTTATTGATTGTTGTCAGGATGTACAAACAGAACACAAGTATGACATCAATGCTAAATCCCCTATATTTGAAATGTATACATGAACAAGAACATTAAGACAACGATGCACTACCAATTAACGTTGGATTGAGAAGGAATAAAGCCTAATTGTAAATAACTCAAGCTGCACTGTGTGCATTGTTCTTCATAACCTGCGGGCCGTTGTGCATACTGCTGGGGCAATTAGTGATGCAAACACATTAATCAAACACACATCGTTATCGGCCAATGTACCCCCTAAACACGTGATCAGTGGTCAGCTGATCAACTTGCTGGAGCCAATCAGATGATTCAAATACTATTGTGCACAAGACGTGCCGTCATTAGGTTGGTGTTCAGACAGTAAAGTTATCCTGCTGTGACACAACAATGAAGCTTTAAAGAAGCTGGAGCTTTCGGTTGATCTCAGTTATAGGATGCAATGACCAGGATGCGTCTCTGCATCCTTAGTTATATGTTGTTTCATATTTCAGTTGTAGTTTTGTCCTCATTTATTCGTCCCAATAGAAACGTGTGTCCGTATATGCAAAACCTTCTAACTAAATCCCAATAAATGATGAATGTCACCATATCAAATAGCCCATCACCAATGTGGTTGACTACTTGAAAGAGACTTGCAGCCTTTTGAAGTGGTATATCTGGATAATAGGCTTGGGCCACATCACAGGAAGCCAAAAAGTAGGCTACACATTTTCAGCATCTCCCAACATTTTCGCACCACCTTCATAAACAATCCAGACACAAGCAGAAAAATAACGTATTTATTGCATAACACGCACATACAATACAATAATGACCATGGAACCGTCTTCAGTTCCATGGTCATTCCAAGAGTTCATCCAAGTTCATCAAGTTCAAGTACATGAAAAGACCGATGATCACTGTAAAAACACTTGATTGGTGCATCCCTAGCGGCAACAGGATGTTTATTCAATTCAGAATGTATTGTTTTGACATTGGTCTATATTGTTTGTTGCTAAGAAACGTTGTGCAACGGGAGCTTTCTCTGCGAATGAAAGATTGTAGCCGGCCTGCCTGTTTTCAGCAAAAATGATGATAATAACTCAAAGCAACTGATTTAAACCCGTTTCAAATCCGTTTTATTTTCAATGTGAGTCAGAAAAACTCCGGTGTGGAACAGCCAGACACACACAGATAGAAACATGTTTGTCGAGTGTTCACCCCATCGTGCCCTTTGCTGCAGAAACCTTTCAGCACAAAACGTTTTGATCTTAAAATGAATACCCCCCATTTTAACTGTTAATGCCCCCCCCCCCCCCCCCCCCTTTTAGGTATTTTGGTCTCAGTTCCCCCCTCAGACCTGCCCCCGTGCCCACTGGGGCGTTACGGCCCTGTTGAGAAACCCTCTTTTAGAACAGGATACAGAAGAGTGTCTGCTCAAAGTTGAGAGGTCTAAGGTTAGTGTTAAATGTGTAGCACAGACACAGTCTTTTTTTCTCATGTCTCTGCAGTCTCCTGTCTCTTACCTCGGCCAACTTTAAAGCAGCCGCACAAGCGGTGCGGTTGCTGTGCTACTGGTCATCGCCACGTGTGGATTAAAAGAGTTTAAGGCCCGGGGGTACCCAGCAGCCCTAAACACCACCGTGGGCTGAGACGTGAAGGGCCAGTCATGTACCATGAAGCCTGAAGCCGTGTCTCGCGGCCATCGACGCTGTAACAAAACGATGCTAAGGATTTGATTTATAGTGCGATTTTCAACGCTGAAAAACATACTGGAAAAAAATATAGCCAGCAAGTTATGTAATAAAAGTGAAACGATATATACGATATATATCGTTTATATATATATATATGAGTATACAGTACAGTTCAGTCGACGCAACGTATTCCTATTTGAAAAGGTTTTGGTCAACTTAAACAGACAAAACGTTACACTAATTACTGACTGAAAAAGAAAATATTTCAGTACTTTGACCTCCAACTTTTTGAACATCTTACTTGATTAAACTTCTTAAAGAGATGTATTGGCTGTAAAAGGATCTGCCCCAGGATCCCACAACAGTGTGCTCCAGAATACATCAAAGTGCTGTGTGTTTTACAATGCGCAGCAACCATAGTGTGCAACCAAGTAGCCTCGGCATTCACACTAAAGTATGCTTTATGCATCATCATAAAACTTCACACTTGCGTCATAGTAGCAACAAAAGTTTCACAATCATCCCAAAACCACCCCAAAAAACAGCAACATTGCATTCTATCAATTTGTATTAGGTTATGTATTTCGTTGTATTTCTAGTTGTGTAATGAAATGACATTTCAATTCTAAATAATGAAATCAAGAAGAAAATTGTGAAGCCACAAATGATCTTCTCTCCCTTGTTATTTCATCGGAATAAAAATGATTTGATTTGGTACAGCACTGGCAGTTTAGTATTGGGTGAAATTGTTATGTTTCAGCCATTTTAATATCCACCATTGATAGCTTCCTCCTCCACCACCCCATAATGCCACCCATGATGCAGGCTCACTTCTGTCATTCATCACGCACCTCAAAAGGGACACAACGTCATGCGTCAGTTGTTGAAACACACAGCTGCTCTTGACTGCGGCTTGCTGATGATGTTCCGAAAATGTGAATGAATATTAATTTAGCGTTGGTTAATTTTCACATGAAATGGAAAACCAATATGTGACAAAACAGTCTGCATCTTTACTCCTGAGTAACCCGATTGTTGTTTTTCTGCATCATTTATAAGTGCTTCTCCGTCTGTTTCAGATCCAGGCGACAAATGCTCCCCCCGCTGGAAAGATGAAGCCATTCAAAATGGTAATGTTTTATTCTCCCACTCAACACAGCCTTTTGCTTTCCCCTCAAGGTCTGGGCAGTATTTAGTGAAGAGAGGACCTTTCGGTCTGTATTAGTCATTTTCAGTATTTTCTAGATATGGAAACGAGATGTGTTCTCTGCATTTTACCCGTCCTATGGTGCACAAGGTTACAGGGGTACATACTTTGGAGTGCATGCAGAAGATGCAAGGGGAAGAGAACCAGGGTTCTGTTCTTTGAGTGACCCGGGGGGTGCTGGGTCAAGATGGCTGACTATGACACATGATTTACACATGTGACACAGAATTGATTATTTTCCTCCTAAAGTTAGTTTTGCTTACGCTTATGCCTGTCCGAAGGCCAGGAGAGAGATAGTGCAGTCCTCCCCGAAGCAGAGGACTCAGTCGGATGAACGGTGCCTAGTCAAGGGGTCAAGGGGTGAAGTATGATGAAACATAAATGTGGCCTCCAAGGAAGTCAGTGGGTTTGGGCTGGTAGAGTGAATTATGTGGGATTCCAGGGACAAACTGTTTATTATTTGGGAACCCAAAAAAAAGGTGTTTTGGTGCACTGACGCTTTAATAATGATTAAGTAACAGAAAGTTAGATGCACATTTTAAGATTTTAGGTTTTGTGTAATGCAATATTGCACAGAGACTCAACAAATACATTTGCCATTTCATCAGCCACCACGGTCACCAGATCATCCTGTACATGATAGCGTGTCAAAGTTTCCCAATCAGCTCAGAGTTATTAATTAAAGCCGGGAATTCCAGACAGCCTCTAGCTTAGCATGATCTTTTAGCTCATCATCGTTGTCAAGGGAGGGATAACATGAGGGGTCGACCCAGGTGATTAGCACCCCGGCAGACAACTGAGCTGCTCCATAGTCCTCACAGACGCCTCTATTGTCCCTACTATACAACTGAGCTGCTCAATAGTCCTCACAACCCCCCCAGTGTCTCTATTGCACAACTGTTGACTCCACTCCTTCAACACTGAACAGAACAAGGCTTTTGTCAGGGGCTTCTTGGAGCGTTTTACAAAGGGCATAAATCACAGCATAGTTACCATTCCCTGTTCAAAAAAGTATGATTGCGATAGTATTGGTTCCGAGAGCTAATAAGTCAAGTGTAAACCACAGTGGAATGAAAATGCAGCTGAAAGTTCAATGTCGTTATCAATAGTGGTTGGTTTGAGAGATACTAAAACACTCCACTTCTCGTTGGCCTGTTTGCCAACAGTTTCCAAACAAAAGCAAAGTCTGATGTTTATTAAAGACATAGTGAAGACATAACACCATGCACCTCCCCTTTCTCCCACACGCAACCTGCATAGATGTGTCATAAGAAAGGCAACAGGCCCATGGAAATGTTCCTCTTAGATGTCCTTAAGTCACTTAGATCCATGGATAACTACAGCTTCAATTTAATTGCCAATTTAAAGTGGTAATTTGAGCTGGTCATGAACTCTGTGGAGAAGGTTCTGGAGAGATGTCATGCTGGGAGAACTGGCTCAAGTTTTCAGTTGAGGTCCTCCTTCGTCCTTGAATCAAAAAATTGTTCATGGCCAGCTGTGAACCAACCCCTAACGTATTTGTACAAACACCTGCTTTATAAGGAAAGTGGCAGAGGTATATTTATGTACGGAAGAGCAGGGCATGGAGATGAAAGGAGTGACATCTGTGCATAACATTTAAACATCATCTCATTTCTTTCCATGCCCTCTCCAGATTAGGGGTAGAATGAATTATTTTAACATAACTTCTAATGGAATATTCATGCAGACATTTTTTTCCTGGCTTTGATACAGACTTTGTAAATTTGATGACTCAGCAAAACAAAAAAAAGATGCTTTTGGTAATTAAAGAGAGGTTTTTTTTCTAAAAGGGTAAAGATGTTAAGGTTGAGGATTTTTTATTTTAGTGGTAATTTATTTCATGTTTCATGTTAAATAGCTTGCCGTTGAACAGATAACTAATCATGTCAGCGATGGCTTCAGGCTTCTCTCTCCTCATTTAACATTAGCACAACCTTCAGAGGAGCTTTAGTATTGAATGAGTGTGAAAGGTTCTTCAACGTAATTAAAATTCAGCAGCTGAATTTTGCACATCCAAAATCTTCTAGTGGAGTATAGGAGGATAGGGAGGCATCAACTCTTTTTGAAGTTATATACTTTTCATAGATTTGTTAACATGGCTTTGTCATTTGTAGTTTATGGCTCAAGGTGTAGAATGGTTTAGTGTGTGCCCATGCCCATAGTTGTGGTAAGGAAAGAAAATTAGCATGATTTTGTTACTTTAAAGTTGATTTGTGTTGTAATTTTGTCTTTTTACACAAACAGTTTACCGATTATGTATTGAACATTACTTTCCGAAAGGAATGTATTTTGACTGTGAAATTATTCTCTTTTTAATCATAAGAGGTGCATGCACACCATATTTGCACTCAAACTAACACTAGTTTGAGGCATTCGAGTTGGAACAATCATAATGATGTGATGTTCAGAACACAGCTTAAAGTATTGACAAGGATCGCTGTATACATGCTTCACACTAAATCCATTAACAAATTCCAGGATTAGACAATGGCAGGAAGATCACCGCTTCATTAAAAGAAGAGTATGTTTACCTTAAACTGCCATCTCTCAACAGCTAGAGCATATTGATCTCAAAGTTTACGTTAATTTGCTCTGAATCTAATCACAATCGATTTGTATTGATCGATGGCTCTGTTTTTATTTGATTAGTTTAATTCTAATTACTTTTTTATCTTTATCCTTAATTGAAATATAGCATGTTAGAGTTTATGTTATATATAGCATATATCGTTTACATTATATGTTTTAACCCATCCACGATTGTAAATTAAGTTTTAAAAAAATAGTGCTAAAAATCGAATCAACCTACTTCCCTGTTGCTAGGCTTTGCATTAGGTTTGTTAGGGGAGGTCACCAGGTGCACTTTGGGTCTGCTCTGTTGTCTGTTAGGGTGCTTAGGTCTCCTGGGTCGAACCCTTATGTTATCCCTCTCTTGACAATGATGATAAAAGATGATGCTAAGCTAGATGCTGTCTGGAATTCCATTCTTTAATTAACTTGGAGTTGATTGATCTTAGTCGAACCAGAATTTGGGCGCTTTGCTAACGTTGATACGCTATAATGTACAAGATGATCCGGTGATCCAATCCTAATGAGCTCAGGGTCTGTAACATGACCTGTGATGACCGTGACCTAATCGCAAATCTTAATTAATTCTACAATCTATGGTAAAATACTGTACGTTTGTCACGAGATGCATTACACAAAGCAATAAATATATTTCTAATAAGTTTCTCGCAAGGTCACAGTTAACTGCGGTTGAATTTCTCATAATTGGTACTGGACTGAGTTATTTCATACCGATATGCTCATAACAAATACAAATGAATGGATCCTTAGCTGCTGCGTGCCACCCTGCTATCTGCCCAATTCCAATTGACATAATTGCATTTAAACTTCAACCAGGAAAGAACCCCCTCTGAGATGAAAAGGCTATTTAACAGGTGTGTCCTGGCAAAGGGACGATGGGTACAGACAGAATATAGCTAACATGTACAGACAATGAATGTTACCAAATCAAAACAATTAATGTAAAAAAAAACAACAATAGAAATCACACTCTAAAGAAAACTATATCAATAGTCATTTGAACATCCAGGTACAATGGTCTCGCTGAGATCAGCAGCCTGATGTGCCAGGACTTAATACTTTGGGCTTGGCTTCCCTGTTTTTCCTTTGGTGCTCCGTGGTGTCATACCTGTGGAGGTGTGCGGCTTGGTTCTAACACATGGCTATTTTCCAATTCATTTTGAAATTTGATTTGATGATGCAATTTAGCATGCACAGAGATATTTAGTCCTAACTAGCCATAAATTCAACAATTGCAGTTCACAATTAATTAGGCACTTCGAGACCTCCTAACTGGGCATGATGGGCTTCTCAGCCCACCAATTACATATTACATGTTCTTGGTTCACGAGAAAATTATTATTATTTTTAGTTAAGCGACTTTAGGTCTGTACTCAAAACAAGAAAATCAAGTTTATTTTGGTCACCTATAGCAGCAGCCTATAGCAAGAGGCTTCATGGCGTGACTTAAACACCTTAAACTTCAACTCTAAACTCTTAAGGTCCAAAGTTTATTCCAACAACATACTGACATACGTTATGGAGTTTCACTGAATTATAATGCTATTATAATTATATATATATATGTATATATATATATATATATATATACACACACATATATACACACACACACACACACACACACACACACACACACACACACACACACACACACACACACACACACACACACACACACACACACACACACACACACACACACGCACACACACACACACACACACACACAGACTCAAAGCAGGTTAGCTAAAGAAGCATCTTGTAACTTATGTCGCATCAGGCTTCTTGGGGTGCTTCTCTTTGGAAATCCATTGTGAATTTAACCTTCTTTTCAATTAGCCTTTCAATACAACTTATTGATTATTGTGATCAATGCTTTTGTTTGCTGAAAACCATTGCACTCCATGTGAGCTATATGATAAATTGTGACACATTTTTATTTAAAAAATAGAAATAGTGGCAATGGCAAATATGAAAGGAAATGTCCTATTTTTGACCAAGATTTTTGACCAATTTTTGAACAAGATGCGCGGAACAAAGTTCCTGTTGTGTTAGCTAGTTCTCGGATGGGTGTCAGGAGTGGCAGCTAATCGCTGACACCTCCACCGTAGAGCACTTGGAGGATTGGTCGAGTGTCAGATTAGAGGCACGTGTCGTCATAAGTCCCTGCTTCCTCACTCAGACGGCCGGGGGATTTAGTGGATAAAAAGGTCCCTCCTGCCAAGAAGGGACAGCCTTTTTGGGAACAAACCGGTGTGTTCTTGTATTGTTTGAGGAGCCGCGGATGTGTCACCTAAACACTGTTTGGTGCCTTACATTTAATCCTTCTGGTGAGGCTTAAGCTGCCGTCACCATTGTTGATTTGCTGAAAGATTGTCCAGAATTTTTTGGGGTCACTTTTTTTTTTCACCCCCAAAGTTTCTCCAAAGTGTTTTTTCGGCTTTTTTTGGGGTTGCTAGTTGAGCGCCGGCCTTCGGTAGCATCTGCGATGAACGGCTGCATGTCCGAAATGTACGAGGTGCCGTACGAGGCGCCAGGCGGGGGCTACCTCGTCCCGGGGGCGGGCGGGGACCACTGCATGTACCCGGCTGAGGCCCATGGGTTGGGGCACTGGGAGCCGCAGCCCCTGCACCATCCTCCCTGCCCGGTGCAGGCCTGGCCGCCCGCGCAGCACTACGGCTGCTCCGGCACGCCCGTCTTCAGGAGGGAGTTCGGTGGCATGGAGATCCCACTCAATAACTACCACCGCGACTGCCACCGCGAAGCAGACTATTTCTCTGAGTGTGACTTGTCACACCTGCAGTGGCTACAGGGAGAGCAGAACAGAGGTACGGCCGGGGCAGCTTACATAAGGAAAGTCTCCAGATGAAGATTTATTCACCGGGGCTTTGCGGCGGTGATTACATGTGCATTTCTGTTTTTATGACATTTTTGTTTTTCATTTATTTGGCATTTGGGAGTGGATGCGGTATGTTCCTGGGGGTCACGGGTTCAGTTTGTGAAAATGGTGAGAAGACCGTGCCTTCCCAGGGAATGAAATCAGTCATGGTTTTATTTGTTTTGGGGGTTTTTTGTTATCTCGCAAACAGTATATGTCTGAGATGTGTGTTGGTGGCAGCGGGTTCGAGGGACTGATGCTGAGGGGGTCCCACTGGAGAAACGTGGGGGGCAGTGAGGGGGTCTATTGATTAGTGGTGTTGCAACCCAGGGTGCCTAAACAGAAGGCAGTTGCTTTTTGTTAATTTGCCTGGTAACCAGTATTCCTTGTGCACATGATGTAGTTGCTGGCAAGCCCACTGGCTGACTTTGATGCGTATGACTATTGATGCATATTGATTATTAACACAGCATGTAAACATACAAACCCTTATTGATCCATACAAACCCTTTTTTTTTTTTTAAGGCTAACACATGTCACATATTGATGGCCCCATTGTGTAGATACATGAACAACAAAACCTTCACCATAAACAGGCTACGCTCACAGATGCTCAGGGGAATATTCAGTCAATATGCCGCAGATGTGAGACGGCACGCTCAAACTATAACCTGTTCCCCCCCCCCCCCCCCCCCCCGTCGTGTCTGGTTGTTTGGCTTTTTCCCCTCGTTTTGTAGTTCACGTGCGACACCGCTGTTTGTTGTGTGTGTTGCGTCTGCCAGGGTACATACCGAGTTACCTGGACAAAGACGAGCTGTGCGTTGTGTGCGGGGACAAGGCGACGGGCTACCACTATCGCTGCATCACCTGCGAAGGCTGCAAGGTACCGCGCGTCTCCCTGACCCGTGAACAGAAAAAAAAAAAAACAGGTTCCTTTTGTGGGCAGTGTGATGACTTGACGTGACTCGTTCCCTTGACGCGCCCTGGCGATGGCTTCACCTCGGGTGTCTTAACACAGCCGACGCGGCCTCAACGTCTGCCTTTGCAGGGCTTCTTCCGGCGGACCATCCAGAAGAACCTGAACCCCACGTACGCCTGCAAGTACGAGGCCAAGTGCGTCATCGACAAAGTCACGCGGAACCAGTGCCAGGAATGTCGCTTCAAGAAGTGCATCGTGGTCGGCATGGCGACGGATCGTAAGTCGTGTTTCTTTTTGTCTTTTTTTTTTTAAGGACACGATCGCCGTCGACCTTCGAAAAAAAGTCAGCGCGCCGTTTGTTCTGCCACTCGCGTGTAGTGTTTTAGAGAACAAGAATAAAAGAAAGAAAAGCAATCCCTGTGTCCTCCTCCCCCCCCCCTCCCCCGCCCCTCCCCCCCCCCCCCCCCCCCCCCCCCTCCCCCCCCAGTGGTGCTGGACGACAGCAAGCGGCTGGCCAAGCGGAAGCTCATCGAGGAGAACCGGCAGCGGCGGCGGAAGGAGGAGCTGCAGAAGACGGCGTGGGACCGGCAGGAGCCCACGCCGGACGAGTGGGAGCTGATCCGCATGGTGATGGAGGCCCACGTGGCCACCAACGCCCAGGGGAACCACTGGAAGCAGAAGCGCAAGTTCCTGGTGAGACCCTCCCCCGCCCCCCCCCCCCCCCTCCCACGCCCCCCTCCTCCTCCTCCTCCTCCTCCGCTTCCTCCCCCTTGACCGTGACCATGGGACACCAGAATACACCCCCCACCACCCCCCTAACTCCATCTCCTCCCTCTCCCCCCCCACCGTGACCGCGGGACGCCAAAATAGACCCCCCCCCTTCACTCCCTCTCCTCCCCCCCTCCTCCTCCCCTCCTTGTCCCGCCACATGGTCACGGCGCAGCATCCACGCACAGGCACACACACACACACACGCACACGCACATGCACATGCACACGCACACGCACACGCACACGCACACGCACACACGCACACACACACACACACACACACACACACACACACACACACACACGCACGCGCACACACACACACACGCCTGCACTGCACCTTTAAAGTACACGTTCCTTTTTAATGTCTCCACCATTGTTGTTGTTGTTGTTGTTGTTTTTGTTTTGTATCTCCCTGTAGAGTGGTGTAAATTAGCTGCACCATGGAGCAAATGCATTCCCTAAACATTTTTTTTAAAGGCAGACGCACTAATTATCTTTTAATAACCGAACATTGTTGTCCACTCCTTCAGGTTCCCTTCTACTAATGTCCTTTTTTTTGTAAACCTTTGCTTTTATGTCTCACACTTTTCGCATTTTTGCTTCTTAATTTAATGTTTTAATTACTGGTGTTTTAATTGCTCTGTTAATGATTTGAAATCTCTCTAGTCTGTGTTATTTCTGGGTTTCTATGGTTTATTTCATTAGTTTAATTACTAGGTTGTTTATTTCATTTAACCACGGTACACAAGCTGTGGAAAATTCATTAAATGAAGTGAAACCTATTTATATGCTAAGGAAGCATTGCTCAATATTGAGTGAATGTTTTTTTTCCACATGTTTTTTGACATCATATCCTTGAGGGAGCGTGCTTTGACGTGAGTGGAGCGTCGCGTGGATATTATGTTTGCACGTTGCTGCCAGCATTAATTTATTGCTCAGTATTGCAGAGCTCTGCTACCTATTGAGACCCCCCCCCCCCCCCCCCAAAAAAAAAGGACAGGGCGCGACGTCTTCCTTTACGTAACGCTGTGCTGTCCTGGAGGCCAGCCTGACCTGGCGTTCTGTTTGGCTACACAGACCGGTCTGGGCCTTAAGACGTCAGCATGGCCACAAATGACCATGTGACCTGGGCCGATCGGGGGACTCGCGGCGCGGTCGCTGATATAAAATACAGGCCGCCGTCATGGAGTCCACGATGTCTCCCCACCCCAGCGGTGACGTTAACCTTAGTGGAGTGAACACGCCAGGAAGTGCGGTGGTGGAGCCAACAATCATTAAACGACAGCAAGGGTTTGCGCTAGCGGAGTTTCTCTGCGGAAAATACATTTTTTTATCGCCCCGTTCTGGACACCGTTCAGAACGTCACCGTGTCTTGTGACGCCGATTGGCCGAAGGCGTTTGTCTGTCACGGCTGCTTGCTCCCCGCCCACTGACACTTATGCGGGCGGCTTCGAGGTCCTGAGTGAACCGTGTGGCGAAACAGAATGTGAGGTCACCACGTGTGAGAGAGAACTGCTTCAATTTCCCGTGAAGAATGTAGATCGCAAATCCCCCACCGGTGACATCAGTGGTCCATTTTTCAGGGTTTATTTTACGGAAATGGAATTGCTGTGTCAGACACGAATTGTTTGGTGGTACACTTATGTTAGATTAATTGCGATGAGTATGGTGATAGCCCCTTTAAAGCTCCTGTGCAGCACTGAAACCATAGAAACCCTTTTTAAAATCTGTTGTCCCCTCTCTAACTCGTACTCTCTCTTATCTTTCTCTCTGCACCTCTCTCTGCATCTCCTTGTCTGTCCTCAGTTTAAACTTGTTTTTTTTTTTTTTTCTTAGTTGGCCATGACTCGGGTTCTTCATTGAAACTTCACAATTCCTGTTGATTATCCAACAGGTCCAGGAAACAATGCTACTAAATGAAATAACATGTAATTTATTCTATACTTCTGACCAGAGTGGAGTGGGGGTGAAGGAAGATAAGGTAAGACGCTATGACAATACATTGTTATTTCATCCATGCTATCACCTCTCAGTGTATGCCTGGTTGTATGTACATTTATGTATATTTCTTTATGTTTGTATATTTTGTATATTGCTTACATAGGTTTATATTTTACATAGGTTTTTATTTTATTTTATATTTTTACATAGGTTTATATTATATATTTATATTCTAACACTTTACTTTACGTAGAGTGTCTGTCTCTTCTTCCCTTTGCACTGGAGTATTGTATTGTAACGAATGCAATTTCCATCAGGGATTATTAAAGTACGTCTGTCTGTCTGTTTGTCTGTCTGTCTGTCATTTACCCATTTATGCCTTCAGCTTGCTTACATTTCTTTAGACAAAGCGTGTATGTGCTACATACAATATATATGATCCATTATGTATGTATATATGGACTTTTACCTCTATTGATGCAGCTACTACACAGTGGATTACTCAAGTCGAAGTGCTGCCAACTTACCTCAATATGCTGTGTATGAGGCCCCAATCGTGGGTGTGCATGTGTTTCTGCTCTCTGATGATCTGTCTGGCTGTCCTCTCTCTTCCTGTGCCTTCCAGCCTGAAGACATTGGTCAGGTGCCCATCGTAAGCACGCCTGAGGGAAGCAAGGTGGATATAGAAGCTTTCAGTCAGTTTACAAAAATTATCACCCCCGCCATCACCCGTGTGGTGGACTTTGCCAAAAAACTGCCCATGTTTTGTGAGGTAAGTGTGGTTTGCTTACAACCGTTTATAGGATTGTATGGAGGTTCCTGGTCCTATAGCTGTGTGTTCTGTGTATGGAGGTTCCTGGTCCTATAGCTGTGTGTTCTGTGTATGGAGGTTCCTGGTCCTATAGCTGTGTGTTCTGTGTATGGAGGTTTCTGGTCCTATAGCTGTGTGTTCTGTGTATGGAGGTTTCTGGTCCTATAGCTGTGTGTTCTGTGTATGGAGGTTCCTGGTCCTATAGCTGTGTGTTCTGTGTATGGAGGTTCCTGGTCCTATAGCTGTGTGTTCTGTGTATGGAGGTTCCTGGTCCTATAGCTGTGTGTTCTGTGTATGGAGGTTTCTGGTCCTATAGATGTATGTTGTGTGTATGGAGGTTTCTGGTCCTATAGATGTATGTTGTTTGTATGGTTCCTGGTCCTATAGCTGTGTGTTGTGTGTATGGAGGTTCCTGGTCCTATAGCTGTGTGTTCTGTGTATGGAGGTTTCCGGTCCTATAGCTGTGTGTTCTGTGTATGGAGGTTCCTGGTCCTATAGCTGTGTGTTCTGTGTATGGAGGTTTCCGGTCCTATAGATGTATGTTGTGTGTATGGTTCCTGGTCCTATAGCTGTGTGTTGTGTGTATGGTTCCTGGTCCTATAGCTGTGTGTTCTGTGTATGGAGGTTTCTGGTCCTATAGATGTATGTTGTGTGTATGGTTCCTGGTCCTATAGCTTCGTGTTGTGTGTATGGAAGTCCCTGATACTACAGCCGTGTGTCGTTGCACCGGGCTGACCTTTGCCCCCACCCCCCCCCTTGGCCTTCCGCCAGCTGCCCTGCGAGGACCAGATCATCCTGCTGAAGGGCTGCTGCATGGAGATCATGTCTCTGCGCGCCGCCGTGCGCTACGACCCCGAGAGCGAGACGCTGACGCTCAACGGCGAGATGGCGGTGACGCGGGGCCAGCTGAAGAACGGCGGCCTGGGCGTGGTGTCGGACGCCATCTTCGACCTCGGGGTGTCGCTGTCGTCCTTCAACCTGGACGACTCGGAAGTGGCGCTGCTGCAGGCTGTCGTGCTCCTCTCGTCCGGTGAGCCCCTCCCCCCCCCCGCCATGTTGTTGTTGTTGTTGTTGTCGTCACGTTATCTCTGGCTCCGCCTCCCCGCTTGCTTTCCGATCATTATAATGACGACCGAAGACGCGTCATTTATCTGTATCTTTATTTGGAATCGTCCTCGACTGTGGAGAAAAAAAAAAGCGTTGTCAAGCTCACAGGATGCTTCACACGTACAGATAAACGCCAGACAGATATACAAGCCCAATATCTCTGCAGAGAGACTGACGGAAAGACGAGAGGTTTCCACTTCGCAAGTCGTACGTAGCAATGAAACAGCGGCATTGTTTCCCCCTCTGCATGGCGCCCGGCGTGTCCCCCCGGATGCACTGAGCATCACCTGCCCTCCCCTAGCATCACCTGGCCTCCGCTAGCCTCCCCTAGCCTCCCCTAGCCTCCGCTAGCCTCCCCTCGCCTCCCCTAGCCTCCCCTAGCCTCCCCTAGCCTCCCCTGGTCTCCCCTGGTCTCCCCTAGCCTCCCCTAGCCTCCGCTAGCCTCCCCTAGCCTCCCCTGGCCTCCCCTAGCCTCCCCTGGTCTCCCCTAGCCTCCCCTGGCCTCCCCTAGTCTCCCCTAGCCTCCCCTAGCCTCCGCTAGCCTCCCCTAGCCTCCCCTGGCCTCCCCTAGCCTCCCCTGGCCTCCCCTGGCCTCCCCTGGCCTCCCCTAGCCTCCGCTAGCCCTCCCTGGCCGCTGTCTTACCTCCACTAACACCAATGGCTTTAATGTGGGATTATGAGGATTTATCGAAACCCCAGCAGGAAACACAGCGAGGAAGATGGCAGAAGAGTGACGCATCGACAGCAGCAGCTGTGTTGATCAATACCCGAGCCCCCCCATGGCCGCCATCAGAAAGCATTTATCAGCCCTCTCGGGCACAGATTGCGCGTATTGGCGTATTTTGTTTGGTGCGGGAAATCGATGGGGACCGTTCGGTTTAATCCACTCGCTTGTTCTAACACTGTAGGGGGGGAACGAGTTCAGCACCGTCTCACCCCGCGGTGCTGTTGTTGTTGAAGGAGTAGCGCTCTGTCATAGGGGACTTCGAGCTTCTCTGGGCTGTGTGTGTGTGTGTGTGTGTGTGTGTGTGTGTGTGTGTGTGTGTGTGTGAGTGAGTGAGTGAGTGAGTGAGTGAGTGAGTGAGTGAGTGAGTGAGTGAGTGAGTGAGTGAGTGAGTGAGTGAGTGAGTGAGTGAGTGAGTGAGTGAGTGAGTGAGTGAGTGAGTGTGTGTGTGTGTGTGTGTGTGTGTGTGTGTGTGTGTGTGTGTGTGTGTGTGTGTGTGTGTGTGTGTGTGTGTGTGTGTGTGTGTGTGTGTGTGTGTGTGTGTGTGTGTGTGTGTGTGTGTGTGTTGGGGGTGGGGGGGGGTGGATTAGATCAATAATATTGTACGGTCATGCATGGATCCTGTATGGGGGTTCCCTGTGGTTTCGAAGCTGAACACACACTTGACACACCCAATCTGTCTCCTTGGCAGCACACAAACACACACACACACTAATCTGAACTAACATTATGACGACACCCAGTTGATGTCAACATACTAGATATATGATTATGTTTAGTTATGTGCGACTGTGAGGAAAAAAAAGACACATACGTACATATGTGCGTATGTTATGCGAGGGTGGGTGTGTTATCAATGTTCCTTTACATCGTTCACCTCACTAATCACACACCTCACTATCTCTTGTGTGTGTGTGTGTGTGTGTGTGTGTTGTGTGTTGTGTGTTTGTGTGTATGTATGTGTGTATGTTTTTGTGTGTGTGTGTGCGCGTGTGTGTGCGTGTGCGTCTCTCCACCCCCCCCCCCAGACCGGCCGGGGCTGAGCAGCGTGGACCGCATCGAGCGCTGCCAGGAGGAGTTCCTGCTGGCGTTCGAGCACTACATCAACCACCGCAAGCACAAGCTGGCCCACTTCTGGCCCAAGCTGCTGATGAAGGTGACGGACCTGCGCATGATCGGCGCCTGCCACGCCAGCCGCTTCCTGCACATGAAGGTGGAGTGTCCCAACGAGCTGTTCCCGCCACTCTTCCTGGAGGTGTTCGAGGACTGAGCCGCCCCCCCCCCCCCTGGCCTCGCCCAACTACCTGCAGACCCCCCCCCCCCACCACCGTAGACCACCACCACCACCACCACCACCACCTGCAGAGCACCGGCGCCTGGACCACCACCGTCTGGAACACACCGCCCACTGTGGAGTGCACCGGCTCCTCCTCCTCCTCTTCCTACTGCTGCTGTGTGTGTGTGGTAAAGTGTGTGTGTGTGTGTGTGTGTGTGGTACAGAATGAGTGGTGGAGCTGTTTAATTCAGAACTGAACTCCTGAGAGTCGAGTCGCGCCTTTCACCGGTTTGGCGCCCGACGGGAGATTGTCCGCGTCCAAGACGCACGCCCCACGTGCCGGGGATGCTCCGCGGGGCGCAGGCGACCACGGAGGGAGGGAGGGAGGGAGGGAGGCGGCCGGGGGGGAGAGTGAACAGATGGGGGAGGCACGGCACGACGCTAAAAGTGTGCTGCATGTAAAAATAAATCGCAGTGGGGTTTTGTTTTGTTCTTTTTTTTTTTGGGGGGGGGGGGGGTTGTTTACAACACATCCAAGATGGTGGACAAGACTGGCGACTCATTTATGGAACGAGAACCGTTTTTTTTTGGGGGGGGGGGGGGTGGGGGGGGGGGATGTCCGCACGACGTGTGTCACGACTCACGTGACAGAAAGGTCATCGACGCTCGCTGTGAATTCTTCTTCATCTTCTTCTTCTTCTTCTTCTTCTCTGCGTCGTCTTCATCTCCGTCTTCTTCACGGCCAGTCCAGGATGATTCGGACGTTGGCTCCTCCGGGTGACCCTCAGGGGCTGTGTGTGGAAGGGGCCTCCATCGAGTATGAGAGCTAAAGAACGAGAACGTGTGTGTGTGTGTGTGTGTGTGTGTGTGTGTGTGTGTGTGTGTGTGTGCGTGCGTGAGTCTGTATGCGAGCGTGTGCGCGGGCGCGGTGCAGCGGGGGATGGGACGGGAGGGGGGGGGGGGCGGAGGTGGAGGCAGAGGTGGTGGTTCAGCCATGGACTTGTTTTTCCCCTAGCACTACTGACGGTCACTTCATTCCGTAGCTTAGCGGTAGCTCTCTCTCTCTCTCAGTTCTGGACGGGACCATTCCTTACGATGCGGGTACTGAACATAGATTATTTGTGTTTTTTTATTTTTTATTTGTGTTTCTTTGGTTCGTCTTCATCCTCGTCTTCGTCGCTCCATTGCCGGCGTTATGCCTTCACCGCTGGTCTTTTTTTTTTTTTTTTTTTTTTAAGATAGTTTTCTGCTTCTGTTTTTTTGTGGATGATGATTTTATTATTTGGATTATCAGTAAAAAAAAAAAAAAAGAAAAGAAAAAACATTTAAAATAGCTGCTGGATGAGACCGTTGATCAGACACACACACACACACACACACACAATCTTTGTTGACCCCCCCTCAGACTTTTCGTTCTCACTTAAGTGGATGCAGTTCTCGGGGTACAGCTTAAGCCATGCAGTCAATGTATTAGTGAGTGCATTCAGTTCTCCCTGCTGAATGACACACAGCCCTGAGGACCCCTGGCCCCCACACACACACACACACACACACACAGACAGGACTAACCCTGGCCTTGACAAGTGAAGTGCAGCGACACCTGCAGTAGCCCACACTGTGCCAAAACACACCACGGAAGAGGTCGAGAGGTCATGGCCACGTCGAGCAGCCGAGTCTGGAGGAGAGCGTCCAGCGTCGACCAGCGTCTCCTTGACGATGCTCACTTGCATCGCCTCGACAACGAGTCGTTTGACAGAAAAGCGAAGCAGAAAAAAAAGTTAGATTTCTTATCGTTCGGCTTCTACAGTAAACATAGTCTTTTTCTGGCCAAAGTTGCCTAACTACCGTACATACATAAAGACGAACGTGATTGGTCTTAAAATTGTGCATTTTTGATGGGCCACATTCTCCCGTGGCGAGCGAGGTTCCGTTACGGACGGTTGACGCATTTTTGTCTGCGGACGCTGTGAGCAAACGTTGATTTAATGCAGACAGATTTTGAATCATTTTGCTTTTGCAGAGACTAAAAAGCCCCTCCTCTAACCATGAGGACAACACATTGACATGAAATACGCACACAAATACACAGACCTAGATGACGGTGCAGTTGGGGGGGGGGGGGGGGGGGGGGGGGTTACGCCATGGTGTCAACACTGATGGAATTGTGGGGGGAAAAAAAGATGTATTTTGTTTTATTTCCTTTGTATGTTTTGCTTTGGCTAAAGCCTCTTCATGACATCGTTGTTAGCGATATGGGAGACTATATTATTAGGCTTTGTATACGCCGCTGTCTCTGCACCTCGCTCTGCATCCTCCAAAAGCCTGCAAACCTGGTGCGTTTGGTTTCTTTGTTCTCTGAGTCGATTCCTCTCTAGCTCCACCCAGCAATAGACTCAGCTGCAGTGTTTTTAGATACCCAGGACCTCTTACACACACACACACACACACACACACACACACACACACACACACACACACACACACACACACACACACACACACACACACACACACACACACACACACACACACACACACACTCGCACACACACACACACACGCACACACATGCATATACACACACAAAACACCTCACCAAACTGTACAATACTCAAAGTCAGAAATGCACAGACAATCATTGGAGAGAGAGAGAGAGAGAGAGAGAGAGAGAGGGAGAGAGAGAGGGAGAGGGAGAGGGAGAGAGAGAGAGAGAGAGAGAGAGAGATGTGGAGGCAGGGCAAACTGGAACAAGAGTGGGCACAGAGTCCGATAGCCCAGTTCAGACATGACTGGAGGTGCTGATCCGGTGTCGCACCAATAGGGTGATGACGTTCGTTCTTAATGTTCATTTTGCTGTTGGAAGAGTGGACTCCGCCGCTACCTGTGTCTGTAGCGGCCAAGCTCAGCAATCTCTCCACGTTCACGTTTACTCAGTTACAAAACAATAACAAAAGGTTGCACCGTAGGACAAAAAAACAAAACAAAATGATAAAGAAGAAAACAAAAATGCTATTTTACAAGTACAAAGGAAAAGGATGTATATTTTCAGACTGTATTTTTTTTTTGTACAGGTGTCGTTGGAGCATAATATGGACGTTGTCGTGTTTTGCGTGGCGCTCTATAGTGGCTGTGCGACGCACAACGTACACAAGGAGACGAACACTTGAGTTTGTGCAACTTTCACTTCTACAATACACAACTACCTGAGAGACCGCACTTGGACTTCGGTCTGACTAGCAGAGGACAGATGTGCAAGTTTTAAAGGAAGACGATGGAAACAAGAAGAAAAAAAAAAAAAAAGCCAACTGCATAGTCAACGCATTACCAGCAACAGGAAAAACAAACTAAAGGGAAAACACACACACACACACATACACACAATCTATGGTCAAATAAGAATCAAACACACAATCTAAAACAAAGAAAAAGAGAAATCTCAAAGGTGTTTGTTGTCGTTCGGCAGATTGTTTGGTGCATAGGTGCTGGAGCAGCCGCCATGGAAAGTAAGGGAGTATAATAGAGGTATTTGTATGAATATGGGTGAGTCTGGGGGGGGGGGGAGGGGCGACAAGAGCAGTTGCACTTAAAAAAAAAAGACAATTTGATGCTCGTGGTTCATGACGTTTGCACTTCCTGTGAATTGGCACTTGAGAGAATAAAGATTGTTTTAAGGACATGGTGGTTGTATTTGTGACGTGTGTCTTTCTGTGTTCCTTTTGACTACGTTTTACATTGACTGCTGATGATGGCGGGAGATGCCATCTAGTGAGACAAGCTGGTACTGCTTCACTGCGCTCATACACATGTCTGGCTTTCTCTGTATCTAGCAATATTTTGTCTGCACAATATTGCTGATAGAGACGGTTTGTTTCTGTTTGTTTTTGAAGGCTTTATATCGAGGAAACGTGTACATTTTACAGGGAGTTTTAAGGCATACCACCTGAAGACTTCATCTATAGAGACAGATGGATAGATGGATTAGTCAACAGCCAGGAAACGCGCCTTGCTTTCAACGAACTCAGTGATTCATCAGCCCATTCAGACCATGTTCGCGTCACTCAGATCAGATCTTGAGTTTTGGGCTTCAAGAGGCTCGTTATTCACGTGACTCGAAGGGCTAAAAACAAAGAAACGGGAAATGGCATAATCAGGTATCATACTTCACTATAGGCCTACAACGTGCCTCATTATTGATAATCAAATCCACTCTGCAAAAAATATTGGTAAACATGATAGCACGTTGCTTTGGAACATAGAAAATCATGAAAAACGCAAGCAATATGACTTGATAAGCAACAATCAATTAATAGAAAACTACACACGTGAATCACGCAAAAAAAACAAAAAAAAACACAGTGGTTTATTTTGCTGGTGCGGCACTTCTCAGTCGCTGGAGCCTGGAGCCCTCACATCCACATCGTTACAGCACCGCCCCACTCAGGAGACAGCTTTGAAGACCAAACCCCGGAGGCCGAACCCCACCCGTAGTTAAACTCCGGCGTTATCAGTGCACTGCAGCCCATCGGGATAACTTCCAGCTCCCCCGACGCACCCGGCAAGACATCTCATGAGGTTGACTGTATTAAACTTTGCGGCAACCACATATCGTGCTAAAGTTTAAACCAATTGCCTGTAACATGTACAGGGACACGGGAACATACTGAGAGGCGATGGCAAATTGAGAATTTAGCATAACGTGGTGGAGCATTTTCGTTTTCTATCTTAGAATCATACCAGATTACATGTCAATTGGTAACGCCTGTTATTACATCAAACGTTCTGGAGGGTATGGATGTTTCCCAGTAGCTGATGTGTAAACACACACACACAGAGAGGGCTCTGAGCTTTGTGAGGATTCCCCTCTAATCTAACTCTGAAACCACTAAACCTGTCCCAATCCATCATTCATTTAGTTAGTTCAACCCAGAACTTTGTCATCTCTAACTAAAAAAAAATAGTGTGTTACATTGTATTTCTTTATAAGTAAATGGTTGCTATAAAGTAATGCTTCCTATCAAGCTCAAAGAAGCACGTTGAAAAAAGGGTTCTTGGCCACCATGTATGGAATTGGTTAAAGGCGTATGCCTACTACAACCAAACCTATTGTCACAAGGTTTTGCCTTGACTTGTTTTTAACCTTTTACCCAAACGGTAACTTAATAACCGAAAAAGAACAATCCCGTAATAGCAGGCAGCCTCTACACATTTGGAGGACGTATTCATTAATACACAGGACAACATTTTACTATCCCTTGTTCCTATCCAAGGAAAACACATGTAGAAGGCCAGCTCAGACAAGACCAAACACAAAACAAGCGAGTGATATACCCACCATCAGGTGCAACACTATAGCAGACATCAGGCTACACCATCATAAATAATTTAAATCATAAATCATAAATAAGTCATTCCTCAGGTGGCACCAGTTACCTAGCCTAGCCGACAGCAGTATGCGGCACGTCATTGGGGTTATCAAGTGGGCATCTTCCTTCACCGGTGTTTCGTTAAGTTAGGCCCACGACACCTCAAGAAGCTTAACTGTGTATTCCAGCGTCCTGGAAACACACCCGTCTATGCCACCACCTCACAATTCCCTTTAACCCTCGCCATTCAATGCCTGCCATCAACCTAGCTTAGCCTTGTCCTTAAAGTGATGGTTCGAAGTAAAATTCACCCTGAGGTAATTTCCACCATTAATCCAGCCAAATACCCCCTCAGATGCATTTTTAGCGACGGTCAATATTTATCAAGGTTAGGGGTATCAGCCGAATGGCTTAGTATTGGAGTGAACGGTACAATGTGTATATCTCCTAAATTACCCCACTAATAATGCATGGATTGTTACCCAACTTCTGTAGTAGTACATATATGGTCTGTACTCACAAAACGAGGCATTTTAAAGTTTGTAAGTACACCAGGAGTTTATTTAAAAGAGCACTTTTCTGATAGCTTCAACTCACTGTTGCTAAGGCTACCGCTGCGTCGACGTCTCTTCCGTCTTTCCAGATAAGTTCATAAAAGTCCTCTTCAAAACTCACAAGCGTAAGGAAAAAGTTAGTGAATTCAACACTCCATCTAATTTCAAGTATTCAATTATTCCAGTTGTCAATACATTTCGATGGAGTGTTGAATTCACTAACTCTTTCCTTACACTTGTGAGTTTTGAATTTTTCACTTGTGAGTTATGAATTTTACTCCGAACCATCACTTTAACGGGAACCCCAACTGTCAAGCTTCCTTCTTAGCCATAGGCTAGCCACTCGCTTGTGCTCTCTGCTGCTTGCGACATGTTCTTTATCACCAGTATCAAGTGCCGTAAGCAAATGCCCAACTCCGTTAGGAGTGCAAAAGCGGACTTTGCCGCAAAACCTCGGCAGCCAACTTCTACCGGGCGTACCCGGGCCCTCCCCCCTCGCTGCTCTGCATCCGCTGCTAACTCCACATATCTTGCTTTCTTCCACTCGTATGCCATGGCAACTCGGTCACCCCAGGAGACCGTGAGCTTGATAAAATAAACTAGCTTCAGTGCTTCGGACCACAGTAGCATGTCTGGTTGTGACCTAGTACTAACTACCACTGCTCAAAAAAATAAAGGGAACACATAATCATTACATTGTAACTCTGAGATTGTGTTCCGATATCCATACGCTATGAGTACACTTAAATGTACTACACTATCCGTACTCACTAAGTGTGCACATTTTCAGATGTTAGTGTTGTTCCAAATTATGCAGTTACCGGAAATAACTATCAGCTGCGCGGCCGCATCACCCACCAAACACATGCCCACTGACGTCTAGCCATTTTCGAACTGAGCATGGCTCAGCCTAACTCCGCCTCTTCCGCTATGTAGCTAAGATGGCTGCCATTGAGTACAGAAAGCGTACACCGTTGCATACTTTGCGTACTAACCATTTTGAGGGCAACATCCGGGTGCTTTGAGTACACATCTTTTCCTGGCGATTATAACAGGAACACCCTACGTACTCAAACTGAGTATACTAAGTACGGTAAGTATGGATATCGGAACACGACCCAAGTAAATCAGACTTCTCGGATGTCAACCAGTCCAGTTAGGAAGCAACACTGATTGCGAGTCAATATCACCTGCTGTTGTGCAAATGGAACAGACAACAGGTGGAAATGAGAGGCAATTTGCAAGACAACCCCTATAAAGGAATGGATCTGCAGGTGGTGGCGACAGACCATTTCCCTGTCCTCATCCTTTCTCGCTGATTTTTTATTTCTTTTGCATTTTACCAGTGCACTCACCACTAGAGGTAGCATGAGGCGGTGTCTGCAACCCACAGAAGTTGCTCAGGTAGTGCAGCTCATCAAGGATGGCACATCAATGCACGCTGTGGCAAGAAGGTTTGCAGTGTCAAGAGCATGGAGGAGATACCAGGAGACGTGGAGGGGGGCCGTAGGAGGACAACAACAACAGCAGCAGGACCGCTATCTGGACCTTTGTGCAAGGAGGAACAGGAGGAGCACTGCCAGAACCCTACAAAACAACTTCCAGCAGGCCACTAATTTGCATGTTTCTGCTCAGACTGTGAGAAACAGACTCCATGAGGGTGGTATGAAGGCCTGACGTCCACAAGTGGGAACTGTGCTCACAGCCCAACACCGTGCAGCCACATTGGCATTTACCACAGAACACCAGGCATTTTCTGCTACCTGCAACATACTCCAGCATAACCGGTTTGGCGGTGGGTCAGTGATGGTCTGGGAAGGCATATCTTTGGAGGGCCGCACAGACATGTGCTAGCCAGATGTACCATGACTGCCATAGGTACCGGGATGAGATCCTCAGACCATATGCTGGTGCAGTGGGCCCTGGGTTCCTTCTCATGCATGACAATGCTCAGCCTCATGTGGCTGGAGTGTGTCAGCAGTTCCTGCATGATGAAGGCATTGATGCTATGGACTGGCCTGCCCGTTTCCCAGACCTGAATCCAATCGAGCATATAGATCATGTCTCATTCCATCCACCAATGCCACGTCGCACCACAGACTCTCCAGGAGTTGACCGATGCCCTGATCCAGGTCTGGGGGATCCCTCAGGAGAACATCTGTCGTCTCATCAGGATCATGCGGAGACCGGGTGCGCGCTTCTTAGTAGCTTCTCCCCCACGTACAAATGCTACATCCTTACATACTTACCTTGATTGCTACCAGCTAAGAAGTTTACTTCTAGAAGCTTTTCCATCAACTGCAGCTTCCAAACATTTCAACACTTGATTGTGAAGTGTATCGCCCTTGGGAGAGACTAACTTTACACCCTGACAGTATATGCCTAAGCGTACTGGAACACAACGGGCAGGCAGCATCCTCACCCAACCACCGACTAAGGGGAGATGGTAGCCCATCATAAGTAGCCCCAATCAAAAATCTAATTCTGCTTGCCTCCATGCGCCACAGATCCTTCCACTTCAACCTTCTCTTATACACTCTCCCAATTCACCCACTGCCCTTGCTTTGCCTGTGACACTCACTGCCTTATCTTCCCATCTCCTCCTGTCGATGTACTTCTTCAACTACCATTTTCCTTGTTCTATTGCCGTAGCCTTAGGGCTGGGTTATGCTTCGTTTATACTTCCGCGTCGACGCGACGCTGGGGGGCTGCGGACCCTTTGCGGACCCTTTACGTCCTCGACGTGCACCTCCCCAAATCCTACTTTTGCCTTCATTTCTGTAAAAAAAATTTAAACTCGCTAGTAATCCGTATGTAATGACCAGAATGGTCATTCTGGTCCCTCTACCGGTGTGGCAATGAATTGCATTTAAAGACGTAAACACCACGCAATCCCTACGCAGAAGTATCAGGGGCTCATGACTGCGTCCGAGCAACTGCGTGGCCATTGCGTGATCACGACGCGATCCCTACGCAGAAGCATAACAACTCGTGCCCTTTCCAGCCAGAGAGCAGACGCTGAACACACAATGGAGTAACAATACGAGAAATTAATACTTTCATGGTCACTTTTGCACTTATAAAATTTATTTATATAGATATATTTATCTATATAGTTCTCTACTATGTATATATAATATAGAATATCTATGTATAGGCCTACTGCATTCCTTTCACAGTAAAATGTAATTACACCTTGGCAATGACAACACAAATACATAAGCTATATAATTATCAGCATTCAAAAGGCCAAACATTCTGGAGAAAAAACTAACTGACAAGGGAAATATACAAAAACAGCTAAAGCTGGATTGTAATATCCAACACAAGCCCTTAACCCTCAGCAGTTTAGTAATCGCAGAAAAGACAATCGCTTCTTCCTCTTCGGCACTCATACTTTGTTGAGTGAGTCGGTGGCCACTAGAGGGCAGCGTTTCTGATATCTGCAGCACTCTAGAGAGCAGGCACCGCGTAAGCAGGGACATGACACGTTTGGTTCAAAATGGGGAGGTCGGGAGGATTTAAATGTGTTTATCTTACTTAAATTCTGATAAAACCAGGTCCAGAGATCTGGTTTCGCATTGTTAAGAAATACAACAAATAAACAAAACAAAAAGAGCCAACCACAGAAGGTACATGGTTTGCTGTGGAATGTCTTGATCATTTTTGACACAATGTCTAAATGAACCTTGGGAGAGAGGGCAAAAAAAAAAAAAAAAAAAAAACACAATTCTATTGAATATAAATCCAAACAAAGATATACCATAAAAAACTAAATATCCAATTAGGCTCCAGAGTTTTTCTTGCACTGATTGTACTCAGATGCACTGGGCCATTGTCTGATGAATACATTCTTGGTAGCTTTGTTTTCTGTTTGCGCCAACCTTGTTCTCATTATCATTCCAATCATTGTCGTCTGCGTTTATTTAGAGAGGAGTTCCTACAAACCCCTCTAGAGTTCTCGGCACCAAGTTAGCGGCAACACCAATACCTAGAACAGGAGGAAATAGCCAGAAGCAGTCACATATTGCACTATTAATGCCAACTAGGTCTACACTATACAAAATAGACACTCCTAACATCTGTACAGCTGCAAAACAACTTTTTTTTCTTTCGCTGCACACTCACACACACATACCTAATACGAGAAACTAAATAACATTGAGTCAGTGCTATCGTATGTCTGTATTCCAACAACAGAGGCCTTTCAGCCCTACAGTATAACGACATATGGTCTGCAATTCCCCCTGCCCAAACGCCACGTATTTCATACGCATTTCATACACATTTCATACGTTTGGGCCTTTTCAGTTCAGCTTGACTTTTGAAGTCATAGAGACCCCTGAACAAAAACCAAGTCACGTGGAGGTAGCTTGGCTAGCTAGCTGTGGTAGTGGCTGTCTTCACGGATGTCGGAGGTCCAATGTAATGGAGGTTTGTTGGAAAGTTAATGCGGGTTGCGGTGGCTGCTGCTGCTGCTGGTTGTCCATCACGACAACACCAGTGGCTGCTGCAGCCCGGCACCCCCTGGGTGGGTGGGGGGGGGGGGGGTTCATGAATGGACCTTGAAGGCCAGCAGCTGCTCCGAGTGTATGTTATTGAGGCTGCGCAGGTCGGGCAGCTTGAGCAGCAGCTTGGTGAACACGGCCGTCTCGTTGGGCGCATGGTTCTTGGTGATGAGGCTGCGCAGCGCGCGGATCAGTGTCTCCTGCAGCGCCTCCACAGAGTTCACGTTCTCGATGCCGGAGCGATCTGCCCAGAGAGAGAGAGCGAGAGAGAGAGAGTGTGAGAGAGTGAGAGATTAGTTTGAGTTGGGCGTCAACAACTTTCATCACTTGGGAGTGGTGGTGACTTATAATCAAAAGCATTTTGGTTTTCTTTCCAAAGCGCACTACACTGACTCTTTATCGTGTGAGTTGAACATGATCCATAATTCATTTAGCAAAAAAATAGAATACAAATCAGCACATAACAGAAGCCAAAATGAGAATAGACTAAATGGATCAACACCTGCGGACACCAGAACCACCGCCGTGAACAGGCTCATCTCCTCCTCGCTCAGGCCCAGGTTGGTGAGCTTCTCGCTGAAGTCAAACATGGAGGCCAGGAGGTCGCCGGCGCCCATGGCCCGAAGCCCCTCCACGCTGTACTTCCTGCCGCCCAGGAAGGTCACGGTGCGATCCGTCACGTCGAACAGCGACGCAAAGCGCACCACTAACACCTGCCAAAATTCATAGCAGCAGCACTGTCTCTGTCAGTCCGAGGGTTCAACTCCACACAACTACGCTGTTCTGTTTGCTTTTCTATTCTCCACGGGCGCATTGACAGAGACAGAGACAGAGAGAGAGAGGCAGAGATAGAGAAAGAGAGAGAGAGAGAGAGAACAGGAGGCTGTGTTAAAACTAGGAAGGGAGAGGGGTGTGAGAATCGTACCTCAAACGTGCCAGCCTTCAGCAGGCTGACCTGGTCGTGCTGGGAGAGGTCCCTAAAGCCGGGGATCTTCTTGGCGAACTCCACCACCTCCCGCACCGCGGGGGTGAAGCTCTGGGAGAACTCTGCCCACACGCCCTGGCCGGACTTGTGGGGGTCCACGTGGGGGGACAGGTTCATGGGACACACCTGGCGGGGGAGGAGGTGAGGGACAAAGGAAAAGAAAGAAATTAACTAAAGGGTTAAGAGGGTCAATCTAAATCAACAAAGAGGAACCACGACCGCTGCTTCTTTTCCAAATGCCGACTCCACACGTGCACTCACCAGATGCATTCTGTTGCCCCCGCCGATGGCATGGTGTTGGGGGCCTTTGAAGGAGCCCTGGGGGTTGGCCGGGCACTGGCCCCCGGGGGAGGTGTAAGGCAGTCTGTAGGGGCAGCGGTCCCCTGGACCGGGGGGCTCGGGGCCCTGGGGGCCAGAGCTGCTGGCGGCTGGGGGCACCTGTGCGGCGACGGCGGACAAGTTGTTCTGGTGGTTACTCCAGGCCTCCTGCCTCTCCTCCATGCTGGACATCCTGTAGGAGGAGATTGTGTTGCCGCAGGCAACGGCCGCACCGGCGCCCTGGTGCTGGTGGTCCGAGGAGGAGTCAGGGGTCCCGCCGGAGGAGACGCTGCCGGCCTGCTCCTGGTTGTACATGAAGTCCTCCCGGTGGGCCCGGGTCACCGAGCCGATCACCTCCTCCTCCCCACTGTCCGATGCCGAGCTGGAGGAGGAGGAGGCAGAGCCGGTGTCCATGGCGACCACCGGCTCCAGGTCCGAGCCGGGCTCTCGGTCGACGAGGTCAGAGGCGGGGGCCGGGCGGGCTGCCGGGACGGCCGCTGCGGTGGCGATGGCGAGCGGCTGGTTGCCGTGGAGATCGCCGTTGTTCATCATGTTATTCATGGCGCTCTGCATCTCCAGCAGCATGCGCTGCTTTTCCCGTTTGGGGATGCGGCCGAAGCGCACGGCTGAAGGGAGCGAGAAAGAGAGACAGAGGTTCTGATGAGTTTCACCATCGTCCCAACACCACAACGGCTGCTTCAGGGCGTGACACTAGGCTCAAATAGAGCACTGGCACTAGGATCTGATCATCCAAAACCAAGATCATATCAAACATCCAAACTGTAAACATTATCTTAACTAGCTTTTTTTGGCCGAACTTGAAGAGGAAAAAAAGTGCATGGAAATGTCTTTCTTCATGACCAACAGAGCTATGAATTGATCAATTCAGAACGGAATCCCAGGGGGACATGGGGGGGGGGGGGTACTCACAGTCCCGGGACATCCCCACCATCAGGCACTTCTTGAAGCGACACTGCTGGCAGCGGTTCCGGTTGATGCGCATGATGGGGCAGCCGTCGTTCTTAAGGCACTTCTTGTACAGGATGTTCTGCTGGATGCTGCGCCTGAAGAAGCCCTGTGAGGAGGAGGAAGGAGGAGGAGAAGGAAGACACGGCGCTCAGCATCTGGACACATCTGTGCGCGGACACAGAGGGGAGGGGCTGGCGGGGACGCGGGACTGCTTTTTCCACAGCCATTGTCGCGGTGCAGCTTTAATGATATGAATGAACGAACAAATAGAGGGCCTTTCCCGGGGACTCACCTTGCATCCCTCGCAGGCATGGACCCCATAGTGGAAACCTGAGGCTACGTCGCCACACACTTTGCACAGCAGCACCAGTCCGTTGAGTTCTGAGAAGGGTCCAGCACACACACACACACACACACACACACACACGTTCAAATTTAACCATGTTTAACATTCAATCAAGGTATTGTTACCGTTGAACATTGTATGTGCAATGAGTCTATATTATACTATATAAAGAGATGTTGCGAGAGTCTGAAGTTTCCAAGACTCACTCGTGATGCCTCCTTTGAGCGTGGCGTTGGAAGCGCGGCCAGATTTCTGGGCTGCGGCCGGGGGGGCGCGTCCAACCGCGGGGTGCGGGTCGCCCCGGCGACGGCTCGGGGTAGAGCTGTCGGGCTGCGCCAACGGAGACTGGCGGCTCCCGTTGGACGAGTCGCTGTGGCAGGACTCCGGGCTGGAGGCCGAGCTTATGTAGGCTATCACCCCACCTGCTGGACAAGGACAGAATTACACAACTAGTCGGTCGACAGATGTATAAAAACTAAATACATGCTGGTGCAGTCTGCAATTTGGAATAGCCATATTCATTGGGAATTATGTGGACAACTGTAAACCTTGCTGACCCAGATAATACTGACAATTGGGGCTCACTGCGCATCATCACCTACGCACACATTCCCTCCTGTGGTGACAGCAGGAAAAGCATGTAAAGGGCCAGACTGGAGGCAGCCTATGAGCAGTTACAGGTGTTTCTTTTCTTTTTTTTTTTCCTTTAACACACGCTGACCTGGTTTCATATTCACCACATTCTCAACTGTTAGATAACAGCCATTACATAATGCGCACGTCGGCAGGGTTGTGTGCAATGGTACACAGGAAACCCTTTCCACGCAGACGGGCACTTATGAAAATTACATTCTGCCTGACGACTGGATTTGGGCCTTAACATTGAAAGAAAAACACATATAACACATATATATATAACCCTTCTCTCTATGTGGGGACCTTTTTGACAGCCAATAAATAATAAGCACATCAACTATTGAAAAAAAGCTGCATTAATTGCATGTTAAACTCTTTCTATTAAGGCATAATGATAAATGCCATTGACAGAAATAGATAGGCCATGGTATCTATAATAATGCATTGGCACAGTGTGTGAAAAGTGTGGATTCCAATAACCTTATCATCAGCATCATTATTGATGGATACCGAATTATCTCGTCTTCAAATATGCGTATACAACAATTGAGCATTTTCCTATTTCCAATTACATTAAATGTTAGTATATTTTTTTATGTTCCATATGATAAATTATAATTATTTATCATTATTATTCACCATACATGAAACCAACCAACACTCCTGAGGTCGAAAAGTTTTTTGTCCCGACCATCGTCAAATTATGTATTAAATATTGCCACAATAATTCATTTTGCAGCAGGCCCCATGTGGACCGGGCATGGTTTCTCCAAGAGCTAGACGCACTAAGTGGGTCATCGCCACACGTCCACGGTGACATCTCACGTGTATCCACGGCTTTCACCACGCCAGCCTGTCTCGGTAAATTATGCAATGCTACGACACAGCCACCCTCGTCCAATCGGAGAGGACGCACGGAGAGCGTAAACACAAGTGCACATGGCTAGGATCCCCGGTCCATGTGAGAGAGGGAGCTGCAGTGCTGCTAATAAGGCTGGCATGGTATTATACTAGCATCCCGGTGCTACTGCCGACCCAGTTAAAATGCTAACCAATAACTGAATTGCAACAATGTGTTGTGCTATGGAAATTACAAAGACATGTTGAGTTACAAAAGAGTAAAACAAAAAAACTCAATGTCAAACTGAAGATAATAAAGAATGAACTCAAAATGTAATGTAAATGCAAATACAAAGGTAGGCCTGTCTACAGTTCTATAATTGCAGTAGGCTATATTACAAATGACTGGAATCGGGTAAAAAACAATTTCTTACCAGCTTTGGATGACTCCATGTCCTCCTGGCTTTTGGGATTTCCTTCTTGCTACCTCGATTTCGAAGCCGTTTTGCTGATGTATTGATCAGCAACAAGATGTCGCTGACTGATCTTACTCGTAGAATTCTAATGGTGAGGCTACACCATGAAGAAATATGAATTCACAATGACTATATCACGAAAATAGCGTAATCCAATTGACCGACTCAATAAGCATTACACTGTTTTCGGTACACTTGGCTTAATTCGCGAGTGTTTTCAGAAACGCCTGAACATTTTCACTAGGCGAGCGTCGGAAATGTTAAGCTGGGAGTTCGTCTGCTGCGACGGAAAGACTACGAGATTGGTTATTCAGTCTTCGTTTTCAACGTTATCCAAATGTGCCCATAAAGAACACATTAGTAAACTCCGAGCAATAATAAACCGAGGTGCTTGCAAAGGCGACAAAGTTATCCCTGCGACTCCGCTGTCGAAGAAGACCTGCTTGCTCTGCCTGTAACCTCGTTCCCAAGAATGAGAACGCCTGGGACCGGATGGACGAAATAAGCGTTAGTGGCGAGAGAGAGAGGGCGGGACTTCCGGTAGGGGGCTATCTGTTTTTGTTACATATTTGGGATAATGCTTTACAAAATGTACTTCAAAACTCCATGTTCATTATCATCGTCAATATTGTTATTCTTGACATGATCTTAGTCGTCTTGCTCAGGGGGACTGTTACACCAACTGGTGTAAACGGCTCGTTGAAAGGAAGTGATCTGAGGCCTGAAATTGCGTGGCGGTAGACCGGGACACGCTACAATTCAGGATCCCCTCTCATCCTCGCTCAGACTGGAGCAACAAGCTCACTGTGCAACCATGTGACCCAGTCAGTACTCGGCTCCTCCCTCTCTGTAGCTTAGCATGGGTGTCAATGTGACCCACTGACACACTTTTAAAAGTTAAAGTGAACAAAGTTAAAGGTGAAACAAAAGATCACGAGAACTAGAAATAAAAATAAATTTAAAATGTAAATCTAAAATGTAATCAGAAATTGTTTTATAGAATTGTCTCTCCCGCTTGAGGACGTCACGTTTGTATAGGCTTGCTTATCTAAAATATTATACCCAGAAAATTTGTATCGTCAGCATCAGCATATGGCAATAAAACATATTAAGGAGATCACGTTCATAAAAAGAGGCTTACATGATTGTATCATGTTACTCTAGTCTTTTCAAATATTCACGACCAACAAAAAAAAAATATTTCCATTAACATGGTTAATTAACCTAACATTTGTAGTTACAAAAACATTAAATAGACAGTACATATATGCCTCAGAATTAGTTATAGCAGGAAACTGGTTCAGGAAGAGCAAGTGTCTCTGAGATATCTGGACAAAAAGCCAAACATGTAGAGAAAAGTTTCCCCCTGCAGGGTCCCATGCCACCAGTGTTTGGTGAAAAGATTCAGAGTTTCACATGTTGCCCCTGTCATCACTGGTCTGGTCTTTGTCCAAATCAGTGCCAACACTTTTATAAAGAACCGTTGTAGATGAATTATGAACTGTAAACATTGTGAAGTGACTATACGTATGTGACTGTGTTTCAGGTATTGTTATGTGCCAGTTGAAAAAAAAGACATTTTACATATACATATAGGAAATAACCCTATGCTTAAGCTTAACCCTATTTTGTAGCCTTTGCCAGCTGTTAATTATTAAGAAGGCGAGGCAATGCGATAAGTAACTCTTTAACAAACATTACAGTACTGCATTACATTAGACTAGATCATGTACACAGTCTTTCCAGAATCTTCAGTCAGTCCTTTTTCTATTAGATTAGATTAGAATCAACTTTATTGTCATTGTGCAGAGTACAAGTACAGAGACAAACAGTATAGAGCCACATGGGTGTATGGGTAGTTACAGTATGTACAGTATGGTAATAAATATAAGGTGGGATAATGCAGGGGATTTGTACAGTAGTGCAATTCAACAGCAAAAGTAAAGTGACCTAGTGAGGTATGAGCAGCATAAGATGGATACAACGGCTAATGCAGTTGGTATGGGAGTGAAGTATACAAGAAGACATGCATGATGCAGTGAGTACACTATAGAACAGCATACAGCAGTATTGTGACGTGTGGTGATGTTATCACTACAGGCAGTGGTCAAGTTGTAAAAAAAAGCCAGGGGGGATGGTGGATCTGTGATCCTGCTAGGGGGGTCCGGGGGAATGCCCCCCCCCCCCCCCCCCCCCCCCGAGATTAAAAACAAAAATCCAAAGATGGTGACTTATAATGAGTTTTGAGGTAAGAAATCACAAAAACCTGTGATTTTAAAATCATAAGACTAACCTGCTGTTCAGGGTAGTTGAGAAGACTGGATATCTGTATTAGCAGAGGATTGTTTGGTGCTGACTGCCTTAAGGGCCCTTCATTTGATCTAATGACAGCGCATTTGGTGGGAGACCAACGTTGTACCCTTTTGATTATTGTTTAAGCACAAAGATAATTATTATATTATATTACTGTAAAACAACATGCATGCTATGGATATTCCGGCCAACAGTTAAATCGAACGCAACTGGACTTAGATTTGTCTGTGAAGACGTTTCGCCTCTTATCCAAGCGGCTTCATCAGTTCGTAACGCATCAGTCTGACTAGTCCGCACTAGTCTGACAGACAGTGGAGTTAGACCCAGGTAGAAAGGCTTGAGGAGAGGATTGACCACCTTCTCCACCTTCTCCAAAATCTTAAAACCATCCTACCGGGCGCTTTGTTTGAAAGAGTTGTAGACTTCACCAAGAAAGCTCAACTGTCACAACATTACAAGAGCAAAGACTCTTACATTGGTGAAACTAAACAACCTCTAAACAAGCGCATGGCCCAACACAGAAGGGAAAACTCCTCAGGTCCAGTATCAGCTGTCTATTTACACCTAAAGGAAAAGGCTCACTCCTTTGAGGACAGCAATGTCAAAATCCTGGACAGAGAGGACAGATGGTTTGAAAGAGGGGTAGAAGAAGCCATCTATGTCAAAGTGGAAAAGCCATCTCTCAACAGGGGAGGGGGTCTGAGACATCAGTTATCCCCCATCTACAATGCTGCACTTTCAGCCATTCCCAGGAGGGTGAATAACAAAGGCTGCCCAAAACTAACCTCAAGTGGCTCTATGGAACAGAACGACTGTCGTTCACTGGTAACTTACTGCACATCATACCTAACGACTGTAGTTCTCCAGTGGCCCCACCCACCCCTAATGATCATCTTCCACCAAGATGACTCACAGGCCCCAAACAATGGTCAGGTGAAGCTACACTAATGATCTATTGTTTTAGGAGTTTGGTGGGTGGACACCTCCACTGAGGTTAAATACCTGGGTCTAACTCCACTGTCTGTCAGACTAGTGCGGACTAGTCAGATTGATGCGTTACGAACTGATGAAGCCGCTTGGATAAGAGGCGAAACGTCTTCACAGACAAATCTAAGTCCAGTTGTGTTCGATTTAACTGTTGGCCGAATTAAACATGACCTGGAAGAATGAGAACATTCATAGACTTATGCTATGGATATATTACGTGTCAGATACTCCTGTCATTGATCTTGACCAAGGCACCTCAGAATTAGAGTTGGTCCCATAGCTACCACTGCTCCTACATAGTTAGGGTAAATGCATTTTTTCCCACTGGGTGCAAGTGCAACTTCAACTTCATACTCACGATACCTATAAATCTACTGGGAATTCATCCATTAAATAAACAAAACCTCACAAAACATTGTAAATGAACATGAATCCTCTCAAGTCAAGTCCATTTTAATTCAAGGGCAAGAACATCGATTAAACAAATATACCATTTACAAAATCTGAAAATAATAAATAGTGGCAATATTTCCACATGAATTGATCAAATAACAGGGGATGGGAAGGGGGGATGGCCGTTTCATAAGGGGGATGGTTTTGACCATTTTAATACCTAAGGGGGATGCCACCCCCCTCCCCCCCCCCCCCCCCCCCATCCCCCCTCAACCTGACTACTGACTACAGGCCTAAATTCACTACACTCATCAAGGCATACAATATTTCTCAGTAAAACATAATTTGACATTCCTTCAAGTGACATTGTACATTGTGATACATCTGACTCTTACGGAATAACAACTCGAATAGAATAAAAGTATTCACAATGTTCGTGTAGTTTCATGTAGTTTAATGTGTTTCACTGAGACATGGTTGCACATGGATATTACGGACCCGATTGTATCTGTCGATGGCTTCCACACTGTTCGGGCGGATCGGGACTGTACCAAGAGCGGTAAGCGGAAGGGGGGGGGGGCTCGCCGTCCTAGTTAATATCAGGTGGTGCAATCCTGGTCACATCTGTATTAAAGAACAGCTCTGTGGCCCTGATGCCGAAGTGTTGGCCGTTATCACCATATCACCTCCCTAGGGAGATCCCGCATGTCATCATCATCATGGTGTACATCCCTCCCACTGCTAACCCATCAGCTGCCTGCAGTACAATATACACCACCATCTCAAAACTGCAGACCAAACACCCCAGTGCCCTCATCATCATGTCGGGAGACTTTAACCACGTCACCATGGATAGAGTTCTACCGACTTTTAAGCAGTATGTGAGCTGTCCTACCAGAGGGGTGAGTACCCTGGACCTGATGTATGCCAACATTAAGGAGGCATACATCTCATCTTCTCTCCCCCCTCTGGGCAGGTCGGATCACAACCTGGTTCACCTCAAACCCTGCTATGTGCCTCTGGTGAAGAGGAAGCCTGTGACCACAAGGACTGTGAGGAAGTGGTCAGAGGAATCCTATGAGGCACTGCAGTACTGTTTTGAGGTGACGGACTGGCCTGCACTCTGTGAGCCTCACGGGGAGGACATTGATGGGCTCACTGAGTGCATAACGGACTATATTAACTTCTGTGTGGACTGCTATGTCCCTGCGTTGACAGTCACCTGTTACGCAAATAACAAACCTTGGATCACCAAGGACATCAAGGCCATACTGAACGCTAAGAAAAGGGCGTTCAGAGAGGGCAACCAGGCTGAGCTGAGGAGAGTACAGGGGGTACTCAAGGTTAGAATTAAGGAGGAAAAGGATAGATACAGGAGGAAGCTGGAGAAGAAGCTCCAGCAAAACAACACAAGGGATGTGTGGAGTGGTATGAAAACCATCACGGGCTTCCAGAAGACTGGTAGCGTAGGGCTGGAGGGTGGAGTGGCTATGGCCAATGAATTTAACCTTTTTTTCAATAGGTTTGATACTGTGGCCCCTGCCCCACCCCCACATGACCCTGCTGCTACTGCTGCTGGCAGCCCAACAACCAGTGCCACTCCGCCTCCCCCTCCTTCTCCTTCTCCCCCTCCTTATAGATCACCCTCCTGCCTCTCACCAGCTCTATTCACTACCGGACACTTCACACCTACACCCTGCCCCACCCCTCCCCCCTGCTCTGCATACTGTCCTCCACTACCTGAGGACCCTATCCCTCCCCCCACTGACACCTCTACAGTGTCCTTCACGCCTGAACTGGTGAGAAGACAACTGATTAGACTCCACTCCAACAAAGCGGCGGGCCCTGATGGTGTGTTCCCCAGGGTACTTAAAGCCTGTGCCCCCCAGCTGTGTGGAGTTCTTAATCATGTCTTCAACTTGAGCCTGCACCTCCAGAAGGTCCCTCTGATGTGGAAGACGTCCTGCCTCGTTCCTGTCCCAAAGACGCTGCGCCCCAGCAGCCCTAAGGACTACAGACCGGTGGCTCTGACATCACATATCATGAAGACCCTGGAGAGGCTTGTCTTGGAGCAGCTCAGGCCTATGGTCAGACCCTTCTCGGACCAGCTGCAGTTCGCCTACCAGCCCCGCCTGGGAGTCGAGGACTGCATCATCTACCTGCTGAACAAAGCCTACTCGCATCTAGACAAGCCGGCGAGCACTGTGAGAGTCATGTTCTTTGACTTCTCCAGTGCTTTCAACACCTTACGGCCTGGTCTCCTAGGTGAGAAGATGGCGGCGATGCAGGTGGATGCCCCCTTGGTGTCCTGGATTGTTGACTACCTGATGGGCAGACCACAGTTTGTACGCCTACAGAACTGTGTATCTGACAGGGTGGTTAGCAACACCGGGGCCCCTCAGGGGACGGTCCTTTCTCCCTTCCTCTTCACCCTATACACCTCAGACTTCAGCTATTGCACTGAGTCCTGCCACCTTCAGAAGTTTTCTGATGATTCTGCAGTAGTTGGCTGTATTGAGGGGGGTGATGAGGGTGAGTATAGGACTGTTGTGAGCAACTTTGTCTCTTGGTGTGAGCTGAACCATCTACAGCTCAATGCTACCAAGACAAAGGAGCTCATTGTGGACCTAAGGAGGGTCAAAACACCGGTGGGCCCTGTGTTCATCCAGGGGGTTCCTGTCGACATTGTTGAGGAGTACAAGTACCTGGGGGTGTACTTCAACAACAAGTTGGACTGGACCAGGAACACAGAGGCTATCTATAAGAAGGGCCAAAGCCGACTATTTTTTCTTAGGAGGCTAAGGTCCTTCAACATCTGCAGGACAATGCTGAGGATGTTCTACGAGTCTGTGGTTGCCAGTGCGATCTTCTTCGCTGTCACATGCTGGGGCAGTGGGATGAGGGTCGCGGACACCAATAGACTCAATAGACTCATCAAGAGGGCCGGTGATGTAGTGGGTGAGGAATTGGACACTCTGACTACCGTGGCAGATAGGAGGATGCTGTCCAGGCTACGGACTATCATGGACAATGCCTCTCACCCTCTCTTTTCCACCCTAGCTCAGCGGAGGAGTACCTTCAGCAGAAGACTCCTCTCACCTAGATGCACCACAGAGCGACATAGGAAATCATTCCTGCCTGTGGTCATCAAACTTTACAATTTGTCACTGTCATCTGCACAATAGGTATCCATTCTTATTACATGACTGTCATTTCATTTCATTTCACTGTAATATCACTACATAACTGGTCATTTCATTTCACTGCATAACTGTCATTTAGTACATAACTGGTCATCTGGTCATCTCTCTGCAGAACTGGTCTTACAAAAATCCGACATACTACATCCTTGTATATGCTATTACCTCGTAGTGTATGCCTGGCTGTATGTATATTTATGTATATTATCTTTTCTTTATGTACATTTTTTTTTTTTTTTTTTTTTTTTTAATATATTTTATTACATAGGTTTAGTATATAGGTTTATATTTTTATTTTTACATAGGTTTATATTTTCTACATAGGTTTTATATTTTACATAGGATTTCTTTATATATTTATATTTCTAACACTCTACTATAAGTAGAGTGTCCTCTTTTTTCTCCTGGAGTTTTGTGACGAAGGCAATTTCCCTCAGGGATCAATAAAGTATGTCTGTCTGTCTGTCTGTCTGTCTGTCTGTGAACTACAATTGTTTGTACATTCAAGCATTGCCATTTTTTATAATATGTAATTTTGAAAATATTTTCAACCATAAAACATATAGGCATATTGCACGCAAAACATGGATGTAGGCTATTTTTAGTCTGTGGTTGTGAGGGTTGTGATAGGCTTGACTGCCACCAGGCGGTGGTTCCTCGGAAGTACAGCAAACGGGTGCACTGAGACACGGGCAGCTAAGTAGCAGAAATGTGACGATGGGCTGAACAAATAATGACCTTTGGTTGCTGTCAATATGTTTCCCGGAGTGTTCTATGCATTGCTGGCCGGTTTCTTGGGAGCCGTCGCATCGTCTTCGGCCAAACTGTCTCTAGGAGCCGACTACCTGAAAGGGGTTTGTGAAACCGGACTACGAACGTGGGGAGAGCAGCGCAAATTTAGACAAGCGGATGAAACCACCGCCTGTGACTGGGTGAGTCATTGCTTCATGTCTTAAGTGCCATCATTAATCTCGATTTGACCTCGAGCGGGACTCATCTAGGTGTGTGTGTGTGTGTGTCACCGAGCCATTTGCAACAACGACGGTCGCACAGCGCCTGTCCGCCGGTCAGTTTGCGTCCAGCGGCGGCAGCAGACGCAGCTCACGCAGCGTGCTGCTGCCAGCCTTTAGCGCGCACCTAATCGCATGCGGACACAATGCAGCTCATCTGCCACCGTGTTATGTTGTTCCTCCCTTTAACACCCTCGAAATAAATGGTGAGCTTATAATTAAGCAAAGGATCGACGTGTTTTTGGTGCAGTTCTGTTGAGCTGTTTTTCTTCAAAAAATGTAAAGGAATTCATCATGACGATGGTGGTTGGGGGGGGGGGGGGGGGGGATGACGATGACGATGATTTTTTTTTTTTTTTTTTTTTTAATGAGTGACCTTCAAACCGACAAGCAGCACGTGCTTGAATGTAATGGTGGTCTAATAGGAACAGACATGGTTCTATTTTCTCCTAAGTTGATTAAATCTCCATATGTACATGACCCTTAGCGTTTCAGAGTTGTCCCTACACCGGTTAATTTGCCGGCTTCTAACTTGTCTCAAAAGAGTTTAAACAGCAGAGATGGCTATGATACAAGCTGTTTCCAGCACCATTGTTGTTAACACGACCAGTGTTGCCTTTCAGTTAAGTCGCCAAATAGAATAGAATAGAATAGAATAGAATAGAATCTTTATTGTCATTACAACAGTATAAAAAAAAATACGGTGGCACAACGAAATTATCTACCAATATTGCTGATATTGACTGTGTGTGTGTGTGTGTGTTGCATTAGCTCCACATCCCCCTTCGCCTGCTTTGTGGAGGCCTGCTCTTCACCTGTAATGCTGTGATGTGGACCTTCCTTGCAAAAGCACTCAGGTACTCGTCTTCCTGCACCCAAGCCACTGTGACCACCACCGCATCCAACTTCATATCTTCCGTAAGTATCAGGAATACATTCTTTAAACAAAATAAAAAAATGATGGAGTGGTTTGGTAACAATATTCTGCCAATTTAGCCAAGGTAAAATGTATGATATGATGATTAACTTTTACCAGTCCGTTGTTTTTGTATATTTACCTTTATATTATTGGATTGGAAAGGATTCAATACCACTGTTGATAATGACCTGTTTGCTAAAGCTTGCCAGCTGGAATGTACACCAGCGGAAAGACAGAAAAGTCAATGGTGTGTCTGCTGGGCAAAGGTCCATAGAAGCAGGGGGAGCAACTGAACACTGATCTTCTACCAATTACTGTTAGTTTGTCATGTTATTTATAAGGTATAGCCTTGGCAGATCTCCTACACTACTTTACATTGATATGTCTTGGCGGTGCCGCGATAGCATCAGTTAGAGCACGTGCCATTAAGGCTCAGTCCTTGACAGTGGCCCGGGTTCAACTTTGTTTGCTGTAGGTTTTCCCCTCTCTCTAGCATACCTTCCTGTCTAATCTCTGCTGTGTCTATCAACTAAAAAAAAACAAAAGCATGAAACACACCCCAAAATTATTACCTATTACGTTAGCTGTGTTTTCGATGCCCTTGCCATCAGCCTGTTTTTATTAAAGTTTTATTTATTAGATTGTGCTATACAATCAAAACATATTGATAGCGAATTAATAGAATTTGCACTGCATTATATCACTTTTCTGCTGCAGCTTTTCACTCTATTTTAAAATATCTGAACTTTAAAATATCTGAAATATCTGAAGTTTCTCAAGAATGAGAAACTTCACAAGGCAATCCATCGAGGGAAATGTTCTATTTAAATCCTTTGGTTTATAGAGGCTAATCTCTGCCATGATATTATGAAGTATAGATTTTGATATAAAAAATGTAATGTCTTTAATATGTAAACCATGATAACACTGCTTTGCTTCCATACATGTTTTTTTTTTTTAAACTACAGATTTAATCCACTGGCGGTTTCTAATGGGAAAATGTACATAGTGCAGGTTTAAGGCGATTGTGTGCACAGTTTATCAGGAATCTTCTCAAAGAGTTTTTCCTTTTTCTTTCCCCCTGTAGGCTTTCTTGGGTCAGTTGATATTTGGGGAAGCCCAGATAACGCTGTGGTGGGTGGGGATCTCCCTGACGTTCTCCGGCCTCTTGGTTCTGCAGAGGGCCTCGCCACAGCAGGAACACCGGAGCACAGCGGTCAACAAAGATGAATAAGACATCCTGTGTTTATGTGAGCGTCACTCATACGCTAGCTCTGGTGTGGCGCACATCGCCCCGTTTCTACGTCAAGTAGGCACCCAGCCAAAGAACGGCCCGATTGTTTGTGTATTATTTTTGTGTTGTTATTACCCTGTGTGTCAGTGCTAGTGTTATCTCTCACTGCTTCATGCGTCGTGGTCTAACATATACGTCATGCAGTTTTTGAGTATAACTTGCGTGCTTTGACACCAATTGCCTTTCAGTTATCCTATTTGAGTGTGTAGAGAACCTTTTCTGTCAATCGACATAGAAGATGAAAAGCATTGATTTAAGTGTGTTTCACCAGACTAGCTAATGAGCAAGCTGTTGAAATTATGCATAAGGCCAAATGGCAATGGAAGGAAATCATGATATTGTGATATTTTGTCTTTTAGACTATAGAATTGTTCACCTCATCAGAGGACAGAGGAGGAGGTTGGAGGTAGAGAAAGAACAAGTTGATGCAGTACTTTAGGTGTGACATTTTGCTAATAGCTTTAGGGACAGTCTCGCTGATCATCCTACTGTAACTGGAAACATGCTTCTATGAGTCTGTCTGTTCCTTAGCATTCGCAAACAGTGTGCACAACTTCACAGCTATCAAAACAGAAAAAGAAAGTCTTCCCGTTGTCCTGTTTTCTTCCACATAAAATGATGGAAACTTGACCTGGGCCAATGTGGAATTTGCAAGTTGTTCCTGCAAAGAATTGTGGAGTGCGTGTTTCACAGAAGCATGTTTCAGACACAAGGCCGAGTCTACTGACACCAAAGCTTCTCCGACAACACTCCTCAAAGTGACTTTCCCTTCAGCTGTGATGCAACCTGACGCTAAAACCATAACCTGTTTCCTGAGCTGACTTGAGGTTACATTGCTGTATTCTAATACCCAGTTTTACTATCTAAATTCATTGAAGAGAGGAAGAGTACCACTAACTACTTCAATTTGAGGATGAAAATACATTGTAGTTTGAATAATATATTAAAATGACTATATCCTATATAGCATAGAATTAATTTTCATTGATATTGTTTTTCCCTTTGATTGGAATAATCACACTTTCCATTTCTTAATTGTTAACTCATAAATGTCACTCTTGTCAGTCAGGGTTCACATGAACACTTAGTTTAACCAAATTCTTCCGTCCATACTTTTAAAAACATTATTTATATTGTTCTATTTTGAGTGCAATCTTATAACGGTGCGTTATTTATATTACAAAAGGGGCGCATTCAAATTAACAATCAATGTGAGGGCAGAGTTGACTCAGATTTTTAAATGTGAAACGATATAAAATATGTGACTGCTGTGGGAAGGAAATGCAGGATGCCATCTTCCCAAAAAGTGTTTCCCTGTAGCGTTATACTTGACTCAAAATGATGTACTACTTTGTGTTAGACACAGATTTCTCCTACTGCAGCTAGAAGCATTATAAATATGCTCCAAGTATATGACTTGCCTAATAACATAGAGGCTACCGTTTGAAATGTAAAATCTAATTTTGATACATATCGACACAATATGCATGCAACCGGCAGTAGCTTAGAAATCTGTAGCTTGTATAAGACTCTCTAGCTATAATATCACAGAGCAAAAAAAGCACAACATGAAATCAGATGTCCTTCCAGCCGGTCCTAACCAGTAGCTGCATATTTGTATCAGCGTGATGTAATGTGAATCCCTGACAATGTGATTCCCCGTGACAATGTGATGTTTTATTCCCCTGCAGTCTTAAAGAGTAACCAAGCCGTGCAGACAACATGACATGTGATCACTGCTTAACATCAAACATTCAGTGCGAGGTGATGCCAGTTGTGCCACCAATTTGAATCAATTGCAATAAGTTATGTTCACCAGAGGTGGTGCTGTCCCCGTGGTTTGCGTCAGTGTTCAGTTACGCTTTAAAGATCTGCATTGCAATCCTGTGTTAAGTGTTTACGTTCAGTGATGCATTTCCTTTGGGGAACTCATCAGCGTTTTAATTTGAAGTCCTTCCACTGCATTTACAGTGACATCCCTACACTTGTTTAAATGCATTTCTTGCAACACTTCTTGACCTTAGCTTTTGATCTTTGATGTTTGGTGCCTGCACTTTTTTGCTGATATGGCTAAAGGCAAAATACATTAACTGTGAACGTATATTACTATATTAATAATCAAAGCATTATGGTAGCATTATTTATAGAATGGCAGAATGTCTTTGGATAACATGTCTTTCAATCTAAGGGCAAGTAAACTGAACGTTTAGGTTGACTTGGTGACACTAAGAATAGAAAATGATGCAATAATGACAACTTACAATAGAAGTACCAGTACATCAAACATTGGCCAGATTTGATATATTTTGGCAGACAAACATACAAGCAACGCGTCAAGCATGATATCCTCACAAAATTGGATTTGAGATTTGAACTTGGATAGAGACAGTTATTCACTAGGCTGATAGAATACTCTGTAGGCTTTGATTTAGACCATAACAGGTCAACATAGGCAAAACTATAATTTTTAAAATGTTTATATTTTCTATTAATAGAAAATAAAGAGTGAAATGTCACCCAAGGAACACGATAAAATGTAAAGTAATTACTAAATAAACAGCTCATATGACAGTTGTGTTTGTCTTGTCTGCCTGATGTTTTATGTTCAGAAAACATTTTGATATATTTATTAGTTTCAGTTATTTGTCACGTTCAAAATCATACATGTACAACTAAGAGTGGAACTAACTTTAACTGCTCCTATGACGTTATATTAGTAGTTACGTTGTTTGGCTTTATAAGCCATAAAATGGCTGCAGAGATGAGAATGATGGGCTTTCACTGTTTTTCCCCCTCCCACTTTCTAACACTTGCATACCAACTCTTCTCGAGTAGGCCTTGTAACGTAATAATGAGAGCCGGTAACAGACATGGGGAGAGGCTGGCAGGAACCAGGAACGGAGAGACAGAGAGTTGTGGGAATGGGATGGTATGAATAACGCTGGAGAGCAAAGACAATCTGGCAACAGGTGAATGGTGAGGGAGAGATTTATAAACTTCCTTGATTGCATGATCAGGTGAATAGAGTTGGCTTGTTGAGCAGGGAGTGACTGGCAGACAGGTGAGGAGGAGGAGGGGTTGCAGGTGGAAAAGTACTGGGAGCTTAGATGACTGAGGTGAGAAGGCAGACTGTGACAGGTCTATACATAAACAAAAGACATTTCTAGTTTTCTCTACCTCTCTTGAACATAAATATCCATTAACGCTGAGGACCCAACCCAACCAAACACCAAAAAATCTAATCTAATCTAATCTAATGCAAGAACTAGAAATGAGTGCAAATACATTTATATATATACACATTTAGAGTCTCAGTGACATTCATCATTTTAATGGCCTTTTCACGGGACATCCATTAATAACAATGAAATGCCCTGGTATCCCATCCAATAAATTAACACGTTAGATTGTTTGTACTATCAAACAATTGTACTAGATTCCATCAGGCATACGACTTGCATACATTTCCACAATGACTCCATTTCATGTAGGTCAAAGCTATTGCTCAAATATTGCATGAATGTGGGTCAATGTTAAACAAAGAGTGTAACGGGTCGGTGTAGGACCCAATTGCAGCACATACCAAGATTCAAGATTCAAGTATCTTTATTGTCAAATGTGCTACATGGCAGGCATATAGCACAGATGAAATTGTAGTCCTGTCTCAGACCTGCGGTGCAAAATAAACAATGGACAGACAAACGGACACCGTACAGACAAAAACACACAAACACAGAAAAGTACGAAAAACTGAGGTAGTGCATTGGAAAATGGAAAATTGAATAGTGCAAAAAAATAGTGCAAAATATATTTAAAATAGTCAAAGGACAATTTTAAAGTGTCAGTCAGGATGAGAGTTTGTGAGTGGTGGCGGGAGGGCAATGGTCCGAGGTGGGTGCAGGGTTAAGAGTCTGTGGCAGGGGGGCAGAGGAGGGGGGGGGGGGGGGGGGGCAGGGGCAGAACAGGGAGGGAGTTGAGCCTCCGGACAGCCTGGTGAAAGAAGCTGTCCTTGAGCCTGCTGGTTCTGGCCCGCAGACTCCGCAGTCTCCTCCCCGACGGCAGAAAGCTGAAGATACTGTGGGACGGGTGGGTGGGGTCACCAGCAATCCTGATGGCTTTGCCGGTGAGGCGGGTGTTGTAAATGTCCAAGATGGGGGGGAGAGAGACACCGATGATCCTCTCAGCTGCTCTCACTATGCGCTGCAGTGTCTTGCGGCAGGACACGGTGCAGGCACCGTACCACACAGTGATGCAGCTGGTCAGGAGGCTCTCGATGGTACCTCTGTAGAAGGTGTGCATAATGGTGGATGAGGCCCCAGCTCTTTTTAGTTTGCGGAGGAAGTACAGGCGTTGGTTGGCTTTTTTTGGCCAGTGATGCGGTGTTATGGTTCCATGACAGGTCTTCGGAGATGTGCACACCCAGGAACTTGGTGCTGCTCACCCTCTCCACTGTAGCATCGTTGATGACCAGTGGAGCATGCTGTGTGTGCATTCTCCTGAAGTCCACAACAATCTCCTTCGTCTTCTCCACATTCAGACGGAGATTGTTGTCCTTGCACCACGTAGCCAGCCTGTTCACCTCACTCCTGTAGATCGTCTCATCGCCGTTGTTGATGAGACCCACCACAGTCGTGTCATCCGCAAACTTGATGAAGATGTTGGAGCTGGATGTTGGTGTGCAGTCGTGGGTCAGATGGGTGAATAGGAGGGGGCTCAGCACACATCCTTGGGGGGCCCCCGTGTTCAGTGTGATGGTGCTGGAGGTGCTGCTGCCGACCCGAACAGTCTGTGGTCTTCCCGTCAGGAAGTCCAACAGCCAGTTGCACAGGGAGGTGTTGAGTCCTAGCTGGTCCAGTTTGTGAATGAGCTGCTGGGGGATGATTGTGTTGAATGCTGAGCTGAAGTCGATGAACAGCATTCTGACATATGAGTCTTTTGAATCCAGGTGGGTGAGGGCAGAGTGGAGGGCAGAGGAGATGGCATCATCGGTCGAACGATTGGACCGATATGCGAACTGGAAAGGGTCCAGGGTGGGGGGGAGGGCAGACTTGATGTGGTGCATGACTAGCCGCTCGAAGCACTTCATGAGGATGGGAGTGAGTGCGACTGGGCGGTAGTCATTGTGGCAGGAGGGAGACGACTTTTTCGGCACCGGGATGATGGTGGTGGCTTTGAGGCATGTGGGGACAACAGCCTGGCTCAGCGAGGTGTTGAAGATGTCCGTGAAGACATCTGTGAGCTCCTCAGCACAGTCCCTCAGTACACGACCGGGAATGTTGTCGGGACCAGAGGCATGGGTGTGTCCCTTTGAGGGATCGCCTCACGCTATCTGGGGATAGCATCAACACCTGGTCGCCGGGAGAGGGTGGGGTCTTCTGTGCCGGGGTGCTGTTGTCTGCCTCAAAGCGGGCGAAGAAGTCGTTCAGCTCGTTCAGCAGAGGGGTGGAGCTGTCGCAGGTCTGCGGAGAGGGCTTGTATACCAGACAAGTATGAAAATAAAGTCTTTTTATTCTAAAAACACACAATGACCAGGGGTTACGTGGGGTAGGGGGGAGATCGGTGGGGATCAGGAGAGGGGAGGTAAAGTTTGTGATGGAGGACGGACCGGGTTGGGGAGACGGGGCTGGGGGGGGGGGAGACGGGGCTGGGGGGAAGCAGGCGGAGATAAGACGGGTGAGGAGATCAGAGTCGGGGACAGGCAGGATGGAGACACCGGGACAGGAGGCAGGAGAACTGCTGGAGAGACTTAGGCTGAATCTCAATTCTCTATCTTAGCCTAAAAGAAATACAATGTAGGTAAACTCCTCATGTAACAATTTACAAAGTGTTTTATACATCAATAAATATTTTCTTACAACTTACAGTATGTTGGTTGTGTTTTTACTGCTTTCACTGTGGACTCTTCCCCTTCATCTTCCTCCTCTACAGCTAACCGAGGTCTTTTAGCTGGCGTTGGCTTGCTTGGCGTAGAGGTTGAGGGTCCCCAAGGTGCATCATCGGTAGTTGTACTCACACTTGCAGAGCAGGCAGTAGTTTGTGTGCCTAACGAATATTACTGCATATTACTGTTTTGTTACACCATTTATGTGAGAATAACAACAGAAGCCATCCAGTAATCTATAGATTACTTCAGGTGTGTAGAGTTAAAAAATGAGTAGAGTAATTAAGTGTATATAATATGGCTGGCAAGTTCTGCTGAAAACAATAGTACACAGACTGTAGCAAACATTTGAAGTTTATAGTTCATAAAATCTACTAGAAGGTGCATGAACTATTTAGATTTTTGCAAACCCTATTGTATAAATATGACATCTCGATGAACTGAGTTTACTTGGTTTAGCCACCATTATCAACACTGCATGATCAGAACAAAAGTTACTTGGCACATGAGCATTTGAAAAATGAATGAAATCACAAACCTCTGCTTCTCACATGACTGCGTAAAGTATCAACAGAAAGCTGCATACCCCTGGATGACAGACTAGGTGGATCTGTTTGGCAAGATGCATGGTTGTTGGAGGTTCTTGATAGTCCTGATGTGTTATCTCTAAATGACATAATACTCACCAGAGACAATTAGACACCAAGTAAAACATAAAGCTAAATCATAGCCTGAAGCCAAATGAATAAAGTCCTGGAAAATTTGACATAGATGTTAACTTTCACTGTAATAAAAGAGCGAACTTATCTGAGTAGTAGACTAGCCTACAAGTTATCCTCATCTACAGGCAAATTATCCTGATAGCTCCCAGAATAGTTTGGTAACCATACCTACTAGACGGTTGTGCTGCTGACATGAAGAAAACTATGCAGAAATTATATACAAATTTAGATACCGTGTATGGGCAGAAAATCCCTGATGGCTATAACTCGCTGATCAGGGGCGGCGCCAGGGTGTTGCTTGCTGTAGCTAAAGCAACACCAAGATTTGGCTAAGCAACACCAAAGCAACACCAAGTTGGCCAGAGGTTGTTTTTTTTTTTTCTTTTTTTTTTTTAAAGAATGTGATAATAAAATGATCATAAAATAATGAATAATGAAAGTTATTTAATATTTGGAATAATTTTATTTATTTTTGTTTGAATATGATATTGTGTCAACGTCTTCTTCCCGCCAGCGCGGCCACTCGCGAGAGCGAGATTGCTAACCAGCGTTCGTTACGTCGCTAGCTTGTAGTTCGAAAAGCCGAGCTGTATGAACAACTGTCAGTTACAGTTTGTAGGTTAAAGCTAAAAAGAAAAAAGAATACAGTCATGGAGAAGTTTCTCGTCAGATACAGGGTGGCGACGACGACAACAGATAGTGGGACGCCCAGGCCTGAAAACAGTGAGGAGACAAATTATTCCGATTGTTTTGTGGGAGAACAGTCTCCTCTCTTGCTGTCTCCCGCCGAGCTAACAGTGCTCTCCTGTCAGCAGCAGGACGAACATAGCGCGTCTCCCAGTGAGCCTGCTCCCACCCCGTCCACAGGTAGGCCTAGTACCACCACTATAATCGACATCAGCCAGTTACCAAGTGAAGAGCCAAGGCGCCCTCTGCTTGGGAAATACCCTGCCAAGAGGTATGGGCAACAGATGTGCTCTTTCAGCCGTCGCTGGTTTGAGCAGTACAACTGGCTGGAGTACTCCGTCTGCAGGGACGCAGTGTTTTGTTTCGCTTGCCGCCACTTTGCCCACCAGGGAGGATTCCACCAGGAGAAAACGTATGTCGTTAGTGGATTTAATACATGGGTGAGAGCCATGCAGTCACTTCACACACACAATGCGTCTGCAGGCCATAAGCATGCTATAGCCGTATGGGCCGAATTTAAATTAAGAAAGACCGGCACAGGTTCCAGGATCAGTAATGCAATGAGCGTGGGGCACAACAAACTAGTTGCGGAAAATAGAGCATATTTAAGAGGTGTCGTGGAGGCATTGAGATATACCGCCTGTCAGGGCATTGCCCAAAGGGGACATCGGGAGAACGTGGACTCATCTAATAGAGGCAACTTCATTGAGTTCTTAAACGTCATTGGAAAGTTCGACAAAACAGTTAAAGAAAATTTGGAGAATAATCCTCAGAACGCAAAATATACTCACCATGAAATACAGGACGAGATCATTGAGTTGATGTCCAGCATGATAAGAGATCAAATCAATAGCGAAGTACGGGAAGCGGGGATGTTTGCACTTATGGTCGACGAGAGTAAGGACATAAGCAAAAAGGGACAGGTCTCTGTGGTGGTGCGGTACTTGATTCAGAACGAAATCCAGGAGGCATTCCTGCACTTTACTCCTGCTGATGCCCTGGACGCAGGAGCACTGTTCGACCTGATTAAAGAAACCCTGAGCAAGTGTAATATTGACTACTCCAAGTGCATTGGCCAGTGTTATGATGGTGCTGCCGTTATGTCTGGGGGAAAGAATGGCGTTCAGGAGAGATTTCGGAGAGAGGTGCCTCGGGCATTATATGTTCATTGCCATGCCCATCGGCTAAACCTGGTTTTAGTGGACTGTGTAAGCAATGTAGAGCCATCGGGAGAGTTTTTCATTGTTGTGCAGATGCTCCACAATTTTATTTCTGGCTCTGCGGTGCAGAGCATTTTTCGCAAAAAGCAAGCTGAACTCGAACCGACTGAAAAACCGGTAGAATTGAAAAAACTCTCCGACACCCGGTGGGCTTGTCAATATATGGCACTGTGGGCCATTAAAATAACACTGCCCGTGATCCTAAGTACAGTGATCGATGTGATCAAGCTGCCAGGGGCTAAGAGAAGAACAGAGGCGAAATCTATCAAGGCTCAGCTGGATGAGGAGTTTGCTCTGCAGCTCGTTCTATTTGAGGATTTGTTCCGTACTACAAAGTTCCTTTCCAACTTTTTGCAAGCCCCGGATTTGGACCTAGCATCTGCATTGAGTCTGATTCAGTCAGTTATCTCAGCCCTGGAAGAAAAGCGGAATGAAAACTTGTGGGGTGAGATGTGGGAGAAAGCTCAGGCCCTGTGCACGAAGTCGGGCATTGCAGTTCATTCAGAGGACCGAGCCGAGCGACGACGTCAAGTTCAACCAGCAGGCCTACAGGAATTCATTATCGATGCCCCCACGGGACAACGCCCACCCCTCACCTCTACTGATGATATCCGTAAGCATTGCTATTATCCCGTTATTGACTGCCTCCTCAATTAAATGAAAAGGCGGTTTTCACCAGAGTCATGTGGCGTTCTTCAGGGCACTTGTGCCCTAAACCCTAAACACAAGTAATTTTTGACAGTGGAGCATCTGTCACCCATGGCCGAACATTATGGACTAACATCGTCTAACCTATCTACGGAATTACAACAAGTGCGACGGCTCCTTGAGGTTAAGGCCCAGCAAGGAATAACAGTGAGCACCACACAGGAATTCCTCTCCCTTCTCCATCCATACAAGGATGCGTTTGTTGATTTGCATAAACTTCTGTGCATCTCAATCACCTTACCAGTGTCGTCTGTGAGCGCAGTTTTTCTTGCTTACTGCGAGTGAAAAACTACCTGAGGAATACATCAGGGGACTCAAGAAACAGCAGTTTGGGATTGGTGTCCAGTGATGCTGGACGGGCAAGATCCCTGGATACTGAGGCAATCATTGATGCTTTTGCCACAAATCAACAAAACAAACAAAACAAAACAACAGACGCATTGTGCTTCTCTGAAGGTTGCAACACTTGGTGAGTAGACTGTTTTTGTTTGTTTGCGTGTATGTGTGTGTATGTGTGTGCGTGCGTGCATAATTCATAGTTGGCATTTTGGTAATTTAGAATATAATTTTTGTAGTCATGGTGAGTTTCTGTCTCTGTGCATTGATTAAATCTGACATACTCTTGAGTTTAATGGTTTGAGATGCACTATGTGATGGAAAATATTTAGAATGTTCTGTTTTGTTTCCAAAAAAAGGGAAGAATTGCATCAGGACCTTCAAGAAAATAAGGGCAGTAAGTCAAACGAAAAAAAAGGGACTGATAATTTGTACAAACGAGCATAAGGATAAGACTAATTGCTGAAATTGAAATAAAGTTGCTTGAAAATGGCTGCACTGGTTGGACATATTGGACCATTCGAGGAAAACACAGAACAACGGAGTTCATACACTGAGAGATTTTAGTATTTTGTACTTGCTAACAAAATTAAACTAGATGTCATCATGCCAACTTTCTTAATTGTTATGGGAGCAAAAACATTCAATCTACTCCGCAGTTTAGTGCAACCCGACAAGCCAGGAGACAGGTCATATGACCAAATAGTTCAAATATTAGGAGCTCACTACTCTCCAAAGCCACTGCTTATCGCTGAGAGATTCAGATTCCATAAGAGGAACCAAGAAGACAGTGAATCTGTTGCACAGTTTGTAGCAGTACTGAAACGCTTATCTGAGCATTGTGAATTTGGACTTTCACTCAACGACACCATACGTGACAGACTGGTGTGTGGTTTACGCAGTGAAGCTATGCAAAAACGACTGCTCACAGAGGCTAACCTGACATTGGAAAAGGCCATAGAGATAAGTACATCAATGGAGATGGCAGCCCAAGAAGCACAACAGTTAAGTGCATCAACCCAAGTGCATAAGTTATCCTTTGAGCCCAATAGCAAGACAGGAGCTAGCAAGCCATGCTACCGTTGTGGAAAAACAGGACATCAAGCATCAGAGTGTTGGTGTAAAGACTTGGACTGCAGAAACTGTGGTAAGAAAGGCCAAAACGAACGTGCATGTAAAAATAAAAATGACCAGTCACACAAACAGCACACTGACACAAAGAAAAGTGGTTTCCACAGGTACAAGAAGAAACAGGTGAACAAGATGGAACAGGACGAGCATAGTGACTGTGAGTCTGATGATGAAGATACAGTACATGTGTTATCTATGGATGACGACGATGATGATGTGTACTGGGTTACTCCTCTGTTAGAGAAACAAGCGGTGAGGATGCAAGTGGATGCAGGTCCACGTGTATCCATGGTTTCTGAAGCTGTTTACAAGGAAAAACTACAGCACCTCACTCTTCGAAAGACAAAGTTGAAGTTAAGGACCTACACGGGTGAGCCTGTCCCTGTGTTAGGAGCTGTGCAGTCGAACACAATAATCAGAAAAAGACTCTTCCATTGTACATCATTCCAGGAAGCTGTTCAGCTCTGCTTGGCCGCAGCTGGCTAAGAAAGCTCAGATTGAACTGGCAGGAAGTGTTCCTGGTTAAGGATGGAGACACACACCCCCTATAGGAGATCTTAAAGAAGCCCTCCAAAGTGTTTAATGGAGAACTTGGCAACATGAAAGATATCGTGGTCAAGCTGACAGTCAAACCAGGAAGCACACCCAAGTGTTTTAAAGTTAGACCTGTCCCATATGCCATCAAACCCAAGGTGTTTGGGAGTTTTGGAACCTGTGAGCACAAGCGAGTGGACTACACCAATTGTTCCAGTCATGAGAAAAGATGGGGCCCTAAAGATCTGTGGTGATTTTAAAGTGACTGTGAACCCTGTCTTGACTGTAGAACAGTATCCATCACCCCTCATCGATGACCTCTTCTCAGGTTTGGCTGGAGGGCAGAGGTTTAGCAAAATAGACTTATGTCAGGCCTATCTCCAGCTGCATGTTGATCCACAGTCACAAGAACTGTTGACCATAGTGACACACAAGGGTCTCTACAGATATCGGAGGCTCCCTTTTGGGATAACCGCTGCTCCGGCGCTTTTCCAAAGAGCAATGGACCAGATATTGAGTGGGCTTCCGGGGGTCCAGTGCTACTTGGATGACCTGCTCATCACTGGACCGGATGAACAGTCCCACTTGAGAAACTTGGAGATGATACTGCAAAGACTGGAGGAATATGGTCTGAGAGTCAGGAAAGACAAGTGTGAGTTTTTCCGACCATCTGTTGAGTACCTGGGTCATGTGATCGACAGCTTTGGACTCCACAAAGCACCATCAAAAGTGAAGGCCATTGTGGAGGCTCCATCCCCAAAGAACGTGAGTCAGTTGAGATCATTCCTGGGCTTGCTGACATATTATGCAAGATTTGTACTGGACCTTGCTAACCAACTGCAGCCGCTGCATGAGCTTCTTAACAAAACCAAGACATGGACATGGACAGACAAATGTGAGAAGGCTTTCAAAGGAGTGAAGACAGCTCTTTCTCAGTCTGAGGCCCTCGCTCATTTTGACCCTGCACTACCACTGCAACTGGCATGTGACGCCTCACCGTATGGGGTGGATGCGGTCGTGTCACACATCATGCCTTCAGGGGAAGAGAGGCCAATCGCTTTTGCATCACGAACACAAAGTAAAGCTGAAAGCAATTATGCACAGATTGAGCGTGAAGCCTTGTCGATAGTGTTTGGAGTGAAGAAGTTTCATCAGTATCTCTTCGGCCAAAAATTCACGCTGCTCACTGACCATCGCCCTCTCACCACTATTTTTGGTCCTCATACTGGTATTCCATCATTGGCAGCCAGCCGTATGCAGCGATGGGCTCTGTTATTGTCCGCCCACCAGTACGACATCAAGTACAGAAAGTCGGAGCAGCATGAAAATGCTGACGGCCTCTCAAGGCTCCCATTGCCTGTCACACACGCTGAGCCAACACAAACTGAGATCTTCTACTTCAAGGATGTGACTGCTGCTCCAGTGACCTCAGCTCATGTTAAGAAACACACACGCACAGACCCAGTCATGTCTGAGGTTTTGGAAATCGTCACTCATGGGAGGAGAGGAGAACTGACACCAAGCTTGAAGCCTTAGCTGGTGAGAAGAAACGAGCTCTCAGTCCAGTCTGGATGGCTCTTGTGGGGCTATCGTGTCATTATTCGACCACCACTGAGACAGAAAGTGCTGAGTGAGCTCCACTCTGGCCACTGTGGGGTCGTGCAAATGAAAGAAATAGCATGCAGTTATTTTTGGTGGCCAGGCTTGGATGCAGCTATAGAGGAGAAAGCAAAGTCATGTTCTGCCTGCCAGAAACTGAGGAATCTCCCACAGCTGGCTCCATTACATCTGTGGGACTGGCCAGAAACACCATGGCAAAGAGTCCACATAGACTTTGCTGGACCACTGGAGAACCACATGTTCTTAGTTGTAGTCGACACACACAGCAAATGGCCTGAGGTTGTTGTCATGAAGAGCACCTCCTCGCAGAGAACCATTGAAGAGCTGAGGTCTTCTTCAGCGGTTTGCTACAACAGCTTGTTAGTGATAATGGGCCGCAACTAGTGTCTGAAGAGTTCGAGACATTCATGGAGGAGAATGGTATTCAGCACATCAAGTCTGCACCTTATCACCCAGCTACTAATGGGCTTGCTGAAAGATTTGTACAGACCATGAAGCAAGCTCTCACATCGTCTCAGAGCACACAGTCTCTGAACAGGCGCCTCAATGCTTTCCTGTTGTCATACAGAAACACACCTCATGCCACCACCAAGTTGTCTCCTGCCTCAGCTATGCTCAAGAGACAGCTCTGCACTCGACTTGACTTCCTGAGGCCTCAAAAGACAAAAGAGGTTGTGCACCAGCAACAGAGAGCTCAGGTGAAGAAAACGAGTGAAGGCAAAGTTTTGCAGCTTCGCAGCTGGAGACAGTATTCTTGCCCGGAACTACACCAAGGGTGTGAAGTAGAAGCCTGCAACAGTAATTGCAAGAACAGGTCCTGTGTCATACACAGTAGCAACTAGTGATCATCTCATCTGGAGAAGACACATCGATCAGTTGCTTCACACTTCTGGTTCTTCTGATTACTCACCTCAGCCTGCATCCCTTGTTCCAGAGCCCGAGATCTGTCAGGAACAGCATCCATCACTAGACCAATCTTAGATGCAACCTTTAGCAATGGACACTGTTCCAGGCACACCCAGAGCTGCTCAGGTGCCAACACCTGACATCACTTCACCCAGACCAGGAGTCATACCCTCCTCACCAAAAGACAATGAGACTGATTTAGCCATAGGTCGTACTTACCCCAAAAGAGACAGACGACCTCCTGATAGACTGACGTGGTAGTTAGAGACTAACCCTTGACATTTGGGGCAGGATAATTCCCTAGGGTTCAGTCTGGGAATTGAGGCAGTCTACCCTCTTTCCCTAGTTCAGGCAAGAGTTCTACAGCTAAAGAAAATAAAAAGTTAAAATAAGTTAAAAGTTTACTTATATATAAAAAAAGATATCCCTTCAGTAAGTACTGTGTGATAGTTAAATGGTTTGCTTTGGTTTAGGGAAAATCAAAAGTAAAGGGGAAGGAATATGTTGTGTATTGATATCCTAAGTTTGTCCTTACTGAGATAGCGTCACGCCCCTCATGTGTTGTCATGATTTGTCCTGAGCAACGTTAAGGAAGTAAACAAACGTTAAGAGCATTTCTCCCATGGTCTCGTGTGTCTTTCATAGTTGTAATAAGAGTTAGTACACAACACACTGTGTTTGACAACTTGTTCACTACAACTCACTGGATGTCTGTTGCCATTATTGTAATACATTAAGAATTTAATTCTGTCTGAAAAAATAATATTTGAAGTTGGTGGCAAAGTTTGTTCTATAACAATTTGATTAAGACAATGTGTTCTGTTTTTTTGGACCAATTTAGAATACGACCTGCATGGTACATTGTGGCTCGTTGGTCTAGGGGTATGATTCTCGCTTAGGGTGCGAGAGGTCCCGGGTTCAAATCCCGGACGAGCCCTATGAAGCAGTAAACTTTTATGGTGACAGTTCTGGAATATTTCTTCCATGAGTTGATTAAGATTCAAGTTCAAGATTCAAGTAAACTTTATTGTCAGTTTTCATGAATGTACAGGACATACACAAAAACCGAAATGCCGTTTCCCTCGATCCCCGGTGCTAGACAAGCATGCAAATATAAATATAAATATATAAAAATATAAGTATCAAAAATCTAAATAAAAATAAAAAGGTGGTCGCGAGTATGTGCACTTGTAAACAGTAAGAGGTGCAGTATGGAGGGTAATAAACAGTAATAAATAAACAGTATGGACATAATAAAGTATAGTATAGTATAAGTGTAAACAGAGCAGAAAAGTAACAGTCAGAATGATTCTCCCGATGCTTGTTCAAAGGTGTTACGGATAGCACTCTTGACCTTTAACCCACTGCCCTGATTAATTAAAGACATTCAGATTTGTTACGTGTTCAGCTTCTCCTACTCCTTATGACCTCGCAATTGTTCCCTTTTGGATTGTTTAGTCCACATTGCAAAAGTTTGACTGAAGCCCTGAATAGTATGGCAGTGGTGGGATTTGAACCCACGCCTCCTGAGAGACTGGAGCCTTAATCCAGCGCCTTAGACCGCTCGGCCACACTACCTCCGATTAATTTTCCTCAATGCCTCTTCGACCTTGAACTTAAATTCATCATGTTGACTGGCAGAGTTGGGATTTGAAATGCCACAAACGGTCCAGACTCATCTTATTCATGGCAACTTACACTCAAATGTCTGAGAACCACATTCAGATTTGTTACATGTTCAACTTCTCCTACTACTTATGACCTTGCAATTGTTCCCTTTTGGATTGTTTAGTCCACATTGCAACAGTTTGACTCAATGATGAACAAGTACATTTGGTTTGAGTGTTGTTTTTATGCAGAATTTCAAATGCAATTTCTTATGCAAAAGTATTTGAGCATACCATGTCAGGCCTTACGTTTAAAGAATGGCCTTTCAAAAAGATGCCCTGAATGCAAAGAATTACCTGGCAGTGGTGGGATTTAAATCCACGCCTCCTGAGAGACTGGAGCCTTAATCCAGCACCTTAGACCGCTCGGCCACACTACCTCCGACAACATGTTTTCCTTAATGCTGAACTTAAATTCAGTTTAACTTAATTTAAATTGAATTGAACTTAAGTTGAACTTAAATTCATCGTGTTGACGGGCAGAGTTGGGATTTGAAACGCCACATCCTCAAAGCAGGGCCTAAATACACCACATTTGACCACTTGGCAACAAAAATTGACTGGATATTCGTAATCTTTATTGTATTACAAATTTAGACTTTAATTGGGTCCAACTCAAGCAAGAATGCTTGAATTTGGTGGCATAGTTCTGGCCATATCAAGGATTGAGGGTTTGGGCCGTGGCTTGTCATTGCACCAAATTTCAAAATGAACAACTCACTGTCTCTATGGCATGGCTCGTTGGTCTAGGGGTATGATTCTCGCTTTGGGTGCGAGAGGTCCCGGGTTCAAATCCCGGACGAGCCCCACATAACAGCTCTATGCTCAAAGTTGTATTCTTTAGCGCCCGATACAATCGTGATCTGACATGAAATTGCACAGAAAATCCTGGCACTGGTGTGATTTGAACCCTTAAGGCCTAGTTATGCTTCGTTTATACTTCCGCGTCGACGCGACGCGTTGGGACGGCGGACCCTTTGCGGACCCTTTACGTCCTCGACGTGCACCTCCCCAAATCCTAGATGCGCGTCGAGGAAAACTGTTTAACAGAATGTATTCACAGGTATAATATTGATTTACATGCTGATATTGTGCCTTTGTCAGTTGACTTACCTGAGAAACATTGCCACTTGTCTGGGTGTGAGCTGTTTGCCTTGTGGTTAACTGTTCATGTGAGAAAACGTAATTGAGGTCAGGCATACTTTGTAAATGTAAAGTTTTCAAGAATTTGTATTGTTTATTCTGTTGCTTTTTATTGTTTTACCTTTATTGATTTAGTGTATTTATGTTTTTAATTGTCACAGTCTGCTTAGCCTATACACGACGTCATTGGTTCTGGGGTCAGGGGACCCCCCCCGGGGACCCCCCCTCCCAGGGGTATGTAGAGCATTTCAGGGGGTCTGTGTGAAACATTTCTAAAAACTAGCATCTACCATCTAACTGAACAAATGGAAATCAGCCTATATGACTATATGCTTTGTGTTGCGATTATAAGGGGACCTTGGAATTTATTCTGCCCCATGACGGCCGGGTCCCCGGTCCAATAAAGTTTGATAAACTTGGGGGTAGAGCATTGAAGTAGCTATTGAGTGGATTTTTCAGACACCTTCAATACATAACCATGCGTAGGACATCAATCATATTTTTTAAAGAAAAAAAAGTAAAAAAAAAAGTAGGAATGTTAAGAACTCACCCCTTCTGAAACAGCTCTCTGATGCCTGTAAAAGGTGGATTTCGATACCAGATCATCACAGTGGTCACAGTAGTGATAGCCCCGTGTTGACATTGGAGGGCGCAGTTTCTCTCAGTTTCGCATGAAAGTAATGCAATTTAATTGTATATTTAATAAAATTCAGTGTTACTAGTGGCGCAGTCGTGTCTGTCTTCTTGACTCACCGATCCGAGATCAGTACTTCCTTGCCGCAATCCCTGCCAAACCCTGCTGTCCAATCGCATTGAATAGAACGTTGTAATTCTTAGGAATGATTGGCCCTCCTCTGTCCCGCACATTTTAAATTCTGTGTAAGAAAGCTTTCACTGCGCTTAAAGCCCGCGTTTTGTCTGGACGAGGTCCAGACAAAACGCGGGCTTTAAGCGTTTAAACGTTACATTTAAATCTAAATGTAATCTTTATTTAAATCGTTTAAGCGTTAAGGCAGCCCCTTCGCAGCTCCTTCGCTTTTCAGTCAGAAGACGGTAGAACTGAACATTGAACAAACTTAACACTATGGGAACTCCACGACGATCTCCAAGTGAGATGGCGAGTGCCTGGCGAGCAAGTGCGAGGTCAATTCGGAGTGAGGATGAAAACCAACCGACTTTGAGAGATGTTCTGAGGTAAGTTGAAGTAACAGGAATTATATGTGTCCAGAAGAACATACAACATGTTGTCTTTATGTAGATCGAAATTAAAGCATCTGTAAATCATCTTAAATTAAATTAAATCATCTGTGATTGGCATGATGTGTTTGACATAAATGCTTATTTACCTTGATATCTAAATTGTTAATGACATGGACACTTGTGTCTGATTGTCGTACACAACTTGAACCTTGTATTTAATAGTCTACAAAGTATGGATTTATCCCCCTTGACCAACCGAAAAAAAATGCGCTTTCAATGCCTTTCTATAAGATAAGCCGCAGAGATGAACGGGACACAGGTAAAGAAGTTCCCTCCAATGTCGGGTTGCCACCCGTCCCTTGAAATACGGAATCATCCTGTATTTGGCAGTTAAACCATGCGTTCAGTATTGAACCGGTAAGGGACGCGATTTGTCCCGTATTTTCATGAATGACTAAAATAGACAGTCAAAATAGACAGTCACCCGCATATCAACTGTGAATCTAACTATTGTCTGCGCGACCGAGTGAGCGCCCTCTCATGAGGTTCTCTCCCTCCCTCCTCCATCATGCACCTCCATCATGCACCTTTATTAAATTGTGCTCTGTGTCTGTCAATGAAGTTCAAGACAATCAATGAAATTCTCCAAATGATAATAACCCTGACATATTCTTCTAGGAATGCAATGTTTAATGTGAAACTGCAGGCCGAACTGCTTTTACCAGACAGAACTATGCAAAGCATTGTTGAAGAATTTTAGGAGGTCCATGGCAGTGGTATGCATGCGCTTAAAATGATGGAGGAGAGAGGGTTGTTAAAAATTGCGCCGCCCCCCCTTTATAAGGTGTCCCTTATTTTTTTCCTTGGAGTCCAATGTGTGTTGACAGAACAGGAATAGATCTGCCCTGTCATTGCTCTTGCTCCAAGGCACATATAGAGACTTCCGTGCCAGAAATTACAGAAGAGAATGAGAAATGGTGAAATTAAGAATGTGTCTTGATGCAGGGCAATGGGTGACATCCGCAGGTGGTTGCAATGCAACAGCAACCCCCCCCCCAGGACCCTCACAGAGTTCCTCTGGAGCTGTCAGTAATATATTTGAATGCATGTTTTAAGGGAAAGAAAGTGAACTAGACTTTACACATGTAATTTCCATTTTAACCATCTCAAATAACCCTGAGGTTCACATAGTCAGACTAGAGAAAACATCAGTAGTGTTCAGACTGTCTTTTACAGATAAGATAAGAGTACTTTATTCACCCTGTGGGAAATTCAAGAAACAATTGTCCACTGTTTGTAACAGTATTTCCTAGCATAACAATATGCGATTGTATTATCATTTTTCTTCATCAGGCACGAGTGAGGCGCACACATCGCGGGCTGGGGGAGGAATTGCAGTGGCGAGTTGGACCACAGGACAGGTAAACAGGTTTACTCTGAGCATGTCAACCCATACTCCTGTGATCAAAGTGCTGTTCATAGGGAAAATGTCAGCTTTCCTGTTGTCCAGAAAGGTGTAATGCAACCAGATGACCATATACTGTATGTTGTGTATTTGGATCACCATTACATGTTTACTCATAAACTCAATTGACTTCTGTTACTTTAATGAAATGAAAAGTAATGAAAACCTGTGTACAGTATTGTATGTTTTATGTTCAGCTTTAGGTCACCTCATAATGAGGAGGTCACCAAGGCCATCATCCAGGCCATTAAGGATTCTGGTGAGAGCTGGGGACCAGAGAGCTTACTCAGAAGTAAGACTTAAAGTGATGGTTCGGAGTAAAATTCACCCTGAGGTAATTTCCACCAATAATCCAGCCAAATAACCCCTCAGATGCATTTTTAGCGACGGTCAATATTTATCAAGTTTAGGGGTATAAGCCGAATGGCTTAGTATTGGAGTGCCCGGTACACTGTGTATATCTCGTAAATTACCCCACTATAATGCATGGATTGTTACCCAACTTCTGTGGTAGTACATATATGGTCTGTACTCACAAAACGAGGCATTTTAAAGTTTGTAAGTACACCAGGAGTTTATTTAAAAGAGCACTTTTCTGATAGCTTCAACTAGCTGTTGCTAAGGCTACCGCTGCGTCGACGTCTCTTCTGTCTTTCCGGATAAGTTCGTAAAAGTCCTCTTCAAAACTCACATGTGTAAGGAAAAGGTTAGTGAATTCATTACTTTGATCCGCAAAGTGGAGAAGAATATCCAGAAAATAAAGAATATCCAGAGAAACTGCTCACAGAAAAGGGGTCGACCAAGCCGGTCATTTTCTGGAGGGCCAACAGCTGAAAGAAGAGCATCCAACATTTCTGATAACCTTTCTGAAGAAGAGTGTGAAGACGCCATCTCTTTCATGAAGCATTGCTCTGATGAGAATACAATCAAGCAGAAGATGCAAGCTACTTTTCAGTACCGGCGTCATTTGATTGAAGACCCAAACAAATGTAGAGATGTTCTGTTGGAGTTCCCACGTTTCAAAGACATGAAAGGACTTGTAAGTTGTTGAAGCTGAACAATGTTTATCTATAACCTTACTATTTCATACAAGTAAACAGTACTGTTCTGCAGGCAATAGCACAAAATGTAAAGTCTTCATTATGTCAAATATTGTGCTCAAGGAAAAAATCTGTGTTTGTTGTGTTGCAAGATTGAACAAGACTTTACTCGGCTGTTTGGCGGTGTGGTATCTGCAAAGTTTTTGGAGAAGTGGCCAACTGCGTTCAAGCACAAGACCATAGCCCAGAGCAAGGGCTTGCATCTGTCACAAGATCTTCAGGAGCTGATTGATGCAGCAGAGAGTGTGGGGAAGAACGATGAAGAAATTGACACAGGTCAGATACTTTGATTTGAACAATTGAAAGATTTTCTCTCAGTTGGAATTGTTGATGAAGTTTGACGTTTGGCTAAGCTGCTAATCACATCCATGTGCCTCTTTTTCATATAGCATGGGATCATGAACTTGCAGGGATACTTCTCTTACTCCACCTCATTCCACCGGTTGCACAAGGCCGCAAAAGACCCGGGAAGATGTCTGCATCCATGGCAGAGAATCATATTGTCATGTTCTTAAAGTGTGTGCATGTGTGCCGCCTTTTAGATTACACCCACGTTAAAGTGTTGGCTTCTGTTGCGTTGTTTCTTTCTTGCACAATGAATGTAAGAATCTTTCTTACAATGAAATTTAACAAAATCGGTGTTGGTCAAAATATTTTCTCCACTTGCCTACCAGTGCATGGTGCTTGTATCGAGATGTTCTCAAAGTAATGACGGCTCATATTTTTTCTCATTTAAGCTAAACGCACGTAAACGCTGTTTACCCACTTCTCAAATTTCAGAAATAGTTAGAGTTTATGCACAAAATTAGATTAGATTAGATTAGATTAGATTAAACTTTATTGTCATTGTGCAGAGTACAAGTACAGGGACAACGAAATGCAGTAAATAAATGCAACTTTCAACATTCTGAAATCACACTACATTATCAAGATTTACACTTTGATCCAGATTTACAGATTTATGTAGGCTACACTTAACACTCTTGAACCATACTATTGACATTGATATTGTCATACAAACATTGGATAATAACCTCCACCGTCAATGGAACATGTTCTGAATGTCTTTTTCATCATCTGATATGACACTTTAAGCCCTGCATTAACGTGAAACAATTCATTCACAGACTGGAAACAGTGTACAAAAAACATTTGAATGCCATACAGGAGAGCAAGTAGCCATACCTCCTTGCAGCTGGACCCAAGAAGAACACCATCCATGCATACTACATTGTTCTCGACAAGTACGCCATCCCATGCATGTCAGCTAGTGCAGTTGGCGCCTTTGATGAACTGTTCAAGAGTCATTTTGTGTTCGGTACGTCCTACAACAAAGTACTTCACAATATGTACACCTTTATCCAGACAACAATCTACGAAATAGACGTCGGCCAGGTAAAGGAAACACCTAGGGTAGCAGAACTAAGAGCAAGGTTACTCAATTGAGGAACAATGCAAAAAACATGTTGTGTTTGTGGCGCTACTTTTGACAACTCAAATCTCCTGATTAGGCACCTTAAATTGGCCCATGGTTTGTGCTCTGACAGAAATTTACGTCTTCGTTGTGGTCAATCAGATTGTATCCTTGAATTTGGGTCTTTTTCAGGGTACAGAAAACATTTAAACAGAGTACACGGTGAAATTCCAAATAATGTCCAGACAGTTGCTTGTGCTGTTAGTAGTCCGCAATATTCCAATGATGATGATCAGCCAACTGATTTGGCTACATGCCCTAGTACAAGTTCCTGTGACTTACCAATTACAAACCAGTCAGCTTTGGATTTATGTGGGTCTGCTGTAGCTCAGTTACAGACGGCAGGTATGGGTCAATGTGTTGTAAATTCATTTGTCAATACAATGGAAGAAGCTGTCCATGAAATTCAAGCGCAAGTAATGGAGGTTGCTTTTAAATGTCTTTCTTCTCAAAATACAGAAACTGTTTCAAAGCTTAAACAATCCTTTAATGAAATTGAAAACCCTTTATCTTCACTTAATTCAGTTTCCAAAAGAGATTTTTACTTTAGAAAGAAATGGAGTATTGTTGACCCTGTGGATAAAGTGCTAAGTACCAGGTTTGAAAATAGGAAAAATAGGAGTACAGGGACATATGATCAGGTTGTGGTCACTGATACATTTTCCTACGTCCCCATTTTAGAAACACTAAGGTCTATTTTCTGTAATCCACATGTGTTCTCTCTACTGAAATCAGGCCATGTCTCCAAAGATGGTGTTTATTCAGATTTAGATGATGGATTGTACATTAAGAACCACCCTCTTTTTTCCACTGACAAACATGCAATTCAAATTCAACTATTTTATGATGATTTTGAAACGGCTAATCCATTAGGGTCGAAGAAGGGTATTTACAAATTAGGGGCAATATATTTTACATTACGAAACTTTCCACCAAAATTTAACTCTTCTTTAACAAGCATTCACTTATGTGCACTCTTCCACTCACAAGACATTAAGATATATGGATTTAATGCCATCCTTGAACCACTCGTTCAAGATTTGAAGATGCTTGAGACTGAGGGTATTGAGATTCCCACTTTATCTAGCCGCGTACGTGGTAGCATTGTGCAGGTTGTGGGTGATAACCTTGGCTTAAACTGTATATTCGGACTGGTTGAATCATTTAGTTGCACCTATTGCTGCCGTTTCTGCCTTTTAGAGAAAAAGGAATTTCAAAGAGTGTTTTATGATGATGTCTCGTCTGTTAAGTTCAGGACAAAAGACGAACATTTACAACATTGTAATTCAGCACAATCAAATCCTATGTTATCTCATGTCTGCGGTGAAAAGCGGCATTGTTTACTGAATACTTTACAGTACTTTAATACCTCTGAAAATTTCTCTGTCGATGTTATGCACGACATTTTAGAAGGAATAGGTCAGCTTGAGATTAAGCTTGTTTTGCAGTATTTGAAGGCAAACTTTGTCACTTCTAGAGAAATCGAGTTGAGAGTACAGCATTTCAACTATGGTTACACAGAAAGGAAAAACCGCCCACCTGTTATTAAATTGGATGATGATCGTAATGATTTGGGTATAAATGCTATTCAATGTTGGTGTTTACTTCGCAATCTGCCACTCATGTTTGGTGACATTATCCCAGAGGGAAATGAACATTGGTCTCTTCTTTCATTGTTGAATATTGTATTTTCCCCTGTGTTAACTGAAGGCCTAACAGTCTACCTGAAATATTTGATAGGTGAGCATCATAGAGTATTCAAGCTTTTGTTCCCAGAAAGGTCTCTGTTGCCAAAACAACACTTGTTAACACATTACCCTCGATCTATTAGACATATTGGGCCTGTCATTCATATGTGGTGCATGCATTACGAAGGGAAACATAACTATTTTAAAAGACAACTTAAAAGTTTCAAAAATATCAGAAAGACTCAAGCTAAAAAACACCAAAGGTTTATGGCATATAGTTGGGAATCGATAAGCTCTTCCAAATTAACCATGGGTCCAGGAAGGATGATGACATTAGATGACTTTGCAGAAGGCTCTGACATTGCTGCCAAACTGAATCTAACAAATTTTGAAAATACAAATGTCCTCTCTGTGAAATGGGTCAAGCACCAGGGTATTGAGTACCGTTTACACTTTCTTGTTTGTGTCAAAGTTGATATTGATTTGCCTGTGTTTTACCAGATCAAAGATATTATTGTTCAAAATGAAAGAGTGTTTTTTATTGGACAGAACATGGAGACAGTATGTTTTAACAGCCATTTTAATGTGTTTAAGGTTGCTACCATGACGAAACCCTGTAAGTTACAGATTGTTGAAGTTTGTGATTTGGTCTACTATAGAGCTTTTGATATTCAGATGAGTTATGATAAAGCTGATCATCAGCTATTTGTTGTACCATATTGTGTAATGATTTGATAAATAAATGATGAAGGACATATACTTCTGTGTATGGATTTCTTATTTAGTTATATGATTGCATTGTATTAGAATAAAGAAGAATATAGTGGGCATTAAATTGCTGTAAGCATGTGCAGAAAGCAAACCAACACTGGTAAGAGCATTTAATGTGTGAAAAGAAGCCTAGTTCAGATAAAGCTAGCTCAACATTGATGCACAATGATATACATTATGACACTGGGTTCTACTGTTTTAGGCAACTTCAGCAAGGGAGGCAAGAGGTCAGGAAGCACCGAGAAAAACTTAAAAAAGAAGTTGAGATACTAACCAAATTGAGAAGGAAAAAAAGCGAGCTGAAAAATTCAGAAAAAGATGTTCTCGCCTACGTACGAAGGAATCTCCACGTTCTCGTGTGAATAAATTGACTAAATCCGGAAGAGTTACCCCGACAATCAGAAGAAAACTCATCTACCATGAAGCCTTGGTAGAAGAGATACGGAACAAGTACCTGAAAACAAGAAAAGAGAAAGAAAAACAACTAATTGTGAAAGTATTGGCTGGGAGAATTATCAAGAAATACAGGCTACAAGGATTTGCAGAGAAAACAGTGGGGTTTTCAAAAAACGCCGCAGGCTCCAAGATAATGACCTTTGAAGCACCTCAAGGAAACCCACCAATAGACTTCCCCCATTGTTAAAAAGCAATGTACAATCCTTTTATTGCAGAGACGATGTCAGTCGCATCACTACAGGTCGCAAACAAACACTGACCAGAGGCAAGGTGAAAAAACAGAAAAGGTTTCTGATGGATACCATGAAGAATATCCACAGAAAATTCCTCTCGGAACAAATGCACATGATATCCTACTCCCTTTTCTGCAGGCTGCGGCCATTTTGGGTTGTATTTCCCTCTCTGTCTGACAGGGACACTTGTTTGTGCAAGACACATGATAACCTTGAATTTTTCGTCATGAAGATGTTTCACTTGAAACTCATCAACACCACAGATCTTGAGATGTTAACGAAGATGATATCTTGCGACACAAACAACAAAATCTGCATGTATGATGAGTGCGCAGAATGCAAAAAACAACTCATCCTGCTCCCAGAATATGATAACACAAAGATGGTGTCCTTCGATCAGTGGGGCATAGGTCTGAAAGAAAAAAAGGATGCAAAAGATGGTACCACCACTGTTAGGTACACACTTAAGAAGCAGGTGGAAGATACCCAAGAGAATCTGGTGGATTTATTCCATGCACTTCTGCATAAGTTTAAGCGACACACATTTAACATAACCCAGCAGTTCTTTTACATCAGAGAGTTGAAAAAAACTCTATCAGAGGAAGAGGCACATCGACTTCTCCGAAAATTACACCTGCAAGTACAGCTCAGAGATACAGTCTGTTAACTTTGGTTCCTCACACAATCAAGCTACACTGCACACTGGTGTCCTTTACTGTTGTGAGGCTGTAGACATTGTGCCCTTCTGTACAGTGTCACCCTCCAAACACAAGAGTCCTCCAGCCATATGGGAGCACATGGCTCTAATCCTGGATTATCTGCAAAGTACATACCCTCAAGTGTCAGTTCTCCACTTTCTCGGTGATGGCCGGCTACTCAGTACAAGCAGAAAGGGAATCTGTTCCTTTTCAGTACTGAGTTGGCCAGAAGAGGTCTGAAAGGGGGTACGTGGAACTTTTTTGAAGCCAGCCACGGGAAGGGGGCCCCAGATGGCGTTGGAAGTACCTTAAAAAGAACAGCTGACAAGCTGGTCACCCATGGCCGTGACATCCCGGATGCAAAAAAAACTGTTTGAGACCCTGAGTGAAACAGACACAAGAATCAAGTTGTTTTACATTCCGGCTGAAGCTGTGGACCAAGCTGTCCTCAAGATGCCAGGCCAAATTCCCGCTGTACCAGCTATAATGAAGTGCCACCAAGTGGTGACAATCAGTCCAGGAGAGGTCATGTACAGGGAGGTCTGCTGTATGTGCTCTACAAGAAAGCAGCTGAATTGTGAGTGCTTTTCAACTCTCCATTTCAATTTTGCCAAGCCAGCCCAGAAAGCTCCAAATGCCCAATATGTGAGACAAGAGGCCATTGATTGGGAGAAAGAAAATCTCATTGGGAAGTGGTGCGTGATCAAATATGACGATGACCTGTATCCAGGTATCATCCTGGACATTGATGAAACCCACGCCCAAGTGAGATGCATGTGGAAGGTTAGGGGTGGTGAAAATAAATTTTTCTGGCCTATCAATGATGATATTCTCTGGTACCTCTTTGACGATGTCTTGGAAGTCATTGAACCGCCACAGCCTGTGACATCCCGTCACGTTGGAATCCAGAAGGATGTATGGAAGCGGCTTACCAAGATCTAGGCCTAATCATTTAGTTATGTGAGGCTGCTCTTGGCTGAATATAGTCCACCAATAATACCAATTGGTAACAGCATATCTGCTTAATGACCAAATTACTCAATTAGTTTTCAAAACCTATTGTACACAATGATCTCAAATGTCCCATGTGTTTGCGTTTTTTAATATGTTGAGCCTGTTCCTACAAATGTTGGCACTGTCAAATGTGCAATGATATGTGATAAATACAATTGTTTTCTTGTCAATGGTTATGAACATTTCAAAACTAAAGTGTACTTGATCTTTTTCAATATTTCTCAAATGTCCCATGTTTGTGTTTTTTAATATGTTGAGCCTGTTCCTACAAATGTTGGCACTGTCAAATGTGCGATGATATGTGATAAATACAATTGTTTTCTGTTTATGAACATTTCAAAACTAAAATGTACTTGATCTTTTTCAATGTTTCTCAAATGTCTCATGTGTTTGCACTTTTTAATATGTTGAGCCTGTTCCTACAAATGTTGGCATTGTCAAATGTGCAATGATATGAGATAAATACAATTGTTTTATTGTCAATGGTTATGAACATTTCAAAACTAAAATGTACTTTATCTTTTTCAATGTACCCAATTTTATGATCATTATATTTAAAAAATGAATGTACTCAATCTTCTGAAATCTATCCATGTTGAATGTACCCAGTATTTTATGACATAAATTTGCATTTTAAACTTCATATCAATAAATATGTTTATATATATACTTTGGATCTTGTCTTATTACGACATTAACTGTCCACACATATGTCCAGAATTAATCAAATTATTATTAAATTATGGAAACAAACGAAATAATTAACCACCCCGTAACAGGATTTACCACCCTGTAACATGACTTACCACCAGTGTTGGGCAAGTTACTCTAAAAAAGTAATTAGTTAAAGTACTAGTTACTTCTCCCAGAAAGTAACTAAAGTAGTATTTGAGTTACAAACTCTAAAAGTAAATAGTTACTTTGGAAAGTAACTATTGCGTTACTTTCAAATAATTTTTAAATACTGATGTGTCAAACAATTTGGACCCCATCTACATCCCTCTTTGAAAGAACTAAAAAAAAAACGTGTGTTCAATTATTTATGCTAAATCTGAGTATTATAATGAAATGAAGACTCAATACATTACAAACAGAAATCCACAGTGCACAAATCTAAACAATTTTAACATTGCTGTGGGAATGTGAGACTACACAATATATCTTTTGGAACTTGATATTTACTGAACGCATATGATTCATCTTACGATAGGACCCACGTGAGATTTACGAAACTTTCGTATCACACCAATCCCAGCGTACGAAGGAGCTTGATGTTGATAAATACGGCGGCTGAGATCAATCGTACTTAACGTAACACGGCCCTATAAAAGCGTGTGTCTCATGTTCAGCGGGCTACGCTCGTTTGATAAATGAGGGCCACTGTACGTATGGTTTTACGCAATGGAAGTGATTTCTTCCTCGAATAAATAGAGTAAACTGTGTAATAATAAGTGCTTTCAATATTACTGAAAAGTGCCTAATTACGTGGATGTATGTATAGTTGCCAGATGCTTCATTAAATTGGAATTACTCGAGAACGACGTGGACAGGTACTTGACTCCAGGGCATAATGTGCATTTCACGATTACACTTGTCCCCTTATTTCTTGGAGGGAAAAGTAATGGCTATATTTCCATTTAAAGAAAGCTGTTTTTGGACTACTTGGGCTCGCCATCTCTTTCTAGCTGATTCACATTAACGTCTTTAGTCGACCTCTCGTAGCCTACTGCTGCTCAACTTTGATGCGCGCACAGCGTAAGTAAGCAGACTAAGCACCCGCCTAACTTCCCCTCTGATTGGTTTACCATAGAATTTTACGCAACCCCAGCCAATCGTCATCGCTTTTGCGGTTGTCTCGTGCTCCTGCCCTTACCAAGGACAAGGGAGGAACAAGATTTTCTCTGTCACTCGGCTCAGAGATCCGATGCAAAACATCTACCTTCAATGTAGTAACGCAACATATTTTTTGAAAGTAACGATAACGGCGTTATAATAATGAGATGAGTAATCAATTAGATTACTCATTACTGAAAAAAGTAACGGGTCACAATAAAAAGGAAAATAATAATAGGGATTTATGCCAGAGGTGGGAATATATTTTTTTATGCAGCTCAAAGATGTCTTATATCATGTGTTTGTCTTAAAATTTGGCTTGTCCTACATGATTTTTTTTTTTAAATGTCATAGTGAAAAGGCACCGGTTTCGTAGAATGACCCGTTACACTTAGAAGAGTTAAAAATGGCAAAATCAGTGTTAAATAGCAGTAGTGTTGAATAAAATCAACAATATAGTTTACAATTGTTACAATGATGTGACCGGCTGAATCTGCGTTGTGTAGTTTCTGCGTTGTGTAGTTTCTTTTAAATGATAGACGTGACCCAGGATCTCAATCTGGACTCGGAAACTCCGACGTCCATTTATTGTTTGCCGCTGAAGATCAAAATATAACAATAGCTCCTTTAGTAACGTGCCCTTTACACAATCCTCCAACTCCTCTTCCCTAGGGAATCATTACAAAAGGGAAGAGGGCAGGGGGGATGGTAAACTCATGGGGTTCTCAGAAATGTGGGCGGGAGTACAGAAGGAGGTGGAGCTAAATCAGAGAACAAAATCAAATAAAAAGGGCACATAAGGCTGCTGAAAAGCTAAACTTCAGGTGATAAAACTGTTGTGTAATTATAATTAAGGGGATATTACACCCTGTTACACTCACCCCCCAGAATTACACAAACATTTGAACCATAAACAAAACTTGCCCAGACCGGACTGTAAACCGGCCACAAGAAAACGAGGACTTCGGCAATATTTGCCACCCAATAAAGAGTTAAGAGTACCCAGAGGTTAGCTAAGCCCCTGTGAACACTATAGACAACGTGAAGTGCCATTTACACCACACATACTAAGGCCAATAATTGTAAACAATTGTTTACACTAGTAGTGTAATTTTCTTACACTTTTCAGTGTAAAAATAACACTGCACATTCAACACTATTAATAGAGTAATTTTAACACTAAATTGAATGGGACCATATATGCTCAGAAATGGTGTTAAAATTTACTCTTAAACACTAGCAACACTGCGGAATTTACTGTGTAGTTATGTAATTAAGCAACAGCTGTCTCAAAATCCCACGGCACACCATTTGGGAACCACTGGAGGGGTATGATTCTCGCTTAGGGTGCGAGAGGTCCTGGGTTCAAGTTTCAAGTTTCTCTGCTCAAAGTTCTGTACTGTTGTTGTGATGGCCGACTTCTTTGAATTCACTCTACTGTCCTTATTCTCAAATGGTCCAGACTCATCTTACTGATGGCAATTTACAGTCAAATGCCTGAGAACCACATTCAGATTTGTTACGTGTTCAGCTTCTCCTACTCCTTATGACCTCGCAATTGTTTCCTTTTGGATTGTTTAGTCCACATTGCAACAGTTTGACTCAATGATAAACAAGTACATGGGATTTGAGGAAGAGTGTTGTTTTTATGCATGAGTATTTGAGCATACCATGTCAGGCCACAGTATTACCTTTTTGAGAATGGCCTTTCAAAAAGAACCCCTGAATGCACGGAATTGTATGGCAGTGGTGGGATTTGAACCCACGCCTCCTGAGAGACTGGAGCCTTAATCCAGCGCCTTAGACCGCTCGGCCACACTACCTCCGATTATATGTTTTCCTCAATGCCTCTTTGAAGTTTAACTTAAATTCATCGTGTTACCTGGCAGAGTTGGGATTTGAAACGCCACATCCTCAAAGCAGAGCCTAAATACACCACATTTGACCACTTGGCAACAATAATTGAGTGGATGGCTGTAATCTTTATTGTATTACAAAGTTAGACTTTAATTGGGTCCAACTGAAGCAAGAATGCTTGAATTTGGTGGCATAGTTCTGGCTATATCAATGATTGAGAGTTTGGGCCGTGGCTTGTCATTGCACCAAATTTAAAAATGACCAACTCACATACACTGCGGGATGGCTCGTTGGTCTAGGGGCATGATTCTTGCTTTGGGTGCGAGTGGTCCCGGGTTCAAAATCCGGACGAGCCCCATGTAACGGCTCTATGCTCAAAGTTTTGTTCTGTGCCTTTAGCGTTCGATACAATCGTGATCTGACATTAAATAGCACAGAAAATCCTGGCACTGGTGTGATTTTAACCCTTCCTTCTTAGAGGCAGGAGCCTGAATCCAGCTCCTTGGACCGTTCTACCACAAAAAAATCACCTTTCTTCAATGCCTCAGTAAAATTGTGCTTAAAAATGGCGTCCTGAAAGCAGAGCGTAAATACACTGTTTGATAACTTGGTCACTATAACTCACTGGATGTCTGTTGCTATTATTGTAATACATCAAGAATTGAATTCTGTCTGAAAAAAGAATATTTGAAGTTGGTGGCAAAGTTTGTTCTATAACAATTTGATTAAGACAATGTTTTCAGTTTTTTTGGACCAATTTACAATACGACCAAATCTACATGGTACATTGTGACTCGTTGGTCTAGGGCTGGGGTGCCCAATACGTTGATCGCGATCGACTGGTCGATCGCAGAGCCAATGACGGTAGCTCACAGAACTCAGCAAAAAAAATCCAACAACAACAAAAAAACGTGCCTTTTCAGAAAAGCAATCCATCCTATCATGTCATTATATTAACATGTGCCCGCAGATTGACGTGTAGACAGGCCAGTCCGCTGGTTTCTTAATTTTTTTTTCCAATATGTTACAGGCGTGCAGGATTTCGGCAGGGGGTGCTGGGCTGGGTGGGGGGGGGACCACTCTACCTCCATCTCCTTTAAAAAAAAAAAAACACTCGCCCCTCCCCTACATGAAGAACAAATGAGCTGACAGTGCGCAGAAACTATATCGCAACAAGCGAACTCCAAAGACAAGCGATGAAAAAATAATCTATCTAAATATCTGTGTAAATGCGTGCATACAAACTAAAATGTTATTTGCCTAGTGCAGTCAATGTAAATTGTATATTATTAGCAATATATCCATTGTCAAATTGTCTGTTAAAAAGAGCTTGATGCGCCAGGATCGGTGTTAGATGACAATGTTTATTTTAAAGCTTCGCCAACAGGGCGTGCTGCAACACCTGTCGCACCCCCAGTTCCTGCGCCACTGCTACGTTACCATAACAACCATAAACGTATCTACCAAAGACAGTCGACACTACAGAAAAGCGCCATTGCTTTTGTTTTACCATTGCTTTTCGTTTTCTCTACTGCTCGTTAAATTATCTGTATAGACAAACAAAAATTGTACCACAATGAATGAGGGAGCGAAAGAAATCAAAAAGGCAAAGACTTACCATTTCCATCAGGAATGGGAAGATGACTTCTTATTCACGATGTCATACTCAAAGTGTCTCTGTCTGATCTGTCGATCCAGCATTGCACTTCAAAAGAAGGGGAATGTAGAAAGACACTTTAGACTTGTTCATCGAACCTTTGATACAGTCTTTCCTCCAAGCAGTGAATTGAGAAAGAGAAAGGTGAGGGAGTTGAAGTCTCAGCTTCTTGGACAGCAGTCTCTTTTCACTCGGCCAACAGCGAAAGCGAAGGCTGCCACAGAGGCATCGTTCCGGGTGAGTCGGACGATCGTTAAGCACAAAAAGTCTTTCCAGGATGGAGTTATGGTGAAGGAAGCCTTCATTGAGGCAGCGGATTCTTTGTTTAAAGACTTTACGAACAAAACAGAAATAATGTCTGCAGTCAAAGCTGTTCAGTTGACAAGAAATACAGTGACCAGGCGTTGCGAAATGATGGGCGACAACCTAGTGCAGCAGCTTGCTAAGGACATTGACTGTTGCGAGTGCCTCTCGCTACAGATGGACGAGTCTACGGACATCACAGACAAAGCCCAATTATGCATTTTTATCTGAATGGTCTTCCACGACATGACTGTAAAAGAGGAACTTTTAGCAGTTCTGCATATGAACACACACACACACGAGGGGATGACACCTTTAAGATATTCAAGAACTTTCTTTATCGACAAGAATAAGATTCCAGTGTGCAAAATGGTGTCAATCACCACCGATGGTGCGCCTTCCATGATCGGCCGCTCTAATGGATTTGTTGCCAAATGCCGAGAGGATGAAGCGTTTCCTGACTTTTTAAGTTATCATTGTATCATACACCAACAAGCATTGTGTGCCAAAATGTTGAACATTAAAGAGATCATGGACGTAGCAAACAAAGTAGCCTGCTCTATCCGTGCTAGGTCTCTTCAAAGACGACTGTTCCACTTGCATCTTGAGGAGGCCGGCAGCGACCACTCAGACCTACTGCTTCACACGGTCGTAAGGTGGTTGAGTAGTGGGAAATTCCTACAACGATTCCGTGATCTCCTTCCCGAGGTAAAGCAGTTCTTACATGACAACAAACATGCGGAATACACGCAACTTAATGATGATCGTTGGCTGCTTGATTTGGCGTTTTTAACTGGCAATTTTTGATCTGGCGAACTTGCTCAATGAGCTGAACGTGGAATTACAGGGCAAAGAGAAAACCATGATCAATATGATAAGCTCAGTGAACGCTTTCAAGGGAAAACTTAAACTGCTTTCTTCAAAGATCCAATGCCATGATCTGGGGAACTTCAGAAACCTCGCATCTGAGCTGAATAATCAAGGAAAGGACTTAATGGAGATTGACAGTGCATGTTATGCAGAACAGATTGACACGGTCCTGTCAGACTTTGACAGGAGATTTCAAGACTTCGCTGTACTCGAGCCAGTTGCCACGTTTATGTGTTTCCCTTTTCGGTTCAATGCTGAGGTCGATGTCCTCGCTTCCAAAATCGCAACAATTTTTCAGCTCAGTTCTGCTGAAGTTGGCCCATGAACAATTCTGGAGTTTACTCACAGCAGAAAAGTATCCCAACATGAGAAAATGTGCAACATCACTGATTACAATGTTTGGGTCTACTTACCTGTGCGAATCGACCTTTTCACGTATTAAATTTATCAAATCCAAATACCGCTCCACCCTTAGCGACGATCATTTGGAGGCCTGTCTTAGACTAGCTATCAGTAGCTATTGCCCGGACTATGCATCCCTAGTGGACTCCATCCAATGCAAGTCATCATCTGAATAAGGTACATCCCAATGTGTATGCAAGAAAATTGTACATAAAGTTAATTCACTGTCTGAAAGTTTCAATGTTTGAACAGTGAATTGTAGTGTGATATAGTGTGTAATGTAGGCCAAATGCCACTGTATGTTAAAATAAAATCTTAGTGTTATAAAAAAAACTTACATTTCAATGTGAGTGAGTGTGTGTGTGTGTGTGTGTGTGTGTGTGTGTGTGCGCGCGCGCTACCTGAATGGGTAGTTACATTTCAATGTGTGGATTTTGATGTAAATGTACTGAATTGTATGGGAAATGTAATGTAAGTGCCACTGTATGAAATCACTTGCAACTACTGTTGTTACTGTATTTTTAGTGTTGTTAGGGAAATTAAACTCAATCATAAATAACTAATGATTTACTGTAAGTGTGAAACATTAAAGCTATATAGCAGCCAATATGACACTGTGTTCGTTTTGGTACATTAAAAAATACACGTAATGTGAGTAGTAGATCATTCTGACTCAGTCACTTAAAACGTAGATCACCATTCAGAAAAGTATGGGCACCCCTGGTCTAGGGGTATGATTCTTGCTTAGGGTGCGAGAGGTCCCGGGTTCAAATCCCGAGCGAGCCCTATGAAGCAGTAAACTTCTGTGGTGACAGTTCTCTAATATTTCTTCCATGAGCTGATTAACAGTCAGAATGATTCTCCCGATGCTTGTTCATAGGTGTTACGGATAGCACTCTTGACCTTAAACCCACTGCCCGGATTGATTAAAGTAGCAACTCAAGCAAGAATGTGGTGGCATAGTTATTGCTACATCACTCTGTCTAAAACTATTGGCTGTGGTCATTGAACCCATTTTCAACATGACCGAATAGTTTGTGCACAGCATGGCTCGTTGGTCTTAGGGGTATGATTCTCGCTTAGAGTGCGAGAGTTCCTGGGTTCAAAATCCTGGAGGAGCCCCATGTTACGGCAAATTTCTCTGCTCAAAGTTGTGTACCGTTGCTGTGATGGCCAACTTCTTTGAATTCACTCTACTGTCCTTATTCTCAAACGGTCCAGACTCATCTTACTGATGGCAATTTACAGTCAAATGCCTGAGAACCACATTCAGATTTGTTACGTGTTCAGCTTCTCCTACTCCTTATGACCTAGCAATTGTTCCCTTTTGGATTGTTTAGGCCAAATTGCAACAGTTTGACTCAATGATAAACAAGTACATTAGGTTTGAGGAAGAATGTTATTTTTATATAGAGTTTCTAAGTATTTGAGCATACCATGTCAGGCCACAGTATTACCTTTTGAGAATGGCCTTTCAAAAAGATGCCCTGAATGTACAGAATTACCTGGCAGTGGTGGGATTTGAACCCACGCCTCCTGAGAGACTGGAGCCTTAATCCAGCGCCTTAGACCGCTCGGCCACACTACCTCCGACGACATGTTTTCATCAATGCCTCTTCAAAGTTGAATTTAAATTCATCTTGTTGACTGGCAGAGTTGGGATTTGAAACGCCACATCCTCAAAACAGAGCCTAAATACACCACATTTGACCACTTGGCAACAATAATTAACTGGAAAGCTGTAATCTTTATTGTATTACAAAGTTAGACTTTAATTGGGTCCCACTGAAGCGAGAATGCTTGAATTTGCTGGCATAGTTATGGCTATATCAATTTGTATAACTTTGTCATCCTTTGTCATTGCGCCCATTTTCTAAATGACCAAATCACAACAGCACAGCATGGCTGACATGAAATAGCACAGAAAATCCTGGCACTGGTGTGATTTGAACCCTGCCTTCTTAGAGGCAGGAGCCTGAATCCAGCTCCTTGGACCGTTCTACCACAAAAAAATAACCTTTCTTCAAACCTTTCTTCTGATTCTGATTCAGATTCAGATTCAACAGTTGGCTGGAAGAGGTAGTGTACGTATGAAACATGGCGTCCTGAAAGCAGAGTGTAAATACACTCTGTTTGAACATTTGGCCACTATAACTCACTGGATGTCTGGACTGATGAAAGAATATTTGAGTATTTGAACTTTGGGACGACAACAATTTGTTTAAGATGTTGTGTTATTGTTTATTATGGACCAATTGAAAGATGACAAAAAACACTTTTTCGTCAATGCCTCTTCAGAATTGTGCTTAAATAAAACATTTGGACTGGGAGAGTTGGGATTTGAAACACGGTGTCCTCAAAGCAGAATGTCAATACACCATGTTTGACCCCTGGGCCACTATAACTCACTGGATGTCTGTAATCATTAGTGTAATACAAAGTTAGTCTTCAATTTGGTCAGAAGAAAGAATACTTGAATTTGGTGGCAAATTTGGGACCACAACAATTTGTTAAGGAGGATGTGTAATGTTTTATTATGGACCAATTTCAAAGATGACCAAAAGTACTTGGTGCAGTGTGGCTCGTTGGTCTAGGGGTATGATTCTCGCTTCGGGTGCGAGAGGTCCCGGGTTCAAATCCCGGACGAGCCCCATGATGCTGCAAATTTCCTTGAGGAAACTTGAGCGACATGTTGCAGATGATCGATTCAACAATCAGAAAGATTATCACAATGCATGTACTCTGGACATTGTGGTCAGTCTGATTTAGTCATTAGTTAAAGTAACTTTACGAAAACCAACTGAATTTTACAAGGAACGGAAACTACCTACTGTGTAAATTAAGGGCAAATACCCATAAGTAGATCTATTGTAAGATATCGACCACAAAAATAGATTAGGCCCAATAACACTGCCAGAACTTTAAGAACGAACGTTATTTTACGTTCCGAACCGGTTCAGGAAGGATATGTTGGTGGCGGAACGCATGAACGAAAACGTTAAATATACCGGTTCCGTTCGGAGCGGAACGATTGAAAAAAAAAATCGTTTTCAAGCCCTGGTCTTTACGTTAGTTTACAACCAGCAAGTCAGCAACAGTTGACAGGTTATCCTAGTATTTATATAATTTAGATGAATACTTATCTTACCTCGATGCAACAGGTTGATTGTCGGCTATCAAACTTCCAGATAAATTTCTTCCCAATTTTTATTTTATTTTTTTACCCCGGATAAACTTGATGCCGCTGTTCGGAGGCACGGTTCGGAGGCATATATTTCGGAAGACTAGGCCTACTAGATTTTAAAAAACATATTTTTTGTTTGTTTGTTTTTTGTTTTTTAAATGCGTTCTGCAGAGAAGGGAGACTGGTGTTGGTCACGGTTTGGAATGAAAGGGAGAAACAGGACAGAGTAACACGGCCAATATCGCAAATATATATATATTTTTTTTTTTGAAGACGTTAGTTAAGGCGGCAGGCGTGTGTTGCTTAGGCGGCCGCCTAAGCTGTAAAGGGCTGTGGGAAACCCTGGTATAATTACAGGATAACTAAGCCACCTATAATGTCATATAATTTTAATGTTAAAGCTGAGTCGCTTCCTGCAATCTTTGCTGATGTGCCCCGTTAGACCCAGCCAAAGCAAATTCCATTCTCCTTTATAAATGATAGCAGTGTCTCAGTGTGTTCTTTCTTTTCCAACTGTGGACATAAAGCATGTTCCCTTTTACAATACAAGCAATTCTTTACAGTAGCTTGACTTTGTTTTTCCTTCCTTGTTTCTTTATCCTTTTCCTGATCTGCAGCTGTTACCGTGGTGTCAAAGATGCTTCCTTTTATTCTTGGTTGAGGTTGTGACTTGAACCTCTGTATGTCTTTGCTTGGTGTTGGCATGTCTTTGATATTTCCAAATACTGGATCAGTTTCAGTCCTTACCTGTTTTTCAATTAAATCTACTAGGTCCTTGAAAGTAGCTCTTTGCTTCTTTCGTTCCTGAAGATTGCATGCCACAGTCCTCCACTTATCCCTCAGCCGGTAGGGTAACTTGCTTATGAAGCTTAACATATTAGTTGGTAAATTAAGCTCGTACATGTAGTTGATGTCTTCCATGGCAAGTGTGTATTCTTGCAGTGATTTTGTATCATCAGGTTTTATTGATGACCATGAAAGAGCCTTGTCCATGTATGCTGTGGCGATTTTAAACTCATTTCCAAAATGTTCCTGTAGCAGTGACTTGGCTCTAGTGAATCCTCTGTCTGAGGCCATGTGTAAACAGCTCCTTACAAGTTCCCTTGGCTGTCCTGTTGTGTATTGTTCCAGGTAGTAGAGACCATCCTTGGGGTTTGGAGTCTGGCTTTCGATATTGTGTTCAAAGGACTTCATAAATGTTTGGTATTGAAGTGGGTTACCGTCAAAAACTTGAATTTCTTTCTTGGGCAGTGAAGAAAGACAATGTTGCTGTATAAATAAGGCAGTGATTTCATTTAGTCTTTCCATGACTGTAAATATATTGCTCTGTTCATTGTTTCTTGAAGCTGAAGACATCACCTGTGGATGCTCACCTGGGTTACTTATGCTTGATTGGAGTGTTAAGGGAGCTCTGGAGAAAGATTGGGTTTGCTTTCCAGTTTTTTCTGTGGTCGTTATTATGGGTGTTTGTGGGTTGATAACACTGCTTTGAAGGAATTTGTTTATGTGCATGCGCAGCCTGTAATTGTGGTTCAAAAGAATCTGTTTCAACCTTAGAATCAACCATTTTCTTTTCTTGTTGTCCTTTTTCAAAATATGATTCCATACCGTCAGATACATGAGAAAAGTGACTTTGGATACGGGATGCTCTTGAGGCTCCTAGTACCTTAACTTTAGCCATCAGAATCTGAACAATACATCCTACAGACACAATCCACCCCATTTTCTCTTTGTCTTTACATGGGGAATTGATATATATGTGGATTGTCATGATTGGATGATGTATGGTGCATAAAAACTCAAATAAACACCAACAAATGTAAAAAATCGGTGACATTGGATCACTGGAACTCCTCCCCTATTGACCCTATTGATATATTTTTTCTAACTTTTGTATTTTTACAATCTTTAAGATGTCTAATAAACAAATGTTGATGATCCCCACCTGAAATATTGTCACATGTATGTCTTTTCTGGCTATATTGGTTGCTAAACATATTCCCCTGTTCTGGCTCTGCCCAAGATAGGGCTGGGCGATATGGACCAAAACTCATATCTCGATATTTTATCTCGATATCTCGATATCCGATATTATAACGATATTAAAAGAAAAGAAAAAATGGGTTAAGTGTGCAGTTCTAACTCCACGCCACAAGTAGTTTTGAGTTGTTTTTGCTCAAGAAAGCACATATATATACAAGAGATAATAAACAATATAACTCCACGATACAAGTAATCACTATGAACCATTTATTTAGGTTTTGTTTTTGCCTGTTGGAAACATCCATCCATCCATCCATTATCGTGACCGCTTATCCTCTACGAGGGTCGCGGGGGGGCTGGAGCCAATCCCAGCTGCAACGGGCGAGAGGCGGGGTACACCCTGGACAGGTCGCCAGCCTATCACAGGGCTAACATACATAGACAAACAACCATTCACACTCACATACACACCTATGGTCAATTTAGAGACACCAATTAACCTAATCCCCAACCTGCATGTTTTTGGTCTGTGGGAGGAAGCCGGAGTACCCGGAGAGAACCCACGCAAGCACGGGGAGAACATGCAAACTCCACACAGAAAGGTCCCGGGTCCCAGGTGGATTCGAACCCAGAACCCTCTTGCTGTGAGGCGACAGTGCTAACCACTGCACCACCGTGCCGCCCTCTGTTGGAAACATGTAAAGTATTAAGTAGGGCTGGGCGATAAACCGAAAATTTATCGATACCGAAATTTACGACGATAACCGAATTCATTTTGCCCATGTCGGTATATTCGGTGTTTAAAAAAAAGCAAAGAAAAGTGGTTTTCGTCTTTTGGCTGTGTGTGTAGGTAGGCTGTGTTCCCTTTAAGATGCCGCACACAGTACAACATATGTAGTCACGTGACTCCACCCATCCAGTCTGTAACAAGAAGGGGAAGAGACGGTGAAGAAATGGAGGCGAGTTTAAATGCCGAAGCGGCAGCTGAAGCGCCAAGGGCGGAGGTAGACCCGGTCGAGGAGGAGGAAGAGCAGCAGCAGCTTGTTCAAAAAAAAAAACGCCACTTCCATCGTGTGGCAACATTTTGGATTCAGCAGGGAGGATACTTGTCAAAAAAAAGTAAAATGTAAATTGTGCAAAAAGACTGTTGTCACCAGCCAGGGCAATACCACAAACCTTTTCCACCACCTGCAGTACAATCACGTGGTTGAATTCGACGAAGTTAAAAAAGCTCAAAGCGATAAGAGATCAGGGGGACCAGCAAAAAGTGCTTCCAGGCAGCAGTCATTAACTGAAGCATTTGCTAATAGTCAACAATATGAGCGGACATCAAAAAGATGGATCGAAATAACTAATGCCGTAGGCTACCATATAGCTAAAGACATGGCTCCCATTGCTACAGTGGAGCGCAAGGGGTTCAAACACCTCATGAAAACCGCCGACAAGAGATACGGCCTGCCATCGCGAAAGTATTTTTCGAAAACTGTTATTCCCAGCATGTACAGCACAGAGAGAGAAAAGGTCGCTGCTGAGTTGGGACATATTAAGTACGTTGCAGCCACATCCGATCTCTGGTCCAGTCGCACTATGGACCCCTATATCAGTCTGACAGTGCATTACATCGACGAGAAATGGAAACTGCGCACCAGAGTGCTCGAGACGGCATATTTTCCATCTGATCACACGGGAGAGATGATCGGACAGGGTTTGAGATCGATGCTGTCAGCGTGGGATATCAGAGAAGAGGACCTTGTCACCATAACAACTGACAATGGCGCAAATATTGTGAAAGCTGCCGAGCTCAATAACTGGATGCGGGTGCAATGTTTTGGGCACAGGCTGCACCTGGCAATCGGTAAGTGTGCACATTTTAATGGGGATATCTTTGGGTGGTGACTGGCTGTTATAGTCTGTGTTTGTTTGTGTTCAATTGTATAATATAGGCCATTTTTCAATTTTAAATTATGTCGCCACATAATAGAGCTATACAGCAGTAACGTTATTGCTATAAAATTACAGTTAAATGGCTACAGCTATTTTTCCTTAACGTGTGTGTGTGTGTGTTTCAGAAAAAGCTCTGAAAAATCAAGCCTCTGTGGAACGGGCAACGAAGGTCTGCAAAAAGATCGTCAGTGCATTTTCCTACAGCTGGAAAAAGAAGAAGGCATTACGGAAGGTACAACTAGAGATGAACCTGCCAACGCACAAGCTCAAAACGGCATGTCCAACCAGATGGGGATCCATGCAGATGATGACAGCAAGGATCCTGGAGCAGAAGAATGCCATCACACGAGTAGGTTCAATGATCCTTGGTACTCTATTTTATTGTGTGTCGTTTTTAGTGGCTGGGCTCAGGTAATGATTTTAGTAGCCTTTATTGTAATTGCTGTGATCTCTCATTTAAGATGAAAAGTGCAATATAAATAAAATAAAATAATAATAATTATTACTATCACAGGTCCTCACTGATGACAGAGCATCAAGGCATCTTGTTCCAAGATGGTCAGACTTAGATGTCTTGGAGGCCGTCAACAAAGCTCTTGCTCCATTGGTGGAGTTCACCGATGCCTTGTCAGGGGAAGAGTATGTCACCATCTCATCTGTGAAGCCTGTCCTACACATCCTCCATTCACGAGTGCTGGCTGAGGAAGATGATGATGTGGCGCTGACCAAAGCCATCAAATCTGACATCCTTTCATACCTTGATGACAAGTTCTCAGATCCCCCTTCTGTAGAGCTTTTGGACATAGCCAGTTTTGTTGACCCCAGATTCAAAGCGGCATACATTTCTGCAGACCGTGTCACCGCCACTCAGGAGAAAGTGAAAATAGAAATGAAGTCAGCAGGTGCAGACCACACAGGAAGTACAGCAGAGAGCACCGAGCCTCAGTCTTCTACGCCATCAGAAGCAAAGAAGCCAAAGAGATCACTGGGAAGCTTTTTCAAAGGGAGTGAGGCTACCCCTTCAACTGCACCCACTGTGTCACTTGAGCAAGCAGTAGAAGCAGAGCTGAGCAGCTACTTGGTGTCTCCTGTGCAGGATAGTGAGGGAAGTCCACTAGATTGGTGGAGAGAGCATCAGGTACACTTTCCCACTCTTAGTAAAGTGGCAAAAAAGTACCTTTGCATACCAGCGACTAGCTCCCCATCTGAGCGGGTTTTCAGTTCTGGAGGAAACATTGTTACATGCCTCAGATCCTGCCTGAAACCTGAAATAGTAAACATGCTAGTGTTTCTTAGCAAGAACCTTGAGTAAATACTAGTGCATAGAGTGATCACATGCAACAGCAGCCACGACTCACAAGTCAGATTCACATCTACAACACTAGTCTGAGTAAACAGGCTGCCCCCTTTTTTAAGTGCCCTGTTCAAGCCACTCTTATTCTTAATCATCAGTGTTCTACTGACATGTTTGCAAAATGCACTATTTAACATATTTATTTAAAAGAGTTGTCATTTGTCACCTGTTATATGGCAGTGTTAAGTGTTTATTTGCAGTACTTCTTTTCAGTTTAGTGACATTTTTGTCCGTGACATTATTTGTTTACAAGTTACACTACCTCCAGGCCTTTAAAAAGAGTAGGCCTTTGCACGTAAAATTTATTTATTCATTTGATTTATTTTGTTTACAAGTTACACTACCTCCAGGCCTTTAAAGAGAGTAGGCCTTTGATTTATTTTGTTTACAATGGATGAAGAGAACCTGCTACTTGACCACTCAAATGTGAGATGTTGTAGATGTTGTAAATGTTTTATTTTAATACGAAGGTTATTTTATACTTTTAAACTTGTTCAGTTGTGCGTTCAATAAATCTGAACTAAAAGTACTTAATTTGTATCTTCTTCATTAATTTTCAGACACAGTCCTTAATTAATTTAACTAGCTGTGGAGCAATTAGGCTGCCACAGCCCCATCTAGTGGACAAACTTTTTTTGCGCATGGGGTGGTGGTAGTTATCGTCCATTTATCGTTATCGAGGTGAACTGCTCAATTTATCGTGATATTGATTTTAGGCCATATCGCCCAGCCCTAGTATTAAGTATAAAGTATAAAAGTAAAGTATGTAAAGTAACATGTAAAACTAAAAAAAAACAACACCGATACTAAACAATGACGTGTATATACTGGAGGTTGCTGATTGGTGATCGCTATTGTTATTGTTACGTCAAGTCTCCCGGCATTTTTAAATACCTCAGCCTTTTGACAGCAAGCCTAGCACTACGATATCCAGTTAAAAAAAAAAAAAAAAACTACGATATCCAGTTATGGCGTCACTTTAGCCAGTCTTTCCGATAACTTTTTTCTGCACGTAGCATACATCTCTGGCAGAACTTCCCTAGCAAAATGATTTCGGCTAGGCAACTGGTACCGTGGGTCAATTATTCTCAACATGTTGATGAAACCCCTTTTCTCAACCACGGCTATGGGGACCATATCCTTGGCAATATGGAATGCCACCGCCTTAGTTATATCGCGCCACTTCCTACTGTTACGATCATAAGGCACAGCACTGCTGAATGAAGCTTCCAACGAGCTTTGCTTTGGGAGAGAGACAGAAGGGGACTGCGAGCCTTTGGCTACAGCAGCAGCACCACGTAGTTTGACACTCTCTTCATACAACAGTCGGTGGTTCTGCTGCAGGTGGGTGAAGAGATTTGTAGTGTTTCCACCTTTCGTTGCAACCTTTTTCTTGCACTCTTTGCAAATCGCATCGCTTTGCTGTTCGTCTGTAATTCGAAACCCGAAGTACGTCCAAATAACGGAGCCATGATGTTTTTTTTAGCTACCAACTGCTCACTCTCCACTTGCACCGTGTTCGCCATGGTTTTGTTGATTGTTATGATGCGTAGAGTGCCGTGTGGGTGGGAGAATACGACGTACATGAAAGGGGCGGGCCGCGGGATTGAGCAGCTGCGGCTCGAGGCTGGTAGGCTCAGAGAGAAGCTGTCAGGCTGATAAAATAGCGTTCGCAACGCAAAATCAAATTAATAAAATATAATATACCGGTATGGCGATATTGTCTTAACTTCATATCGCTTTCAAAAATGTACCGGTATAGCGCTAACTACCGGTATATCGCCCAGCCCTAGCCCAAGATCCATTATGCTTATAGGGTTCCATTCCTTCCAATATTGTTAGTGTTGCTATGGAAACGAACATAAGCTGTTAACTGATTTTAACAAGCTCCATACTTTCTGAAAGTTACATTTATTAGAATATACTGAAATTGAAAAAGTAAAAAAAAGTTATTTGAATAGGTCAAAAGGTCAAGGTCAATGATGTCTATTCATCATACAGCAAGTCTTCATAATCGATGTCTTCTTCACCATCTCCATCCATCTCCTCGACTGTTTCCTCCAGCAAGTCAGTGAGTGAAGTGGGGAGGATAGGGCCACAAGACCACACTGGTTCCAGGGTACCCTCTTCAGTCTTTTCCCAGCCTTGGCCAGGATCATGGGGCTTGGGACACCAGAATATCGGTGTGGCTGCTCTCTTGTAGATGGCCAGACGGTGGTTGACACGGTTGATATGTGGGACCAGGTTGTCTCTGCAGGGTGGGAGCCGTGACAGGTCCACCTTGGATCTGGTGGTAAGCATCTCATCCTCTCCGATCATTTTCTTCAGCATGATGCTGCGCACGTTGTTTACTGATTTTTCACGGGCCTGGCCATACATTACACATGTAAATGCCTCGATGTCCTCCACCAAATCTGGCTCCACAGACCACTGATCACCAAGTTTTCTGAGGACATAAATAATTATAGTATGACAAAGTCACAATGTATCAATACCTATGTTCAGCATTAATTGCCATTACATGCTACAGAATATCTGACTAAAAATACTCACCTGAAGGCTGCATGGTACTTTGGATTAGGCCCAACCTTCCTTTTGCCTCTAAAGGTGCTTGTAACGTCTTCCCCTGTGAAGACGTATAGGCCGAGTACTGTTGAGCAGTAGTCTGTCCCCTTAGATTCACACCTCAACCCGACCACCAACACTCCAACATCTCGAGGGAATCGAACCGCCGCCGCCGGGTGGGTGAGTGACCTTCTCCGTCCCCCGGCTGCCAGTTCACTGACATTTAGGATCCGCCTGTGCTTCCCGGTCCCAATGTCGACGTAGATGGTCAGCGGGATGGATTGGGCGTGGTGTAGGAGGATGAAGAAATTGTCTGTGTCTGGCGTCCTCACCACAGCCACCTTGTGCCCCAGTTGAGCAGCATACATCAGGTACAGAACAACCCTGGTGTCAGTCTCTTCCTGGGTTGACTCCAGCTGAGGTATCTCACATGTGGTCACCTTCTCATGTATGACTGGGCTTGGCTAAATATTTTCCGAAAGTTTCTAATAAAGAAGAATAGTGAGAAAGGCTCACAGGTGAATCATACATGTCAACATACTCACATTGCCACCAGATGACTCAAGCTGATATGCTTTGCCTTCAACGACTACCACTGCTGTTCCACATTTCTCCAGCCGTGATGCAGATGCTTTGCTGCCCCACACCTCAAGTAGCAGTTTACAGAGTTGTGTCTTGTTCTCCTCATTTGCCAGGAAGAGTTTGAAGTCACTTGGCTTCCTTGTTGCAGGACCACCTATGATGTACCGCTGGGACACACCACGACGCAAACTCTCCTGAGCCTTGACAGAATCATCATGGTAGGAGTCCGTTGAGAAGACAAAATGCTTCTTAGCCACCATATGGTCAAGGGACTGAAGACAAATTCCCTCGAACGTTGGTGGGAGGTTCATCAAGGCATGAAAGAGTGCATTGCCATCCTGTATGTAGAAAGCATCCTTCGGATAAGGCACATCTTCAGGAGTATCCTCCATCAAGTAGTGGAGCATTGCAGCCTTGTTGGTTTTATTGAAGAACCCATCAGCTGTGCCTAGGCTGGGAGGAACTGGGAAGAGTGAGTACCGCATCAGCTCGTCAAGGTTGAGGGGTTCATCCAGCTTCTGTGACTTGATAAGCAGCATGAAGGCGAGGTCACTTTGTTCACGGTACTGCAATACCTGCAAAGATGAACAGTTGAACAATACTGTTTTCCTCAGTATGCCATGTATATATATAATATGGCAACAATTATATTTTCTATATGAGGAGTATGGGGTCTCATACCTTTCCTTGGGAGGCAGTGAGCTTGACTGTTTTGTTCAAGGCATCCATAGTCTTCAGCTTCAGCTTCTTGATTGGCTAAAAGAACAGCTCCTCAGAAGAGCCACTCACAAAGCGGTCTTGGATTAAACCTCTTTTGGACTCCTTACCAGCTGCCTCCGCACGTAGGACATCAAACTCCACCTCCGGGGAAGCAGGGGCACCAGATGCGAGGCTGTAGAGGTGTTCTTTGTCAACCAAGGAGAAAGGATTGGTAAGTTTTGAATAGTAGAACTGCCTCCTCTGATTTCTTGACTTCAGCTCTCTCCAGTTCTCTATGTTTTCCGGCCTTCAAGCTGTCAGGGTCATCCATGAGGTCACAGATTTCCAGCATCTTCTCAAAGTATTGAGCCCGAATTGACGTGGTACGACACCATCGCTGGTAGGCACCATACATGGAGAAGAGACCTATGAACCCACCTGAAAAGATAGAATTGTAATTTGATTTTTAGTAACACACATATTTTTTCCAAAATAGTAACATTTTGCTTTAATCATAGAATCAGTTGTAGAAATAGCTCAGGAGGTGGGTCAGGACGTACTCCTGACCCACCTCCATGGTGGCCTCCTCAGACTGTTTTAGCAACTCCTTTATGACTGATTATTCTGTAAAAGGTTGGTTGATTGGGGTGAAATAGTCGATGGTAGATCTTCGAGGGGGCTTGTAACCAGTGGCTGATACAAAGCCAGCAAACCCTGCAACATGTTGCTTTGATCCACTGCTTCCCACCACTCGGGCAAGTAACCAGACACGATACTCTTGGATGCAGTTTGAGTAGACTTTGTTGTTTGCTGTGGGTGGAGTAAAAACTGCCCCCTCAGGAAATTTGGGTCCGACTCGGCTGTAGATATGGACGGTGTTCAGGGTCTCAGGTATGTCAACCTTGAGAGAGCATGTCTTGTTCCGCTCGTAGAGTGGGAGCGTTCGTTGAATTTCCAGAGAGTTGATGGCATCAAATCCAGGTTTCACTTCCTGTATCATGATCCCACCGGTCCAGTTGACCACATTTGAGTCATGAATGTTTGTCGTTATTTTGTTAAGATTGTCCCACTCGAGATGAAACACATAGTTCCCCTCACCAGTAATAATTTGTGGACCGAGAGAGACGGAAACCTCATTGAGGGCCTTGGTTAGAGCGGTCTCAAGTTCCAAGCCAAAGTCGTAGGTTTCACAGTGACCTAGCCTACTGAGAATAGTAGTCAGTTGTTTACTGCGATGAAGGTGACGTATAGTGGTACAGAGGAGGATATGCTTAGGCAAATTCCACTCTCCCTTTGTCACAGCACGGCAGATGTCCTGAAATAATAAAGAAAGCAATTATCATTGAAGGTTCAAGCAACTATAGTGTACACAAAATAAAACGTATGCAATATTTAAAGGCAAAAAATATATCAAAGTGGAGAGTTATGTCATACCTGACTTATAGACAGCACAAGGCGTCTTGTCTTCTCACACTTCTCCAAGTCAGCATTACCAGAAATTATGAGGGTCAGGAACCTCATAAGATCAGATGGGAGGAGGTCATCCAAGGACATGACCAGATCATCAGCCGTGGGAGGCCAAGGAAGAGGATGTGACTCTCTGTATATTTTCTGGATTGTATCACGAAGAAGAAGGGCCACATCTTCATATTTGTCCATGCTCTTCATCTGATATGCATTTCTCACTGCATCTTGGATGGATAAACTAGCGCTGAATATCAAGACATTGGTGAAACAACCCTTCAAATCTGCTGTGACCATATCTAAATGCCAATCCCCTCATGCTCCTCAAGTTTTCTCTTCAGTTTTTCACTTCTGTACTGGGATTGGGGAAGCCATTTTTCTCCAACTCTTGGGTGTAGACAAGACGCAGTGATGCAAGCCGCACAATCTTGTTCTGTCTGATCACTTGATCTTGAATGACATCAAGTACAGCATTAAATGACATCTGATGTGCAGCAGCCATGATAGTCTGCTCTGTTTCAATGACAGGGTTGGTAGCAAGGGCTTTACCTCGGGATGTGATATGATTTGCATATTTCAAGTTGAATGACTTGCGACATGACTGATGGTAGTTCGCTTCTCTTGCAAAAAGGTCCTCACCTTGCACCATGCGATGTAGATGGTGAAGTTCAAGTTCAAAGGCTTGAGGCGCAATCTGTTTCCATGTAGGCTCCTTCAATGCTCCCTCCTTATCATTATATACTGGGAACTTGATGCATCGTTTGGTCTTTCCCATTACTTTCACTTCCAGCTTGCCACAGAAGATACACTCTGGGGGGAACAACTGCTTAACTGAGGAGGACCCACATTTACGAGGTGAACGTGATGTTAAAGCTTGCTGAGATGTCACAGTAGGTCTTTTCTGTAAGCGTCCCTGGTTCTTTGTAAACTTTTGGTAGCAGGCTCGATGATAACCAGTTGTTTCTAAATTGGCACCTACAAGACTGTCGGGAATGAGATTACATGCATCCTCCATGCGAAAAGGCGAATCAAGAGCTTCTTGGAGACGTCTATCACGAATGCTGTGTAGCAGAGCCAGCTTGTCAGTTGCCGACCCTGTAATTTTACTAAGTGGTGTGAAATCTGCATGCTCAAAGCCATGTACATGTCAAATACAATTTTCTTCTGATTTCACACCATCATATCTTGTGGATGTCTTTGTGGCAGGAGTGAACTCCTCAGACTCACTATCATTTTCTTTCTTGTGTTTCTTTGACTTAGACGTAGACTTGGACATGATTACCAATGATCACCAACTAGCCAATTAGCTATTATAGTACAACAGTGTTGACTTTCTTTTTCCCTAATGTCTTCAAGGCAGCTTCAAACTTGGTAGAGGAGTATATTTTTCAGTCTGGACTTTCTGATGGCCTTCAGTGTTATTGACTTCCTACCACACTTATTGCTCTAAGTTTAAAATTGATTCAAATCTAAATAAAAAAACTTGGCACAATATTTTAAAGTGGGGATTATTCTGCCCTCACTGCTTCCCTGTGCAGATAGACAGACAGCTAAACTCCCCACAGAAAGACACAAGTAGGCTGTAGATTCCTTTTAGGATTTTTACTTGTTCCTCAGTGGCAAAGTAAAAACTGTAAAAGACAACAGTGTACATTCAAATGCTGTACTAAATACTATCATTTTAGTGCTCTACTAAAGTGTATTCAGACCTATTCAGAGTGATACATTGTAGCTGATACAAGTTAATTGAATACTAGTTACTTATCAGAAGCAGGAGGAAAGCTAGTCTAATTGTTTCAGTTTAAAATTGACAGTTGCTTATTCTATGCTAAGCATACAGAAGACAATGTACTTTGTAGGCTAGGCCTACTAGATAACAGTTAAGAGTAGCCTAAAACAGTTAAATATGAATAGCCTAATTCAAGTGAAGTGAATTAAATAAATTCATTGAACTCCAAACCCACATGAACATTGCTCCCCCCCCCCCCCCCCCCCCCCCCCCCCAAGGACATACACCCCTGCCCACCCATGACCTGGACCCATTTGACCCCCCACCCAATACCTGCCCCCCCCCCCCCACCCCCCCAAGGACATGCACCCCCACACCTCACCCCCCCGGACATACTAAACATATTATAATTTATAGTAATGTTATTTATTTATTTATTCCCAACTGCCATTGCACCCCCCACTCCCATACCCATACAACCCATACTCATCTGTTGTACCCATTCTGTTATTCTGTTATACTGCACTAGAGCACTACTGCACCACCTGCACACTTACTTCTATTTGCACTACTTCTATTTTGCACATTGTATACTGTTTACACTTTACACTTTTCACCTGCATGTTATGCCACTGTGAGTAACTGTTTAATACCTCGATGATCACTACCTCCATCTGCACTGTTTGTCACTTTGTTAACTACTATAATTACCGTCATTTTAATAACCACTGTCACTTTTCAATTTTGCACCTTATTCTGCATTTCTGCATTTCAACCTGCACCTTAATCGCTCATTTGCACTTCTGGTTAGAACGCCAACTGTATTTCGTTGTCCCTGTACTTGTACTCTGCACAATGACAATAAAGTTGAATCTAATCTAATCTAATCTAAAGGTCAATCAGTATATTAAGAGATATTAAAGGTATACTTACAGGCTGTACTTCTCAAGAGATAATAATGTATTTTAAGCAATAAATGTAACTTTCAGAAAGTATGGAGCTTGTTAAAATCAGTTAACAGCTTATGTTTGTTTCCATAGCAACACTAACAATATTATGAATGGAACCCTATAAGCATAATGGATCTTGGGCAGAGCCAGAACAGGGGAATATGTTTAGCAACCAATATAGCCAGAAAATACATACATGTGACAATATTTCAGGTGGGGATCATCAACATTTGTTTATTAGACATCTTTAAGATTGTAAAAATACAAAAGTTAGAAAAATATATATCAATAGGGTCAATAGGGGAGGAGTTCCAGTGATCCAATGTCACCGATTTTTTACATTTTTTGGTGTTTATTTGAGTTTGTATGCACCATACATCATCCAATCATGACAATCCCCATATATATCAATTCCCCATGCAAAGACAACGAGAAAATGGGGTGGATTGTGTCTGTAGGATGTATTGTTCAGATTCTATGTAGATTTAAAGTTTTCATTTTTCACAGCCGAAAATCAAGCACGGACACAGAAGATGGTACAAAAAAATCATATATGGGACAATTATTTGCATGGGGAACATCAAAATTCCTTTACTAGACACCTTAAGGATTACAAAAAGCTGACACACAGTCAGGAGGACCACGATGGACCATGAGACTTATTAGTTCAGTAAGAGTGAGACCAACCTTGGGGAGGCCAATCTGACGCAGCCACCCCCACCACGTCCACCACCTCTTGGGTTGGTGCCCGGTCTCAGGTGGAGGAGCTGGGGCTGCCTGGGCTCCATCCTCCTGGAGCCCCCATGCCTCGGTGGGGGCTGCCGGCCTGGAACCCACGCCCATGACTGGGCCGCTCTGGGCCGTTGATGGGCTGATCTGGGCCATCTCTGGGCCAATCAGATCAGCCTTGGAGGGGGCGATGGTCAATGATGTGATGTTCAGCGAACTCTCACTGGTAAGGACAAGACAACACACACACACACACACACACACGTCCAGATTCAGAATTCTCATAAAAAATAATGATCTGCTAAAGATGGAAAATGTATAATAATACTGAAACGAGAAGTAAAAAATCAGTAATAAATAGTGTACAAAATGTATATACACAAACATTTGCATAAAATGCACAATATAAATAAGTATGATTAAATGAATACATAGTAAGAGTAACAACAGCGGAGATGGGTCTGGTGTGTAAATGATGGGTCAGTTATGTGTTACCTGAGATGACCACCAGCAGGGTCCTCTCCTCCGGCCAACCTCGGCTCGCGTTTTCGCTGCTGCAAGTAACATCATAACAGTCATGGTGAGTGAACCGTTTCAGTAAAACATAAAGACCTTATGAGGTCATTTATCTTGTGTAGGCTAAGGTGACACAACAAACAGACCAAATAAATCAGTCTGACTTTGGAGGACACTTGTTTTGGTCGTGGTCCTTTTGAAAAACACAGTCAGGAGGACCATGACAGACCATGACTAAGACTTATTAGTTCAGTCAGAGTGAGACCAACCTTGGGGAGGCGAATCGGAAGCAGCCACCCCCAGCACGTCCACCACCTCTTGGGTTGATGCCCGGTCTCAGGTGGAGGAGCTGGGGCTGCCTGGGTGGAGAAGACGGACACCACGGAGTCTGGGACTCCATCACTACTGATGGAGTCTCTCAGTGTGCTGACGCTACAGAGAAACACAGAGAAACCTCCTCATGTGCACCGATACACTGGGATGTGTTTCATAAACATACGTGTGGGAAAAGAGCTATAACAATGTGATCTGATTGGTGGATATTATTAACTACATTAATATGTATAGAGTTCACATAAAGGTGTAACTTGTCATGAATTCACCCATAATCCCACAGTCAAACAGTTTATATGGATTCATTGTGAATAAAGATGGATTGTATTTACCTCCTCTGCTGGCTGCAATGTGTTGGTTGGTCCTGAATTGCTTCAGGACTCACCTTCACCTGTTGACAGAGGAAATACCACAGAACAATTGTTAGACAATGTTAATACAAAAGTTACATGTACGGTATATGTACTTTTCTTTTTACAGCAAATTAACAAGATGAAATTTGAATTCTAAGAGCTGTTGAATTTCATGTCCAGATTGTTTCGATGGTTCTCTGGTTACATACCTTACACTGAACGCAAGGCCAGCACAACATGCTTGCTTCACTCGCTGAGAAGAGTACAAGTAATTGATTATTCTCTGGGAATAAAGATTCACAGCTGAATTATCCTTACTATCTCTCTGCTCGACAAACATGTACTGCCTCAAATGGAAGACTGGGTCTTCTTCTAGGCTGCCATGGAATGGGCCTAGGGCCTATTATGACATCATAGAGCCTCTGGAGACACCAATATACCGCTGCATTCTATGCTGTGTGTGTGTGTTGCATCAATTAGTCGTCACATTATGGAGGACTTCTTCACAAAATGTGCTTCTTAACACATTTAACCAAGTCTTTAAGCAGATCCCTTCCCGCAACAAGTTCATTAAAGACAAATAACTTTATTATTCCCGTAATTGTTTGACATTCAGAATTATCAAACACAAAAGGTCAATTAATTGGCAATCAAATACACCGTGGAGGCATATATATATATTTATATATTTTGCATGCGTGTCTAGCACCGGGGATCGAGGGAAACGGCATTTTGGTTTTTGTGTATGTCCTGTACATTCATGAAAACTGACAATAAGGTGTACTTGACTTGATAACAACGTAAACCCAAACACGGTCACTGGATTTCACATCTGTGCGTATGCACTAGAAATCCCAATGGAACTCGTTACATTGGAGCATGGAGGCCTAGTCACTAGTGGTACTGAGGCCGCGAGCTCACACCAACGGTATCCTCAAATACCTGTGAGGCTCACAGCACCTGGCAAGCACCACTAGTGATGATGGCATGTCCACGGGCATTTTGTGCATGCCTGTGGACATTGTATGATAATAATAATGCAAACTACATGCTCCCCTTTTACATTTAGGGCATTTAGCTTTTGTGCAAACCAACAGTACAATTTGTCATTTAATTGCTGTTAATACAGTAAGCAAGTCACCAGAACAAGTTTCAAGTTTCAAGCATTTCAATTGCTATGATAACCATTGCTAGTATACAACATATCTGGCCTATGATACGAAGTGCCAAGATACAAAGAGCAATTATAAAGTGCTAAGACGTGCAACGTACAAGTGCATGGGGGGAAGGCTGTTAGAGGAAGGATGTTATGCAGGGTTCAGGTGAACTCTGAACAAGTGAGTCTTGAGTCTCTTCCGGAAGATCGGGAGTGTCTCCGCAGTCCTGACATTGGCAGGGAGCTCGTTCCACCACTGCGGTGCCAAAACGGAGAAGAGTTGTGATTTCGCCGTCCGACCTTTTCCTCTTTTTTGTGATGGAGGTACCAGTCGACCAGCTGAGGTAGTTTTACGTCACCTTTTCCAATAACGCTAAACCCTATGCTAATAGAGCATGCAGGCCTAGTCACTAGTTGGTGGCTATGGGACCTAGCAAGCACCACCAGTGATGGTGGGATGTCCGCGCCCCGCTACCTTTGTGCGTGGGCACGGTACCTGGTGTACACTACATGCTGCCCTTTTCCTGTCACCTTTCCAACAACACTTAACCATATGCTATCGTTTAGAAAACGTTCCTGTTATTTTGGCACTACAATTATGAGGCTCGAAAAATCTAAAATATATTTATGATAAGAAATCCTCAAGTAAAAAATAAAAATGAATCGTAACATAACAAGAGCGCATTTCAACATTTCCTCCTCGCATTGTACCACAGCAGCACCGTGTGGCCACATGGTATACTGCAATGATTTAGTCGCGTCTAAATTGTAAAACTACCGTTTTACCATGTTACGGTATATTGACATTTTGTTATTATTAAATATACCAGGGCAGTGCCCGTAGGAAGTATGTTATATTGTATAGTATACTATATGGAGAAATCGCGTTTGTAACTGATGTTGGCTATGTGATCCATATTGTATACAATGCCAACAGAAGCCGTTATTCATCCAAATTGTTTGAAGGTAACCAAGATCAACCGAACCGTGAGGCCTTCTGCCTTTGGCCGTTTCTTTGTAAAATAGCCTACAGCAATTGGCAATTTGGCACAAAAAAAGAGCAAAATATCACGTGACATATAAAAACAAGAACGTTCCGTGCCTCGGTGGCCTCTTTCCACCAATTTGGTAAAATAAGCACCGTTACTGGATTACCATCCGTGCGTACCAACTATAAATACCAATAGAACGCGTGCATTAAATTGGAGCATGTAGGATTAGTTACTGGGGTTGGTGGCTACTTAGGCCGAGAGCACGCGGCTCACGGCACCTGGCAAGCGCCAAAGAGTAATGATGTCATGTCCACGTGCACTTCGCGCGTGACCGTGGGCATTGTTAATGTGCATGCTCCCCTTTTGCCGTCACCTTTTCTCTGCTAACTAATAAAGTCTCTTTATTTTCAAAACACCCAATGACCACGGGGTTACGTGGGGTTGGGGGGAGTAATAAAAAAAGACACATTTATTGTTAAAAATCTAAATCACAGCCAAATGTATTACATATCCATTATCATTGTTATTGTTTGTGTTATATCTATATATTACTAGTATTATTTGTATTGTTTTGTTATTATTGTCATTATGATTATCTTATTATTGTATATTTTATTATTACTATTGTTATTATGTAATTATTTATCATTATAAGGGTTTATTTTATTTTATATTTATTTAAAGTATTGTCACTATTATTTATTTACTACTATTATCATTACTCTTATTTTAGCAATTAGTCACAAGAGGGTGTGGATTATGGAAAAATAAGGAACGCCTCAGAGGCGTTCCTTATTTTTCCATAATTCACACCGTCGAGTGGCTAATTGCTATTCTAAAACTGTTACCAACGCGGCAATATGAAAAATCATGTAGCAATAAAAACGCTTCCGTTTCACTAATAATTCACTAGATGCGCAACAAAGTAGTTCCCAGATACAAGGAAGTAGTTCCCGGCCAGGTTGCAGAAACAACACGTCGCTTGCAAGCAATCACTTTATTTTTAACAGCCCCTTTCCACAAGCAGTTTATCGACCATAGTTAGTCCATCCAACAAATCGAAGTTAACTTTCCATTCCATAACAAAGCAGAAAAAAAGCCGGTTCCGAGTTTCTTTATTGTCGTCGTCGTTGCTATGCGCGGAGTGATATGTGAAGCGGTCAGCAGCAGCGTTGGATGGGGACAGGTGTACTTTATCGTCTCATAAAGCACACCTACCAGCCAATCAGAATCAAGCATTGGGACTAACAGTTTTAGAAATTGTTGTAAGTGCTATTATTATCATATTTTATCTACTATCATATAATTATTGCAGTGTTATTATTAGAGATTATTATTGTTATGATAATTATTAATCATCACTGGCTGTGGATTAAGAAGAAGACTTTTGTTTTAGAACCTCCTGGTTCTAACTCAGGGGGACATGGTCTCCTTCGACTGTTTCACTATTGGAATAAGACACACAGAAGACGGTGTTAGTAAAACAGCATTTGAGTTCAAAAACATGAGATCTTGTCAAGAGCAAAAGTTAAAGTGTTACCAGAGTAAGTAAAACAAAATGTAGGCCATCTCCTCTCTTGTCATCAGGACCGTGTTCTCCGCTGTCGTCTTCACTCGTGAGTCGTTGAGGATGAACCATCCCGTGCCGTTCTCTCCAACGATGTCACTGATGTAGTGACCTGGGGGGACACGGGACATCCCATTACCTTCATGGAATGTCCCGTGTCCCCCAGCGCTGTACCTCTAGTGTCTTTTGCATGTATGTGCCAGGTACAGATGTGCATGTTTTACTATAAAAACCTCGTGAGAGACGATCCCTGACAGACGGTAGGTGGTCTGGGTGCTGTCATCCTTCTGCAGAGAAACATGATTCAGTTTACAGAACCCAACCCAAGCCCTATTCTCCCTAAACATCCAGGGGCTTCTCGGTTTCATCTTAACTTCAATCTGACCGTGTTCTGTCTCATGTTGTGCTATAACCTCTCCCTCAACCCATCTCACCACAGGCACTTCCTGTTGTTCTCTCTCCCTGTCCCCTGAACTGCCAAGATGCTCCACTGCTGCTGAGAAACATACCAACAATCCTGTTTGGTACACAACTGACAAAGCCAAGTAGTTGGAGTGAGACTTAACATCTAGTACTATTTTCTTACCCATGACTGCAGTGGGTTTTGCTTGAGATGTGATTTCACCCGCTCCACAACATGCTCTACAACACATTTAATTTCTCATGATTTATTAGATATTATCAATGAACCGTTTGAGCTGAGCACCTGATTTAACAGAAACTTCAGTGAGAGATTGAGTCTAGATGACAACATATCTCTTGTCAAAGCCTGATTGAATGTAGCATACAGGCAACCTTTGACAAAGGTTGTCTACGTCTCTCATGCAACCGCGACCTCTTGTTTTGAAAAACAAAGTCTTATGTAACCCCTTTGTGCCATACGTGGTGTAACAACGTACCTCAGTGGGTCAGTCCCAGCCGCATCTCCAGGCTTTCCGACGAGGGAAGCCACAGACAGCAGGGGAGGAATGCTAACAGCCCCGGTCACTTTCCTCAACCGCACGGCGTCATGGTGGAAGCGCTTCATGTGAAGCACAAGCACTCTGTTGAAAGACAGATACAGTTCATCAGCGCAACGCTACACACACATAAAGCCTGCACATATGCAGAGTCTACTTTAAAGCATCACTGTAGAGCCACATAGTTCACGACTCACCTGGGCAGAGTGAGGAAATGCCGAACAGCTGTTGCCTGGCGGCCAGAGCACTGATGGCAGGTGCACTCCAACTCTGAAGGCTGAGGAGCAAGCCACTGTTAGCATCACAGTTGTGTTACGGCTGGTGATTGTGACCCAAGTGCACAGCAATGAGGAGACGTAGGTTCAGGTAGCGCCCGTGGGCGTATTTATTGATAGTCTGTGTGGGGATAGGAGTAGGTGAGTCTAGGTGGCTCCGCAGGTTGGCTCAGCTGAACTTGGATCTCCAGAGACTGCAGAAGAGAGGAGAGGCAGGGTCAGTGGGAAAAAAAGAACAAAGACTGCAACTGCATGAAGCTAGCAGCTTGGTAAGAGCTGTGAAGCTAAATAATGCTACTATAACTCTAGAGAGCTAAACTGTAGGCTGGCCTGTACTTTACCATACGTGTTGACAGGTGAAGCTCTGGCGTAGAGTCTTCTTCTTCTTCTTCCTTAGTTTTTTACGGCAGTTTGCATCCGTTCTTTTGTTGCATTACTGCCCCCTTCTGACTCACTCTCACATCACACCCACACCCACACCTGACTCTACCTCTACCCCCTCCCATCCCGACTAACCTCCTAATCCCTTCTCCCCTATACTCTCCTATACACCCCAACCTCCCTCATAAATCCCAACACAACCTTTCTTCCTTCCTTTATTCCTAAACTCTCTACCACTGCTTTAAACCCATTAACTCTCACTCCAATTCTCCTCAACTTCTCAAACATTCTTCTCCTCTCATTTCCATACCTCACACATTCACATGCTCAACAGTTTCACTCCGCCCACACTCACACAACCCACTATCATGTTTCCCCATCAACCTCAACCCCTCATTTAAACAACTATGCCCTATTCTAACCCTAGCTACTACAACCTGCTCTCTCCTACCCCCTCCCCACCTACGTACACCCCCTACCTCTTCCTGGACCCTAAACAAATGCCGCCCCCTTCCCCTCCCCCTCCCTAAGCACCCACCACGGTCTCTCTGGCCACACCACTATCCTCTCTACCTCTACCTCATTAACCCCCAATTCCCTAGCTACGTCATCTCCCACCCACGCAAAACTACTTCTACTCTGCCCCCTACCCCTTTCCCATCTATCCCTGGCGTAGAGTGAAGTGCAGACTGGGCTTTTGTACTGGCAGCAGTTGATTGTAGATGGCAGACAGGTGCGGAGATTGGTGAGGGAGAGCAGGTGTGCTGAGCTGAGCCATGGAGCAGTCAGTGAAGGGGGAGGGGTGGATGTGAAGGTGAAGGAGCGAGCCGTAACAAGTTGTAGCATAATAGCCAAAGCCAGCAATGGACCAAGTGTAATGTAATGTACTCAACACAACTGTGTATTGACTTGAAAGTAGAGTTGGAGGCCAGCTATCAAAGACGGCTGTAGGTCCAAGGACAAGTTGTTCTGCTCCTCCTCCTGGAAGACCTTGTCACCACAGCTTTTCAAGACGGAGGGAGATCAAAACATCAACCATTAGAACACAGCAGGCCATGAAGTCCCCTCATGATGCAAAAAGTGTCAACATAAATGGGATTGATTCAATGATTTCCAACATTGAATCTAAGTATGTTATGCCAACAGTAATACATTAAATGTAGTCAGGAGTTACCTGGAGCAGGTGCGGACACACTGCAGACTGAACTCAAAGTTCTGGACGGGCCAAATGTAGCTCGGTGATGTGGAGGCCCCCTGCAGTGTCTCACCTTCCATCTTCATCTTCATGAAGAGGAGCAGCAGGAACTCATGAGCATCCTGTCAGAAACCAGCAGGTCAGTTCAATGTGTTTACTCCTCAACCGCTGCGTTACAGAAGAGATAAGGAACGCTGGAGGCATCAGCCGTACCTGCTCAGAGTAATCCTCATAGTCCGGGTTGAGCTCAGCCAAACTGCTCTTGATGGACCTGAGGAGTCGCTGCTTGCCTCTGTAGGAGCTCTGACCCTGCCAGGATTTATAGAGCTCCCCCAAATACCTGGAGAAAAGCGCATGAAGATCAAGGGAAAATATGTAAGTTTGCTTCATAGTGGGCCAGTGGAGCAGTCCATTTGTCAGTAAATCGTCCAAGCTGTTCTGTAGCATGTGAGAGCTAAGGGTCTGGTTCTCCACTAGACCTCAGCAGGTTCAGTGTGGTTGTTGTCTGGGGGCTCCAGAGGGCCTCCTGACTCGTGATGTCCCCACAGAAGCAGGGAAGGCTGCAGAGACACTGCAGAGCTGAGTTCAGGAAGCAGCTGTTTCCAATGTTGGGCAACCTGGGGCAGGAAAACACATACAGTAATAAATATACCAACCTAGCACATAGGAGTGATTATTATGTTTTACAGATAGAGACAATCCATCTGCTCAAAATTTGAAATCTCTAAAGATAATTCAGGTTATTCTTTACATAGAACAGTAACTATAACTCCATTAACTATGAAAACAAAGGGTTGAAGGCATTATTCATCATTATTCTTTAACAAATCTTAAGCTTAAGAGAGATCATTTATTTTTTTGTCTCTCACCCCAGTGCCTTGTCCTGGGGTTGCTGGGTCTTGCTCAGAACAAAGAAGCTCCATAGCCTGCTACATTTGTTCTCTGCACCCTTCAGCTGCCTGCAAGATAGAGAGACAGGAAGAGACAAAGACAGAGAAAGACAGAATAAATACATTCACAAGAACAAAAGAAATGTCATGTAATAGGAAAATATATTTATTCCTTCATTCATTCATCAATATCCATTTAATGTTTAAGCTGGTCTTGTGCTGATGAATCTCTTTGATGCAGATCAACAGATGTTGGTTCCTGCTGACATACCGCTCCACAGCTGCAGAACACCGTGGCTCTGAGAACTCTGAGGACAGACCACCATGACAGATAAGACAATGGTTTAGACAGACAAGGCAATTTGAGATTATCCGTGGGGCATAACGTTGGATGTGTTCATAAAAGTATCTGCTGCTGTACCTGCAGGAGCACCAGTCTTCTTCACCTCGTGGACCTCACTCCCTACTGCAGGAACCCTGAAATGAAGACGTTCAATCAGGCTCAAGGCCCTTCCACACCAAGGCGGAGTCGGATTGCGGAGCGGAAATGCGGAAAAAAAAGCGAATGCGAAATTCCGCACGAAAATTCCGCACCTGCGTCGGTGCGGTGCGTTTTTTAAAATATTCCGCGTTCTATTCCGCACAGCTTTTGCATCGTACTATAGCGGATTTGGCCCGTGACTGTCAGTCGTGAGAGTGTCAGTTGTAAAGGGCTGTCCACACCGGCGCGGAAAGCGGATTTGCGAAAAAGCGGAAAAGCGAAAATGCGAAAAATGCGAAAAGCGGAAAGTGTCCACACCAGCGAAGCGAAATTGCGGATCGATTTTTCTGATTTTCCGTGTTCTATTCCACTCTACTCCGACTATCATTATGCGAGCGCGTGTCCAAAAAGTAGTTAGAAACGAAGATGGATAGCTCTAGCAGCGATGAGGAGCTTATGCTTTTATGTCTTGAGCAAAACAAGAAAAAAGGGCAATTTTGGGTCCACCCGCTGTTGCAGCGAAGGCAACAACAGGGCGAGTTTCACCACCTGATCCAGGAGCTCAAATTATATACAGGTCGGTTCAGACAGTACTTTCGCATGTCTGTGTCAGAGTTTGAGACCCTGTTGGCGACTGTGGCACCTCATTTGGAGAAACGGCGGACAAATTACAGGGTGCCCATCGACCCAGAACAACGCCTGGCTGTCTGTTTGAGGTAAGGACTTTATACTTTTAAATTTGATATAAAATAGGCCACTATTTGATATAATACAGCCTATTTCAAATGACCATTTACGCAACGTCGACGTGTCTGTAACTTCTCCGCTGCCAATGAGTTTGTGTTCAGTCGACTCGAAGGTTCACATCAACAAATCAATTCCTTATGCCTTCCCGTTACTGCATGAAACATGAAGAGTAACATTAAAAACATTCATTCATTCATTCATTTCGAATAGCCTATGTGCTGTGCTTGTGGAATTAGGGATACTAATTCAGATGTTGTGACATATAACTTCCTATGGAGGGCGCTCTGTACTGGAAGACTAGAGTGCCACACTAGCAAACGTTCTCTCTACCAGCGAAATATTTCCAGAAACGTGCATCTGACCGAGCTCCAGGATTTGAAGAAGAATAGTAAATGAATACTCATGTAAAGTTGGTAATTTACCTCTAGCTATATAAATAAATGTATAGTCCACCGTAAGCCCAACTTTGAGTGAGGAGAAAAAGTGAAATTGTCGAGTTCGCAGCGAATTGGAATCTCTGGTGAGTGAGACACGTTTGGCTAGTTTCTTACTAGCAACATAGGAAGGATGTAACTGTAATAAAACCAATCAGAGTGTAACGGTGCAGCAGCCCGTTACCGCTAAAGCACACGGGGGATACAAAGGGGACTGACATGTGGGTTCGCAAACACCTGTTTATTGGCACACACACACGAACATAGCATTTCGGCGCACACACGATCGAGGCGTTCCGGCGCATTCATGGTGCCACCTGCAACACACAAACATCAAGTACAACATTAAGGAACATCGGACACTGTACAGACATTACAAACATTTCCCGAACAAAGTACGAGACGTTAAAACACTCACGTTGTGGTGGCGCTGGCTTCCAGGTGCGGGAGACTGGGGAGGGACCCGACGTGAAGTGAGAGGGAACACTTATACATTGCGGGTGTGACGTCAGAGACGGGCAGGGATCAAGTGTGTGGGATAAGAGGGGTGTTTGGGGCTTTGTGAGGTTTAAGCATATTTGTCAGTTTTAAAGGTGATATATAATTGTGCTAAGTGGATAAATGTGTGGGGGGTAATGTGTTGATTAGGGGTGGTGATATCAGAAATGAAAATATATTGTTGTATGGGTGATTGATTTTGGGGGTATGTAATGGGTCAGGCCGGGAGGTTCATAGGGACTGCCCAAAACAGGTCTGGGGTAGAAGGGTCTAAGGTGGGCGGGAGACAGCACCTAGATCCTTCACAAATCAGACGGCGCTGTAATTCCCAGAGTGAGGAACCCTGCTTCTTTGTGTTTTTCTGAGTATTGCTTTTTTTTGGAAGTTTAGCATTAATAGATAGTTATTGTTTTTGGAGTTTTTTTGTTTATTAATTTTTCTCCTGAATGGCCTATTTACCTGCTGCGACTGTAAATAAAACATTTTCTTAAACGGCCTTTGCCCACACCTCTGACGCACTGCCTCCAGTTTTTCCATCACCGCAAGGTCATCCGGGCAACACAGAGTATGAGTTAGACTAAGCTCAATGTTTGTATGAAGCCTTGGTATATATTATCTTGGTTGAATAGAATGTTTAATCTCCGACGAGAACCTAAATGTTTTCTGCCACTTTGGTGCAAGCCGTATCATTGTGTTCAATATAAGAAGATAGCTTACATGCTAACTAGCTGGCGCAGCATGGTAGCCTGCTCAGCCGTTACAAGTGTTGTAAGCCATGCGTGATTCGTGGCGCTTAGTTGGTTTATATTTTAGCGTCGTCATTTCAGTGTGATCGCGAATGCAAGTTATAATGCAGATGCATTACAGATGCATATCTTTTGAGTTTTACATGTCTTTTGAAAGTTGTAAATTGTAATTCAACTACTAATTCATTGTTTCGAGTCAGTCCATTTATGCCTACCCCTCTCTCGAGCCTAGGTTGATGTTTAGTGCTGAAATTACTAGCCCAGTGTACAAGCGCTACACTTGGCAATGTGTAAACAAGGCATGGTCTTTTTGGCAACATCACGACGCACAGACAAAACTTTGTTGACTATTGTTCAGATGCGTTTTGGATAGGCTGTAGGCCTATGGCAATGTTTGTTTTTGTAGCCAATGTGTTTTGCAGTTGTTACAAAACTGTGTTTTCTATTTCTTTTCTTTTTTTTTGTAGATTCCTGAGTACCGCGGACTCATATTCCACCATCGCCAACAGTTTCAGGCTGGGCAAATCCACTGTGGGGAAATCATTGTAGAAGCCTGTCAGGTGATATGGGAGCAGCTGGTCGATAAGTACATGCCTCTGCCAACAGAGGAGTTGTGGAGAGAAGTGGCCTCTGGTTTCCAGAGAAAATGGAACTTCCCAAACTGTATAGGTGCACTGGATGGGAAGCATGTCCTCATTCAGAAGCCTGCTAGATCTGGGTCCCTTCTTTTAAATTATAAAGTTTTTTTTTCTGTTGTTCTGTTGGCTCTCGTGGACCACAACTGTAATTTCATTGCGGTGGATGTGGGAGGATACGGGAGCAACAGCAATGGGGGAATTTTTGACAATTCCAAGCTGGGGAAGCGCCTGAAGAATGGAAACTTCCATGTCCCACAACCCGCCCCCTTGCCCGGAGCTCCACAGCTGGGAAGTCTGCCCCACTCCATCGTGGCAGACGATGCCTTCCCGTTGAAGCTATACATCATGAAGCCCTACCCTGGGAGACACCATCCTGAAGACAGGAGAATCTTTAATTACAGGCTGTCCAGGGCCAGGCGGATAGTGGAAAATAGCTTTGGCATTTTGGTCCAAAAATGGCGAATATATGAGAGGAGAATTCAGATGGAGCCAGACAATGTGGACAAGGTAAGAAGATTTCTACTGTAGTGTTATTGAAAGTACTGTAATATCACTGCAATATTTCTCTGCAAACCCTGACCTTATATTTTGTCCCACAGGTGATCAAGGCCACTTGTGTCCTCACAAATTACATCCGTCAAGGGGCAGGTGATGAACACGGCAGGGACAGCCACGGAGACGGAGAGGAAGAGGTCAACCGTTTCTTGCCTAGGCTTCCAAGGCTTCATGGACATCGCAGACCATTGGAGGACATGAAAAACCGCGACACTCTATGCCAGTACTTCACCTCACCTGAAGGTGAACTCCACTGGCAATATCAGAGGGTGCGCCGAGGGATGGACATTTAGACAAATGTATACCTCATTCTTAATAAAATTTACTTATACTTTGAGATGACTGTGTGGCCTGTTTTGCTAACAGCCAGCTTATTGTTATAGTTATAGTTCTATAATCAATTAGTGGAGATCATCAGTGCAAAAGGAAGTTAAGGCAGCCTAAAAACAAGTACACAAAGAAGTATTACAAAATACAGTCTACAGACAAAATTGGGATTCAATAAATATAATAATAATTTAATAACCAATAAAAATAAATACATTTACAAATTCATATAAGTTGTTGTCATGAAGGCAGGGTCACCACTATGGTGTGCATGTGGGGGTGCGTACATTTGTGCCCTCCCAAACTGTGCCTCATGCAAGATCTGTTGGAATTTTATTCTAACATTCCCTTGGCTTTCTTCGCTCAGCCTTCGCATCGAGGGCGCCAGGCTGAGCAGAAAATGACAAGTGTCATCCTTCTCTTCCTCCCTCACAAGTGTCATCCTCTCTTCCTCCCTCTGCTGCTGCCTCTCCTCTTTCCTGCGCAAGTAGTCCTCTATAAATGATTTCTCTGTGTAGGCCTACGCTGACGTTTGGGGTTGGCCTCCATATCCTCCTCCATCTCCTCTAAGTCAACTTCCTCCTCTTCCTCCACCTCAGTGCCTGTCTGGCCCTCATCGCTTATGTTTCTTGAAACTCTGTGTCAAAACAGTGAGAAGTTACAAACTTCATATAGTTGTTTACAATTCTAATCCCTCATGATATTGTCGGCCTATGGCTGAACCACTCATTTCAGTCTATGTTACAAGAGGGCGCAACAACACAGCGTATGCTTGGGAGTGCACGGGTAGGTGCCCATCAGTATTGCCAGATGTGCGATAATTACAGTAGGCCTATTTGTACCATTACTTTATCTTCTGTATAATCAAAATCATGTGATGCAAGTATAGTTTCAGAGTTTTCACTCAGTTCATTTAGTGGTCTTGAAACAACCATTTGGTTAGTGTACGATTATTTCCTCCCAAAAGCCCATAAAGACTTAATTTTGAGGTTTTGAATATAGCCAAGTCATCATTTTTCATCTGGCAACACTAGTGGGTGTGTTTACCATACATTGACGACAGGACCCATCCATCCATGCAATCGATGTTAAGTGTAGCATGTGCAGCTGCAAAACGGATGTTTTATTCATTGATGGTTGTTATCAACATTTCAATAAGGGTCGTGGAGATCAAGCAGTCGGTGTTTGACAAAGCCCACGACTAAAATGTGAGTGAACCTTGTTAGTAATTTGCTCAAAAACATTGTGTATAACACCACAAGTGCTATGGGGGTACGATTGTTGGCTGTGGTGCACGTTACCTTGGTAAAGTTAACGTGAACATCAAACTAGTGATTAACTTGGGCTGAAATGGTAGGCTATTTATGTTTGGTTTTGAATACACCGTTGGCCCAGTTCGTGGTTCTGTTGTGTTCGTTATCATTTTATGCGACGATGCTTCGTCAATAAGTATGTAGCATTCCAGACATCTGGAATACATCTGGTATGCAGCTTTACAATAGGCTACGGTAGGCTACCTTCTGAACTCGAGTCGTCCTATCTATGAAGGACATGGCCTCCGTGAACTTCCAGGGCTTTTTCTTGGGCCCTCCTGCCTGCCCAGTGGTCTCCTGCCTCTCCTTCTTGGTCTTCCTGTACGTGTCGCACAAGTTTTTCCACTGGCTCTGGACTTGTTTTGCTGAAAGCGGAATACATATGTCAGGGCCACTGGGTTTATTACCCCTCCACGGAGCTTATCGTCATGATCACTTTATTTAACAGATAATGTTTTATTAACATTAAACCTTATCAAACAGATACCACTTATCTGAATAAAGAAATACACTATACACGTCAGTGACGTACCGATGACACTTTGATTATGCTAAATATGCTAGTTGCTACAGCAGTGACTGACTACACTGACGCGACTGACGTGTAAGTGTAACTATCAGAGTTGTATAAAGTAGAAGTAGGCCTACTCTCACAAATGTAATTACAACACTAATGGTATGATATTACACGGTATACTAGTGTTGTAATTACATCCGTAAGAGAACTTCTACATACAACTCTGGCTACCACAGTCTGACAGGCCTTTCAGCTGACGTTAATATCGATTAAGGGAAACAAACCATCTCTCCCCAGTTCGGCCGCGATTCGAGCCCAAATGTTGTCTTTCAGCTCCGTGTCCATAATCTCGCCTACTTTTGTCATACAATGCCGGGTTGTCCCTCACTAATGTTATAAGTTGTTCACCCATTTTTATCTAGTGTTTAGTAGCTCTACTGCTATTTAGGTTTTCTGTGAGCTCCTTCGAGGTGCCAGTGTTGCTGATGTCACAGTAGAGCACAGCCAAGTCGTTGTCTGATTGGTCGCACCCTCTTTTTCGCTTGTGAAATTTGCTGTCAGAACAGACAGATTTGTTTGTTTTTTTCCGCAGCGGATTTTCGCTTTTAGGTGTGCACAGAGTAATTAGAATACGTGCGTTTGTTAATTTGCGAATTTCGCTGCGAATATTCGCTGCGAAATTCCCCTCCGGTGTGGACGGGCCTTAAAGATGTCATCAAGTGACGATATTATAGTGATCAGCATGTTAGAGCAGTGTTTCTCAACCGGGGTGCCGTCTGACATCCTCAGGGGTGCCGTAGAAACGTGGCTAACACTAGGCTAATAAAATGAAATTGAAATAAATGAATGCATCATTTTGTAATCTTTCTTCTAGCTTTATCATGCAGTTGAGTAAATGGAGGCCACACAGAGAAAATAGTTTTCTAACGCCGAAGTTGCATTCAGTGTTTGACAAGTAGCCTGTATGACGTCTACAAATACTTTTATTTACAGCGCGCTAGTGATGCGCGGGTCGGCTTTTTTTAACACCCGCCCCAACCCGACCCGCCAGGAGATCCAACCCGACCCGCCCGACCCGCAGAAAAAATGCGCTGATCATGACCCGAACCCGACCCGACGAAAAATAATAATAAAGGCAGTGAACGTATTGCCATGGAACCTACCGATGAGAACTCATTTGTGACATTGTAAGCCATAGATAGACAAGGATTTGCATTGGATTCGCAGTAAAGATTATGATACAATTTCATGAAAGATTAATTGAATACCAAACAACCGTGCCGGGGTTGAGCCGGTTTCGACGCGCTCCCAGGACGCGACCTGCTGAACTGAAAGCGCGCTCCCTCGATGCGCTATTAAACACATCCGTGTAGGTTGTTATTATTATTGATTGAGCACAACCATAATGTTGATTCGGAGTGACACCCAACTGTGTTAGGACATAGTCAGGTTTGATCTGAAGAGATTGTGGAAAAACGGCACCATCAAGCTTCAGCGCTCTCCCGTTGCCATGGAGATTCAAAACAAAGCAGATAGAGTCAGCCAGAGTCCGCTCAAAAGTAGTCACATAGCGATATTAATAACAGTTTTATTTTAAAGTTTGTCTTCTTCTTCTTTCACATAAAAAATGGATTATCATCAGTTCTCTTTTTGACCCGCCCCGCCCGCACCCGCAATATTTTTAAAAAATTGAACCCGAACCCGCCCGACCCGCGGATAAACCCGTGGATATCCGCGGGTCACGGGTCGACCCGCGCATCACTACAGCGCGCGATATCGGTTGTCATAGCGACAGAGTTGTGCTAGCATTTCTGTACGGTGGTTTTGCTGTTTATTAGCAACATGGACAGGTTTTTGAAAAGAAAAGCTTATACATCTGAATCTGAGCCCTCAACAACACCATCGTGTGGTCATTCAGGGAAGGACCTCCAGCAAGACCAAGAAACGACAGTATGATGAGAATTACCTCACGTTCAGGTTCATCTTCACTGGCGAGCCATCATGCCCTCTCCCCCTGTGCCTGTTATGTGGTACGAAGTTGTCCAACCAGGCAATGGTACCCAGCAAGTTGAAAAGACATCTTACAACCAATCATCCATCACACGCCAACCAAAGTAAGGACTATTTTGTTCGATTGAAGAGCGAACACAGCCGACAGGAGCAGGTGATGTTCAGGTGTTCAAAAGTATCCAAAAATGCACTGGAGGCTAGCTACCTGGTAGCCGAAATAATAGCTAAGACTAAAAAGCCCCACACTATTGCCGAAACCGTCATAATGCCAGCCTGTACGGCTATTGTAAACCAAATGTTAGACCCACAAGCAGCGAAAGAGATCGCAAAGGTACCCCTTTCAAACTCTACCATCGGAAGGCGTATCAATGACATGTCGGCAGACATAGAAGACGTGGTCTTAGAAAAAATCAGGCTATGTGGGAAATTCTCTTTGCAAGTTGATGAATCAACAGACGTGAGTGGTCACGCACAACTTTTGGGATTTGTGAGATTTGTCGATGGAGGAGAAATTCGACAGAATTTTTTATTTTGCAAATGTTTGCCCCATAAAACAACGGGAGAGGAAATATTTCGTGTAACTACAGAGTACCTTGAACAAGGAGGTCTAAGTTGGAAACATTGTATCAGTGTCTGCACCGACGGTGCTGCTGCGATGACAGGCAATGTCAAAGGTTTCATCAGCAGGATCAGAGCGCAAAACCCAAATGTTCGCACAACGCATTGTTTCCTTCACAGGGAGGCACTAGTTGCCAAGACTTTGCCAAAAGATCTTTCAGATGTACTGGACAGGGCAGTGGACATAGTTAATTTCATAAAGGCGCGGCCGTTAAAGTCCCGTCTTTTTTCCATTCTATGCGAGGAAATGGGAGCCGAGCATCAGAGCTTGTTGCTGCACACGGCTGTCCGCTGGCTCTCACGCGGAAAGGTTTTGGACCGACTGTACGAGTTAAGAGAAGAACTCAGAGTGTTCCTATCGGGAGAGAATTCAGCATATGCGGAGTTAATTGCAGATGCACAATGGTGCGCAAAACTCGCATACCTGGCCGATATCTTTAAGCACCTCAATGAACTTAATTCTAAAATGCAAGGTAAAGAGGGAAATCTTTTGAGTTCATCAGACAAATTGCGTGGCTTCAAGTCTAAACTCACTCTCTGGCGCTCTTGTGTGAAACAGGGGAGAGTTGAGATGTTTCCTCTGTACAGTGAACATTCAAACAGCAAAAAAAATTACGACCTTATCTCTCAGCATCTGCAAACCCTTGACGAGAGATTTAACAACTATTTTCCAGCCTAGACCTTTGCTGGTTTTGACTGGGTCCGTGACCCGTGGAATTCGTGCGCTTTGGAGAGCGCAGCCGACCTGCCATTGCAGGCACAGGAGCAACTGGCAGAGATGAGAGAAGATCGTACATTAAGGATGACATTTCAAGATATGGCATTGGATACATTTTGGATATCTTTGGAGAAGGAATACCCGATATTGTCAAGTAACGCCGTTGACATACTGCTACCCTTTGCCACGACATATTTGTGTGAACTGAGCTTTTTGAGCTTAACTTGCATCAAGAACAAGTACAGAGAGCGCCTTAGAGCTGTGGACCAGGAGCTACGTGTGTGTCTGTCATCCATTCCTGCGAGAATAGAGCGATTGTGTGCATCCTCCCAGGCCCAAGTCTCTCACTGAGATTAAGTCACACTCCTGTGTGTGTGTGTGTGTGTGTGTGTGTGTAGTTGTAGTAGCCTATGATGCTATATGCGTTATGCATTTTGTTGGTCTTCTGTGTATTCTAATGATATAAGTGTAGTGTAATTTAGTGAAAAATTATTTGTGTTGTCTATCTTTACTAGGTCCATCTTTTTTTGGGGGAAAAAAAATCAAGTTTGTTTTGATGTAATGAATGAGTCATTAACTTGTTTTACAGAGCTGGAATGACATTTAATTCCACAACATTTCTTTATTTCCATTATCATAATTTACATTAAAAAAAAAAAAGTTTGGGGTGCCTTGAGATTTTTCATTCATGTAAAGGGTGCCACGACTGAAAAAAAGGTTGAGAAACACTGTGTTAGAGAACAAAAGAACAAAAAAAGAAAGTTTTGGGTTCACCCCTTGTTGGAGCGGAGGCGACAGCAGGGTGAGTTCCATCAGCTCATCCAAGAGCTGAAACTCTACCACGACCGGTTTCGGCAGTATTTTAGAATGAGTGTGGCTGAGTTCGAGGCGCTTCTTGTCATCCTTGGTCCTCATCTGAGGAGACAGCATACCAATTACAGGGAGCCCATCGACCCTGAACAACGCCTGGCAGTGTGTTTGAGGTAGGACTAAGGACTTTACACTCTACACTTTGTTTTAAAAATGATACATTGGCCTACTTCCATTTACTGAACAGTTGGGCTAGATCTGTCTTTCATGTTCTGATACTGTATTATCAGGTTGTATACGAATATCCTACCGATAGGGTAAACGTTAGGGTACGATAGGCTAGGCTAGGGTAACCGTTAACTGTCTCACGCGTAATGGTTATTTGGGCATATAAAAGGTGTTGATTGGATCCAGTAATATCCGCGAGGCCAAAAATGTAGCCTACAGGACATGACTGTTTGCATTCCACGTAACGACACAGATGGTGAAAAGAAAAGGACATTACAGACAACAGGTAGCCTATAGACAAGCACAAGATGGCAAGTGGGCTATTTTAACTGGCATAATGCAAATGACGTTTCAGAATATATAGCCTAGTTTACACACACTCAAACCACCAAAAGTCTGCTTTCGAGCATGAGCAAATCATTATTATGCGCAAGACGCACCATTGATATATGTTATGGATGTCGAGCATTGACCTACTAGCGACACCTAGTGGTATGTTATGTTATGCTGAACCCGATAATACTGTGCGCAGCCAGTTGTGCCAGTTGTGCAGCCAGTTGTGCTTCATTCAATAAAAGCTTGAACTGAAACAATATAGACGGGCCAGAGCGCAAACTGGCGGAGATGGGGAGGCAGAGACGTGTGCACTGCAAATATGGATTTTTTGGAGAGGAATGATACATGTAGCCTTCTATATATAACAAGTTTGTGTATTGTTCTTGTAAACGTATAGGCCTATGACAAGTTAATAGCCTACTGCATTTTCTCTTGACTTTTAGATTTCTCAGTACTGGGGACTCATTCACAAACCATTGCCTCAAGTTTCAGGCTGGGGAAATCGACGGTGGCAGACATTGTGAAGGATGTCTGTGGGCTCATCTGGTCGCTATTAGTGGCAGAATACATGCCGGAACCAACAGAGGCATTATGGAGGAAGGTTGCTGCTTGCTACAGACAACAGCGAAATTTCCCGGACTGCATTGGTGCACTGGACGGGAAGCACGTCGTGATCCAGAAACCACCTGGATCTGGATCTTTATTTTTTAATTATAAGGGCACCTTTAGCATTGTTCTGCTGGCCCTGGTTGACCACAATTATAATTTCATTGCTGTGGATGTTGGAGCATATGGGAGCAACAGCGATGGGGGCATCTTTGCTAATTCAAACCTAGGGAAGAGCCTTGATGCCGGCATCCTTCATGTACCACCTGCTCCCTTACCTGATGCCCCAGAACTGGGAAGGCTACCATACACAATAGTGGCTGACGATGCGTTTCCATTGAAAACCTACATCATGAAGCCCTACCCTGGGAGACACCTGCCAGAGGAGAGGCTAATTTTCAATTATCGGCCCTTTGGCATTCTAACACAGAGGTGGCGTGTGTACCAGCGGCGGATGCAGCTAGCACCGGACACAGTGGATAAGGTAAAGTAGCCTGTTGTCCAGTATAAGTTGTCATGAAGTTAGATATAATATTTCTTTGATGTAAAAAGATCTCACTGGCAACCCTGACCTTATATTTGGCACCTCAGGTGGTCAAGGCCACACGTGTCCTTTGCAACTACCTCCGGCAAGAGGCAGGTCAGGCAGCAGAGGATGGGCGGCACAGAAATGTGGAAGGTGAAGAGGATGATGAAGAGGCCGTGGACCACTTTCTACCCGCCATCCCACCTCTTCGAGGGCACCGCAGACCATTGCAGGCCATGCAGAACCGGGACACACTGTGCCGTTATTTCTCCTCACCTGCAGGTCAAGTGGACTGGCAACTTGAGAGTGCCCCTTACCACATGCCCCTTAGGTGGTGTAAGTTATAGCGTAACTAACCGTTAAGGTAAACGTTAAGGTAAACGTTAAACAAAACAAATAAAAATGGCCCGTTTAGAGAGAGAACTATTTGAAGAAGAAGTGGAAGACCATCACTTCGCCAAACGAGAGAGGGTACAAAGGGATAGAATTAATCCTCTATATATATACGACAACGTTGATATTCACGCCCGTTTTCGGTTCAGGCGAGAACAAATAATTTTAATCACCGACATGCTCTCTCCCTATATTCAGCACCAGTCGGAGCTTAACGGGGCTCTACCGCCTTCATTGCAAGTTTGTATCGCGTTGAGATACTTTGCAACTGGATCAATGCAAAATGTGGTGGGAGACACCATACAGGTTAATAAAAGCACTGTGTGCCGAGCGGTGCGTAGAGTTGCACTGGCGTTATGCCGGCATTTGGACGAACACGTCAGTATGCCTTCGGCAGCCAGACACCATACGGTCATGCAGAAGTTATACAATGTTGCCGGCTTCCCTAACCTGGTGGGGTGTGTGGATGGCACACATTTTAAAATCAAAGCACCTAGCAGCCACGAAAACGCATTTGTGAACAGAAAGGGCTTCCATTCCATCAATGCCCAGCTGGTCTGTGATCACGAACTTGTGATAACCAATTGCGTTATTAAATGGCCCGGATCGAAACATGACAGTTTCATTTTTTGCCAGTCAAGCCTCTTATATATATATATAAATTCTTCTATATAAATATAGATAAATAGATACTTTATTGATCCCCTTGGGGAAATTAACTTCATTGTTTACATTTTGCTTTGCTTGCTGATTGGCTCTAAAGTTCTTATCGTCATGTTATGCGACAAGATCTCTTTTTAGTAACAACTTGCGCACTACTAAATATTTACTAGCTAAGACATTGCCTACGTTGGTGTGGTGCAACCGAAATTAGTAAACGGCTAGTTTGAAACTAGCTAGTAACAACTAAGGGTTTAGGAATGACTAAATTTAGTAATGACTTACGCAAAACTGGTGCAACCCAGTCCAGGTGCACGGCATCCTTCTCCTCAAAACGCTCCCTCTCTCGCTCTCTTTCCTCCTTCCTCTCAAGGTACTTTTCTAAATAAGAGGGTCTTGCAGGGGTTTGCCGCCTACGCCTTGAAGGGTTAGGAGGGCTAGGAGACTGGCCATCCTGGCTCTCTGCCTCTTCTCTCTCTTCTCCCATTTCTCCCTCATCCGCAACTCCTTCAGTCTCATCGCCCTCATCTCCGATGCTAATATTACTTGAAACCCTGTGGCAACAATTACATACAAATTCTCACTAAGTTGCTTGAAGGTAAAACTGATTCAACCATATAAACCATATCATCTGAAAGCTCATACCCTCAGGATGTAATCTAATGACACATGTCCTTCCCTCCTTATTAGTATGCTGCCCATGCATAATAAATTGTGTATTGGTAAATAGAGTATATGCCTGTAGAAGACATTTCTGTGATAAAAGTTTAGGGTACTCAACTTTTCTGGGTTTACTATTGGGCCTGTGGGAATTGCGACTAGACTATATGACAACAATCACATTCATTTTGACAAACCGCCTGCCTCCTGGTGGTCATTAATGAAAATAGACAAGCACGTATGACATATTAGATTAAACTACCTCCTGTGTTCCTGAGATTGATCAATGAAGGACATGGCATCAAAGCGCTTCCACTTCTTCTTTCGCCCTGCTGCCTGTCCACTCACTCCCTGCGCGTCCTTCTTGCACTTTCTATACATGTCCTGCAAATTTTTCCACTGCGTCTGCACCTTAGACACTGAACACAGAATGCAAAATTAACGTATACATACTGCTAGTTGTTTTGCCCTCCCCCTATACTCATGCTTCCCTTCAACCGATTGCAAGTGTTCACGGCAGAGGATTGAAATAGTTCCCATGATTTTCATTTGGACAAATAGCCACGACATTTGAGCATTGCATCAAGTTGATGACACTAATCTACTGATGTCAACAAACTAGGCTAGCAGCCGAAAACATAGCTAGCTTGGTAGCTCGGCTACTACTTCTGACGTCTGACACTACCTCAGCAGGGGATTGGCTAATATTCACTTTGTTTACACGTTGTTAAAGGAACCATTACCACTGTCCTGTAGTTCACGGGCTATTCCAGCCCATACGTTGTCCTTCAATTTCGTGTCAATATAATCTTGCCGACTTTTGTCGAACAAAATCGGGTGCTGGCTGACAAGGTTGACAAGTCGGTCGCCCATTTTTGCCAGGTTTTTCCCCTCTTTGCTTCGCATTCTATTATGTAGAACACAAATCATGTTTTGACTGGTCAGGCACATTTTTCCGCAAGCGAAATTCTGCTTCAAAACAGACTGGTCCGATTTTTTTTTCCGCTCAGCGGAATTCGCCTTTTAGTGTGCACAGCTTCATTAGAACACATGTGTTTGTTAATCAGTGAAATTCCGTGCGGAAATTCGCTCGGAAAATCGCAGAAAATACGCCTTGGTGTGGAAGGGCCTTATAGCAGGTATTTGAGCTGTTGTTGAAAACGACAATAAAAAGCCACCATCACCATATTTCAATGACCAACAAGGAAAATAATTATTACATTTACATTACATTTAGGGCATTTAGCAGACACTTACAAAGAGTACATTTATAATGTTTCAATTGAAAATAATAATATAATTATATTATACATAATTACAATAATAATTATAATATATTGATTCAAAAAACACAGACAGACAATTATACACTTACATAAGACAACTTATATTAAAGTATATTAAAAAGAGAGAGAGAGTGAGTTTCTTTCTGTGTTCTAAATGACGTTATGTTGCTCAATACGTCCTGCAGCAATCATAACATTCAATTTGCAACTTTGTTCTCAGTTCAAAACATAACAGCATTCGGCGTGATATTCAAGAGATATGATGAAGGTGTAATTTTACCTGTCTGCCGCAACATCCACCCAAGGTTGCAGTCCTCTACAAATAGGTAAACTCCTGTTTTGCTCGTGGTAAAGTCTTCTCTCGTACAATGGTAATCTCAAGACAATTCGCTAAAGACGCTTCAACATGGCGGTCCGTGTCGGGCGTCTCAGTTGAATGAGGCAACTTCTGCAGTCGTCAAGGAGACGCGTTGATCAGCGTTCAATGTCCTATAGATTACATAAAGTACATATGAACGATTACCTCGTATTGTTTATTGTTTGTCTTTACTTCGGGTTTCACATGTTATTTCAGATTATATGATGTGATAGCTATCAAATAAATAGTAAGTAAATGAGTAAATGTTGAGAGTAAATGATGGACTAGCCTATCGTTATTATTCTAATTAATATTTGTATTAATATTGGTGTTATTGTAACCAACCAATAGAAACACTCCAGAGTCCTGATAGCAGTTTACTACCAACCAGGATTTATTCAGATATTACTGGGACAGAAATAGCATCTCACCTCTTATTCCTTCACCAAAACAACTCAAAAGGTTATAACATTCACCATATATATATATATGAAAATAAATGTATTTAGAATCTCCCTTTTTGAAAAGAAAGGAAAACTTGAATACTTGAGTTTTACAGGTAGGGAGTATTTACTCCATAAACAAATAGAGAAAGAATAAACAAAATCACGGATCAGGTGTTTAATAAAAGAGTCAGTTGTTCTTGCAGAAAAAATAAATGGCTGGCCAGCCAAAAAATAGAGCTCTTTCTATTTATGATGTATGTGTAGCATGTGCAGGGGGGTTGGGGATACGTACGTGTGTCTACCTGGAGAATGGTCCAGGGGTCGGTTCACGAAGACGTTCTCCTCTGCGACCACCGGGACACCTGGTGCAGTCTCTCTCCCTCTCTGAAGTCGACCGTCACTAACAATGAAACACCAGTTATAACTTCTACCAGAGAAACATGGAGGCACATTAACACATTAGCTGCGACTGCAGTACGTTCCTCAGAGCCCGCGAAACCCACTAAGTAACACGTCACGAAGTTTACATTAGCACAGATTATGAACTTATTTATACATGACAACAGAAAGTAAAGGAAAAGTACAGAATTATATGACACTCTGCTTTGCAACATGACTTGCCTTAGCATTTAGTTATCTTCAGAACACATAGCAGGCACTTAGCATTACACGCCGTCAACAAATCAACAATATTCGTCGGTCGTTTAACTAAACCTTCATACTATATATATATATACAACACGTCATTACAAAATTAGCAACATTACCCATTAAATGTTAATGCTCACCTAACAATGAAACACCAGTTATAACTTCTACCGAAGAAACATGGGGGCAACACATTAAGCTGCGACTGCAGTACGTTCCCCAGAGCCCGCGAAACCCACTAAGGGCGGGAACCAGCTGGATGTCGCAAAACTACCGTAATGGTGCTTAAAGGGCAATGCACCCCAAACAAATCTGAAGAGCTTACAATAAGTAACTGTACTTACCTCTGGGTTACATTATCATGATCATCATCATCATTGCACCTTATTCTGTTTGTTCACCTTACCCCATTACTTATTCATTTATTACCACTGTATTACCTTTGTACTTATTTTATTTTTATTACGTCAATTTCAGTTGACCCCGAGAACAGGAGTTTTACCACTGGCAGTGATGTAAGTTGTTATCTCGTATGTGACATCTTCTATTTATAAAGCAAGAGACGTCTGTCACTGTGTCTGTTGCAGCGCTGAGTTTGTCAGATCAACCTAAGATTTTGGATATGGGTTGAGCATGGCACGATGGTGTGCATCCTTGATTCGGAAGGTTTTTGGAGTAATTTACATTTTCGCTGAATTTTCACGCTACGGCCATTCACACTTGCTACGGACGGGCGCGACTTAAGGACGGCCGAGGAAATGCACAAACTTGGAAAAACACCATCTTTCAACTGTGGATGTTCATAATTGTAGATGTCCTCCATGTCACAGTAATGTCGTCTGTAAGTAGTATTTATTAAGTTTCACCACACTGTTCTTATCTGCTCATGACAGGTGACAGGTTTCGTCATCAAATCAGCGACCATACCTGCCGAGAATTGCATCCCCCTGTTTTTCCAGGCTAGAAGAGTAGCACATGTATGAAACTCACACTGTTAAGCCAAAACAGCCTAAATATGAACTGGTAAAACCATGTGATTCAAAGATCTCCAGGAATAAAGTTACAGGGTGGATGCATTATTCGGCAGTAGAGTTTTTACCTGCCTAGAATTGCATCCCCCTGTTTTTCCAGGCTAGAAGAGTAGCACATGTATGAAATTCACACTGTTAAGCCAAAACAGCCTAAAATATGAGCTGGTAAAACCATGTGATTCAAAGATCTCCAGGAATAAAGTTACAGGGTGGATGCATTATTCGGCAGTGCTGTTGTATATGAGCTGCCGAATAATGCATCCACCCTGTTTCGAGGTTTAATGATGTTGTTGGACTTTCTCTATCATTTCGGAAAAGCACAGTCTAGCACTCTTGTGGGCTAAAAGAGAGAGCGGCTGACATGCAGCATAGGACCGCAATTCCTCATGGAACTAAGGTCACTGCAAGGCATGTTTGTGTTTCTACGGTCATGCTCACTGTAATACAACCTTCAACCTACGGCTCACTTGATCTAAACACAGTGTCTTTTCTCTCCTTCAGTGGTTGACTGCGGCCGCCCCCCCAACGTGGAGGATGCGGTGGTGTTGTCCACCACAGGCTCCACGTATGGCAGCGTGGTCCTCTTGGGCAGCCAGGACAGCCGGGCGTGGAGGCGGGGAGACGACTGGTCCACGTGCGGGGTGGACAGAACCTGGAGCAGGCCAGGCCTGGTTTGTGAAGGTAAGATAACATGTTGTTGAGGCACCTTCATCACAGTGTGATGTTTGTTGGTGTAATACAATATTCCTCCCCAGGGCATTGTAAAAATGAACACAACACCGTTTAGGATTGATGAAAGATCCTTTCATGTGTTTGCTGCTATATCTGATACCTTGTGACTCAGAGAGTGTAAGGCTTTGCTTATGTGAACTCTGTCAAAAAGTTCTGACAGAGTTCTACGTGTCAGGAATGGTACACAAATGCAGTTCATGATGTAGTCATAATATCACCTGTTAAAAGGGATGTTTTTGGAGGGTCATGTGACCAACACGTGCATGGTCGGAGACCCTGAAGCTCCCAACAACTATCCCTCATTTTCGCAAATAATAAGTTATCTACTCTGCATTTTTATTTTGAAAGTCAGAAGGTTTGGCAGACACTCTGACGACCGTGGCAGATAGGAGGATGCTGTCCAGGCTACGGACTATCATGGACAATGCCTCTCACCCTCTCTTTTCCACCCTGGCTCAGCGGAGGAGTACCTTCAGCAGAAGACTCCTCTCACCGAGATGCACCACAGAGCGATATAGGATATCATTCCTGCCTGTGGATATCAAAGTATACAATTTGTCACATTCATCTTAGTTTCTGCTGCATAACAGGTTATTCATATTGCATAACTGGTCATTTTACTACATAACTGGTCATCTCTCTGCATAACTGGTCTTTTTTACCACATAAAATCTGACATGCTACATCTTTGTGTATGCTATTACCTCTTAGTGTATGCCTGGCTGGATGTATGTACATTTATGTCTATTTTTATATTTCTTTATGTATATTTTTTGTGTATTGTATTACATGGGTTTATATTTTACATAGGTTTATATTATATATTTATATATTCTAACACTCTACTATACATAGAGTGTCTGTCTCTTCTTTCTTTTTTTCCCTGGAGTATTGTAACAAATGCAATTTCCCTCAGGGATCATTAAAGTATGTCTGTCTGTCTGTCTGTCTGTCAGACATGTGGTGGAACAAAAAACAAGCCGGATCACAACAAGTAGACTGTCAAGGCTGATGATCAAGACCGGAGTAACAATGTGAGAATTACAGGGATTGTATGATCAAAATGACCAAATCACACTATACAGGATGGCTCGTTAGTCTAGGGACATGATTCTCGCTTAGGGTGCGAGAGGTCCTGGGTTTAAATCCTGGACGAGCCCCATGTAAAGGGCATTTTCTATGCTCAAAGTTGTGTGCCGTTGCTCAGAAGTTCTATTCCAAAACTGCTTGTTTCACAGCCTAACCTATAGCACTCAAAGTCAGTGCTCTGCCCTTTGTATTTAAGCATAACAAGCCACGCCACTTTTGAGAATAGCACAGAACTTCTTGGCAGTGGTGGGATTTGAACCCACGCCTCCTGAGAGACTGGAGCCTAAATCCAGCGCATTAGACCGCTCGGCCACACTACCGCAAAAGACAACTTTTCTTCAATGCCTCTTCAGAATTGTGCTTAAATGCAAGTTTTGTCCTGGAAGAGTTGGGATTTGAAACACTACGTCCTGAAAGCAGAGCGTAAACACATCACTTTGACCCCTGGGCCACTATAACTCACTGGATGTCTTTAATCATTGTAATACAAAGTTAGACTTTAATTCGGTCTGAAGAAAGAATATTTGAACTTGGTGGCAAAGTTGAGACCATAACAACATGTTTAAGACGTTGTGTTATGGTCTATTATGGACCAAATTCAAAGATGACCAAATGTAGTAGGTACAGTGTGGCTTGTTGGTCTAGGGGTATGATTCTCGTTTAGCGTGTAAAAAGTCCTGCGTTCAAATCCCGGACGAGCCCCATGATGCAGTAACTTTATGTGGAAAATTGATTGATTTAACAATCAGAAAGATGCTCACCATGCATGTACAACAATGTAATGGATAACACTCTGGACATTGAAATTAGTGGTCTGATTTTGTCATTATAGTTAGACTTTAATTGGTTCCAATTGAAGCAAGAATGTTTGAATTTGCTGGCATAGTTCTGGCTATATCAATTTGTATTGATATCGAATTCTGGCCATAGCAATATGTGTAACTGGTTTGTCATTGCACCCATTTTCAAAATGACCAGATCACACTAGCACAGCATGGCTCCGAAAATGATCTTTAATATAGAATCATAATGATCATTCTCGGACGGATACTCGTTACACACTGTAGGTGGCGGTATGGACTCGGTCAAAGAGAGAGTCAAGCCAACTAGAGTACTATAGAGAGAGAGTGGCGTCAACGGAAGTTCAAAAACCTGGCCGATCACGTGGTTCCTGTAGCCCTCCATTAGTTCCCGGACTTGCATGGCGGGCAATTGAAAAATACAAGGAAAACCACAACAATCGGTAAAGAATGTCAACAACTGCTTTGCTCTGTAATATTTCTGTGCTTATGTTGATTTATTTGAACTCAGCTAAGTTTACTAAACCTCTACATTCGTTGATAGCATTAAAATCGTAATATTTCTCTTAATTTTTTACTTGAAGACATGACTGAGGCGGACGACAGTGATTTTTCAATCGAGTACTGTACTACATAATAGGTCTGACTCACAGCAACATTATGTGTGTTCCAATAAGAATTCTGATAATATAATATATATAAGATAATATATATATATATATATATATAATATATGTATAATATATATATATAATTAATTTGTGTATATATATATATATAAATATAGATACATATATATCTGTATATATTTGACATATAATTTTTATATATATTGTGTATATAATATATAAATTAATTTTCAGTGAATTCCTTAAAAACTATTTGTTTGAAAATAAAACACATCAGCGGCACAGCAAGCTGTTTGTCTCATTTCCACTATGTTGTCCTTGATACAGTCTTCGACATGGTATACTGTGCTGCATGGGGATGCTCCAATCGCTCCGAGAAAGGCGTCCACGTGTATGGCTTCCCCAAAGACAGGGACAGACGAAGAGCATGGGTGGCTAAAGTCGGAAGGAGCAATTTAGTCGTGACAGACAAAAACCATAACCACAAAAAATTATGTGAGGTAATCACATTCAAACAATGAATTTGCACTTTTGCGCACTTTTGAATACCGGGCCGTACAGGAATTTGAGCTTTTTTTATTTTAAAACATAGAACAGGAAAACGGAAAAAAGATAAATATACTAGACATGTTCGTACTCCTTGGTAAAAATGAGTTAAGTGTGAAAATTCAGTTGAAGTCTTCTTGCAGGCACATTTTGAGGCTGACCAGTTTGTTAAGACCGGCAAGGGCAAGACTAGGCTGAGAGAAGATGCGATACCATCCATATTTGCGCACCGGCCAGTAGTCAGAAGGAGGAGGGCCCCTACTTCACGATGCCCCCTTTCACCTACAAAGACAGGGTCCATTTCCGCCGATCACAGCTACTGCATTAAAGATGCCACAGGTATAATGTATATGAACTCTTGATAACTACACCATATTTCTTGTTTTAGTGACAATATCATTTTATTGTTCATAAATGACCAGTGTCATGTCTTCTACTTGCACCAGTTTCTTGGATTGAGGAAAGAAAAGCTGAGGAGAGTGAGAGAAGGGAAAGTGACACAGGAGGAAGAGAGGACATGGCAGATGAGGAGAGACAGAGAGAGCTCACATCAGCCATTCTGCAGAGCAGGGAGCCAACAACCAGGGAATCACAGCTCCTAAAACAACTGAAAAAACAAGAAAATAAAATGTTAAAAAAAAAGAGCAGCACTGAGAAAAGTAAAACGGGAAAACGCAATTCTTAAGAGGACAATGAAGATCAAGGACAAAAAAATTAAGAAAATTTTAACCAAAGATCAAATTGGAGCATTAGGGAGACTAACCACAGGAGGGAAGAAATGGAGCAACGACACAGTGAAGAAGGCATTAAAACTTCGGTTTGCTGCTGGTTCAACTGGCTACAAGGTCTTGCGGGACTTGCAGATTCCCCTGCCAGGAATTAGAACCCTGCAGAGAAGACTGCAGACAGTTGAATTTGAGCCTGGTGTTCTGACAGAAGTATTTGACTTCCTTAAACTGAAGGCAAGTGGGTTTACAGACCTGGAAAGGGAGTGTGTGTTGACCATTGATGAGATGGCTATAACACCCAGTGTCGTTCCACTCAGGAAGGACCCCTGGCCTGCTACATGCTCCACCATAAAGTGCTCCTTCTGTCGGTTCCCAAATACACAATATGATATCTCATGTTAGGAACATTTGTTATGAAAGCGTCAATAAAATTGCATTCATTATGTGTTTTGAGTCACACCATTTTATACTAAGCACTCATGGCCTGCAGCATGCAAATGAAGTTGTGAAGTGGCATCGCTACTTCTCGACCATAAAGTACCATTTGCAGGTAACTGATACACACCAAAAACGTATTACATATGTATTGTATGAGATGGGTTGATATGTCGTATGATATGACGCCAAAAACAAAGGCAAATAAATAGTGGGATTTATTTTTCATTCCAAAATACATGCACACAAAATCATCCAGACCTTAAGTAATGAAAATGGTAAACAGTTGCAATTTGTATTTAATTCCTACCTATAACTGCAATCACACTCCCTACACATTAACCTTGCTGTTAGTATAAATCGGCAGGGTTGGATTTAGTTACAGCGTATTTGGAGAGCTGAATTGACAGTTATCTGCCTGTTGCACGGGTTGTAATGGTTACCTAGTGTGCTAGCCTACATTTTTACCTGTTAATATTCTCTAAATCCTCTAATCTAGACGGAGAAAATACGCCAACATAATTAATTACTCGTCAATTTAATTCCGATGCCCTACAGATATGAGAATGTCATTCTTTAAACGTTTTACCTCGGACAAGTGCTGCTCCTACCATCTCCTCCGTTGAAATACATTGAGTGACAGTGACAGTTGGCTCGCGCTAACTTCCGGGAACTTCTGAGGGACCCCATGCGCCGCCATTGCTGTGAAAAAAACGAACCATTGCAGTGAACGGAGTTGACGCCACTCTCTCTCTATAGTACTCTAAAGCCAACGAAATAATTCAGGAACGCATCAAACAAATAGCAATGTAAATCAAATCTTAAAAAAATATAATATAATAAATACGTATTTAATGTCAATGAAAATAATACTGATGTTCCATAGCTGTTTTGATTAAAATTGTCCGTAAATTATGACTTACCCGGACGTGTAATAATTAGACATAGGCCTACATACTTACTTAATCTACAGTTACAGTTAATAGTTTTCACAGTGCAAAGTGATTATTTACACAATTACCCGCAATATACACAAATGAAGATGGAATTTTCAAATGGCAAATAGACAGGACAGAAACGGAACTGCCAAGGACCCCTATATATACGCTGTCCGTGCGTTTCCTCTGCCTCTTGGTTAGTTTTCAGCTGCACGAAAGACGTCGAATATAGAAACAATAGTTATACAGGCAGGGTAATTTTGCACAATTACCATTTTTAATTTAGATAATCAAATTTAGAAATGCAGAGGGCTTGGGTTAATATGGACGAGTATGTTGCATGTATTCGCTTATTACCACGTGGCTGAACTGCCCGTCATGTGCACGCTGCTGGTGTGTTGGGGAGACTGAACTGTTTACTAAATGTGCTGCTGAGGACCTAAACAGTTATTACAAATAGTGACTGCGATGTGTTGGTAAAGAACTAAAATGATGTTTAACATTGAGCAGCACATGTACACACAAATGATGGAACAAATGCTGTTGTTGTTCAATTTAAAAGGTGAGTTATCAATTTGTTTAAATTAAAGCATGTTTAATGTAATCGTGCATGATAAATTGCACATGTATGAAAAGTTTCAACTTTATTTTATTTTGTATTGTAGTGTTCCGTCAACGAAGATGGCGGCTACTGGCCCAAGACTGGAATGTAAATACGCATTTGGTTGGTGTTCACAATAGTTGCTTTTATGATGATTTTGTCTGGACTAGTGACCGATTCCGAATACGTTGGCACGGCATATGGAATGGCATTGGCCCCAACATCTTGCAGTGCTTGTCTGTTTAAACGTAATGTCTGTTGACTCGGTTATTTCGTTATTCCGTTTTAAGCACGGAAGCTTACTCGCAGCGCACTGAGACACACTTGCTTTTTGAAGTGTTGATCTTTCCATGTAATAAACAATCTTTCTATGACATTCATTTGTGTTTACTTGTACATGGCGTCTAAGGCTTACTCCGTTTCAGGTTGAAGGTGTATTGAGGCCCATGGTGGTGCCATGTGACTAGTAAGTATGATTCTGGTTAATGACTATTTCATGAAGTTCTTGCACAGTACACTGAAGATGCATGATTAGTTATTACTGTGAAGCTGTGCAAGTCCCATATGTATTGCAGCAATTTTGCTACTTCTAGTCTGTCGATGATGATTCAGTTATTTGGTTCTACTGATTTAAAAACTGAAGCTTACTCGCAGCGCACTGAGACAGTCAAACACTTGATGACTAGCAAAATGATGTAGGTCTGGTTTCAAAGGGCTGATGTCAATGTGCATCTTGATGCCGTTTTGATTTAAAGCCAGGAACCACCATTTGGTGATGGTCACTATAAAGTCTTAACTTTGCTACTTGTCCATCTTCTGTTGCAGGTGGACTGGGGCCCATGGTGCTGTCATGTGACTAGTAAGTCTAAATGTGGTTGTTGATTACAATAGGAGAAATGTGCTATAATGATGAAACATTTGACTAGAGTCTCTGATAACTCATGAAGTTAATTCACAGTACGCTGACATGCATATTTTGCTAGTATTTACTTCAAATACAAATGCAGTTGATGCTAATCGATTGTCTGCTTGTATCTTCCTAACAGGTTTAATGGGAATATTTGGGTCTACGAATTGTGCAGACTTCATTTCCCTCTGTAAGTGTTTTTGCACCACATTTTGATGCATCTAGTCTGTCGATGATTGTTATTTGGTTCTACTGATTTTAAAACTGAAGCTTACTCGCAGCGCACTGAGACACACTTGCTTTTTGAAGTGTTGATCTTTCCATGTACTGAACAATCTTTCTATATTAAATTGCGTTGACTTCTACATGGCGTCTAAGGCTTACTCCATTTCAGGTTGAAGGTGTATTGAGGCCCATGGTGGTGCCATTTGACTAGTAAGTCTGTGTCTGATTCTGGTTAATGACGGAGTGATGTGCTATAATGTATTTGACTAGTCTGACTATTTCATGAAGTTCTTGCACAGTATAAGATGCATAGTTGGTTATTACTGTGAAGCTGTGCAAGTCCCATACGTATTGGAACAATTTTGCTACTTCTAGTCTGTCGATGATGATTCAGTTATTTGGTTCTACTGATTTAAAAACTGAAGCTTACTCGCAGCGCACTGAGACAGTCAAACACTTGATGACTAGCAAAATGATGTAGGGCTGGTTTCAAAGGGCTGATGTCAATGTGCATCTTGATGCCGTTTTGATTGGAAGCCAAGAACCACCATTTGGTGATGGTCACTTGAAGTCTAACTTTGCTACTTGTCCATCTTCTGGTGCAGGTGGAATGGGGCCCATGGTGCGGTCATGTGACTAGTAAGTCTAAATGTGGTTGTTGATTACAATAGGAGAAATGTGCTATAATGATGAAACATTTGACTAGAGTCTCTGATAACTCATGAAGTTAATTCACAGTACGCTGACATGCATATTTTGCTAGTATTTACTTCAAATACAAATGCAGTTGATGCTAATCGATTGTCTGCTTGTATCTTTCTAACAGGTTTAACGGGAATATTTGGGTCTCCAAATTGTGTGACTTCATTTCCTCTGTAAGTGTTTTTGCACCACATTTTGATGCTTCTAGTCTGTCGATGATGATTCAGTTATTTGGTTCTACTGATTTAAAACTGAAGCTTACTCGCAGCGCACTGAGACAGTACCAATGTTTCAAAGATTTTTAGCACCTATTCCCTCTGTCACTTAAATATATTTGCCTTTTTCTAGATGTATAAGTCCGGGATGCAGAGCAGGAGCTACTTGAGGGATGATATCCAGTAAGTAGTCATTTGGTTTCGGCCTGAGGGATGCTCTGAGCTGATGCGCTGTAATGATGATTTCACTAGACTAGAGTCTCTGACTATCACTCATGAAGATTGTTCACAGTACTCTGACACGGCACAGCACTGCATTTTAGTCACAGCTGTTCATTATCATTTATACTAACGGTGCATTTTTTCTTTTTAGGTCTAGATGCTGATCGATTACAAAAGGAAAACAAGCCTGATTACATGTTTAATTGTGAGTAGCTTGCTCCCCTTCATTAAGTTTGTGGCATATTTATAAAACCAGGGGTGATTTAAGGTTTCTGCAATGCAAATTGGAGTTGCGTGTCAATCCCAGTCCTCAAGTACCACTGCCCTGCATGTTTTAGATGTGTTCCTCCTCCAGGACACCTGATTCTAATGAGTGGCTCGTTATCACGTCACTGCAGAGCTTGATGACGAGCTGATCATTAGAATCAGGTGTGCTGGAGGAGGAACACATCTAAAACATGCAGGGCAGTGGTACTTGAGGACTGGGATTGAGAAACCCTGCATGCTTACAATTATCATTCCATGTAGAGATATTATCATTCATTCCAAGATATGGTGTCGTGTCAACTTTTTCTTGTGGCTGTGTACTGTTTGTAGCTACCTTCAGCCAGATTGTTTTGGCTTGATACTGCCGTAAAAAATATTCTCTTCCGATACCAAATGGCGAATTGGAGACGAGCTCCACTAGGCAAATGTTTGTTTACATGTCGTAAACTCTTTTCACAACATTAACACTGACTTGTCATTTTATAATGCAGGTTGGATTCTGTTGCGGGGGCTGTCAATTGGTATGCATTTTAGATTAAATATTCTGTATGGGTGGATGAGAACTAATATGCTGGAATGATGACCATTTTAGACTAGAGTTTCTGATGACTCATGAAGTATATTCACAGTACACTGAGCTAGCGTATGTTTGGATGAAAACTATTGGCTTGATCAAAATTGATACTAAAGCGGTGGTCTTTGTGGGCTTACAGGTGCTGTTTTTGGAAGAGACTAGAACTTCATCAAAGCTCAATCAAGTTGGGTTTCATGCTGACGTGCCCTACACCTTTGACATTTCTACAACTGAAAATCTACTTGTGTAGTCTGTAATAAAGAATTTTGGATAACAAATGTATACTGTTGGCTCATACAAATTGAGTTTTGACTATGACAAGACTTTCAGAAATGAACACTGATCAGCTGGTGACTTTCACTGAATGTTAATAAATGTCTAAATCAATTGGCCTGTACAGTTTTGTGAGTGGCAAAGAAGTAATTGATCCAAATTGGCAAAGAAGTAATTGATCCAAAGGTGTAACACAATGTACATTTGTCTGGATTGGCACATATTTGACATTGCTTAATTTTACCAATGACTAACGGCCCGTTTAGAGATTGATTTTGAGCCTAGTCATCTTTCGCAATATCTTCCTGTTAAAAAAAAGAACTGAGGACGGCAGTGTGGCGACTGGAACCTATGACTGGAACGCTCCAAACCGGATCCTGCTGTCATTTCCGGCAAGGTGGTACTAGCTGCTTTGGGTCATAGTTGACATGGCAGTGAGTTGAGAGTGGCCATCACTTAGACTGTATTTTATGATGGATCATTTGCCTACACATGCTTTTACAGCTTTCAGCAACGAATGTGTCGATTTTTGCAAATTCTAAACATTTCTAATTCTATAATATAATCCAATCCAATCGATGAGCTACAACGTCACACATTCAGCAAAGGTGAGCGAATAGTTTCAAGACAACCCAGCTGTTGTATATCAAGCATTGTAACTTGGAGATACCTGACAAATATCTATTGTTGTTCTCAGCTTGTTTGTAGGCACAAGCTCGTGTGTGCTAGGCTAAGCTAGCTGAAGTTGTTTTTGTACATTTATCGTTTTAACATTGACATTTAAGTCGAAATCGTATTCTTACTGAGTTTTCTCTTGACAGGGATGAGGACGACTGCAATTAACAATATTCTGCGATTGTGTGAAACTACAATTGTGAAGGAGCCTGATAATTTGAATTAGCTCTTCAGCTATTGACCTTTATGCCACATAGGCTCGGACTGACAACCGTGGTTTTCTTTATTTGGTCGGTTTGGATTTACTGAAGTCTTCACTTGGAGTTACGTCAGAACAAATGCGTTTTCGACCCCCTCATAAGTATGTAGACAACTGTTTAGAAACCAACGTATTGGCATCAAGTATTTGGGTCGATGTTTGCTTTTGGTTTTACGCCTATTGATGTGTCCACTGCCGTAGGCACGTAGCTAGCCTTAGACCCAACTACTTTTTACAAGTAGGAACAGTGAAGTCCTTGTCTTGGCTGATCGATTTAACGCTGCGCTATCAACTGATAAAGGGGACATTCATAATTTCATGACAACAGAGTTGCTTACACAGATTTAAGTGAATACTTTTTTTGGGAAATGACAGCTGTAATCGAAAAGGTATGGGGATGGGTGCGTCCCACGTTTTCATACCGTCTGTGGGGTGGAAGTGCCGAGTCAGAAAATATCACAATGGCAAATGAGAAGAGACGCTTCTGGAGTCCTTGGGCCTGGAGTCCTTGGGCCTGGACAAACTATCAAAGGGGCAGAACAAGTGGGGCAGAAGAGTTTTGGGAGGCTCCTGAGAAACTGCAGTCCATGGATGTGGAAGAGTTTGGAGCTGGAAAGCAGGTATTGGGGAAAACAGAGCATGCCCCCAGTTGGTGGAATAAGATCATACCATCCTCTTACTGGCCGACAAAAAATGAAGTAAGTGGGATTAGACGACGGAAAGGTGAAGAAGCATGGGACAATGACGCAGACTTCTCAGATTATGGAACACCTCCACCATCTCCTACACCACCTACTTCAACCCGAGTGTGGTCTGCCATTGGCCTGTATATACACAACTGGAAAGGGGAGATTTTACCCGAGCATTATGAAATCTGCTTCAATTTCCTTCGCCACCTCTTTGACCTTGTTGTAGTTGGCTTCCTGTGGACAGTGTCCCCGCCAACAAAGCTTATCCTGGAGGTGCTTGGGGTCCAAGGAGCGTTGAGGCTATGGCTTCATGGGATGGCAATGTTCTTTGTTTCCACTGTCGGGATGGCAGGGTTACTTTGGTTGATCCAGGAGTACCTTCCTCAGTTTGCGCTGCTCTATGGCGTTGCACAAGCACTGGTCATCTCTGTCAGTGTGAAGCAGAGTGTGATCTTGGGAGGAGAGTTGGAGGAGGTCCAGGAGGATACTCAAGAGGGCGTCAAGGAGGATTTGAATGACGATCAACAGCATGACAACAACCATGGCCCTTCAATGGACACTGCACAGTTCTGATTCTCAAGTTGGTAAGTCGGTTTGATATTTCTTGGTACAAAACATTTAACTGTAACTGCATTGTAACTGCTACACATTTTCATTCAGTACCACTTCTGATTTCTTCTAAAGACCAGTATAACTTTCTCTTAGTAGTATAACCGCCAATGAAATGGTAGCCTCTGGGGCTTCTGTCATTTAAATACCAAATGTTGGAAGAGTTGAAGAATATATTATTGCTTCCAGTGACTGGTGGGAGGAAAGCAGTCTAGTCTTTTTCCTGTCTGTGAATAATAATACATGTACAGGTGAAATCACTCACATTTTCTCTTGCATAATTATTGCTATTCTAAATCTATTGCTGACTTTATTTTTAGTCTGGTGTCCCCCCACACACAGGCTTCCAAACCCAAAATGAATGGGTGTATTTTGGGATACTCACTCAGATGTAATAAAAGGACCACAGCCACATTGTTTGAAGTGGACTATCACCAAGGAAAACATTTCACTGCTGGACTGCGGTTGCAACGCTGTTTAATTCACTGTATTCTTAACAAGACCACTGTACCTTGATTAGACAAAGCTTCGCTAACAAACGTTTTAGATGATTTTGGTTGATTTCATGTTACCCCTCGGCCCTCACTCTGAAAAGAAAGTGTCAGGATATTTCATGGTTGTTGTTTCATGGTCTGCTGCATTTATTTTGTTTGTTAACACTAAGTACCAGCACTTATGCATACATGTTCTTGAACAAATTATTTTTGCCTTATGCAGTTACCTGTGCCATAAAATTGTGGATTTAATAGTTACACAAATCTGGATATAAACAATATCAACCTGATGGGTTTTGTGGTATGTGTATATCAGCTATATTCTCTCTCTCTCTCTCTCTCTCTCTCTCTCTCTCTCTCTCTCTCTCTCTCTCTCTCTCTCTCTCTCTCTCTCTCTCTCTCTCTCTCTCTCTCTCTCTCTCTCTCTCTCTCTCTCTCTCTCTCTCTCTCTCTCTCTCTCTCTCTCTCTCTCTCTCTCTCTCTCTCTCTCTCTCTCTCTCTCTCAAAAATAGCTACATACCAAATGTGGACTTGGTATAGCTCAGCACATTTTGCACACTACCTTTTTGTAAAATTAATTATTTCCCTTAAGTCCCTGGTATTTTCCAAAAACATGTCATGTTAACAAGCATTTGAAGTTTCAAGCATGCATCACAGCTGTTGTCTTTTTATCTCTCAACTAGGGACATGTTTTGTATTTGTTATAATGCCAAACAAAGTTGAATGTCTCACCTTTTGCCTGGTTTTTGTCTTACTACTACTACATTTGCCTCGTAAGGAACGATATTTTTGTAGGGTTTTGGTTATTTCCCCAATAACTTCTAGTGCTGGATCACTGTAGAAATTGACAACTAGAAATGTTTTTGTAATGCATTGGTTATGCTTGTAATAAGATAAAGCAAGTAGGCATTGCTGAGTAAATGTAAGCAGTGTCCGGAATAAAACCATATGGCATTTTTGGAAATTGCAATTGTACAATAGTTCCTCCTTCCTGGTAAATAAAATGTTGCATTTTTATCAATTTTGAAATTGTTTTTGTTTCATTATATTGAATCCAGAGCTCAGGGGTAAAATGTCTTCTATTGGCAAGTCTTTGGATTCAGTTGGTCACCTATACCCACATCCATTTAAAGATAACTGTCAATTGTCTGTGTTCGTGGCGTTAGAAATTTACCAGAAATGTTGATTTCAGTTCAAAACCTTTATTCACATTAAATCCGCTCTAGACTTTTTTCTGGTATATACATGTGTTACAAGTACAATGTTCATTGGTGACTATGTACTGATGACAATGACGGTGCACAGGTGACGTTTATGCAATCCATGGTTACGAATCAAACATGAACAGTGCTGTTTGAAATGAAGATTGTGTATACTCCGGGTGATAGAACTTGGTTAAGCCAGCAGCCATGCACACCCAAGCTTGACTGTGTTTTTATCCCATTAAAATTTGTAGAACAATGAATTGAAATCTTAGATGTGCTGCTTGTTTATTTACTTGTCAACCTGATGAGTAATTTTCAGAAGTACACAGCACTAAAAGCACACAAATCACCAGCTTCCAGCGCAATAGACAGCCTTCAGATTAATACTGAAATATTCAATTATTTATAACCATGCAGGGGTGATTAATGGCAACATTTCAGAGTTTCTCTAAAAATAGAAGAGTGCAAACAGATTAAAGGTATTACTGACTCACACACACACAGTTGTGCTGAGAAAAAAAGCACAAATGTGTGCCAGCCTCCTCAAAATACAACACCCTGGTTACATCCTCCTGTCCCATTTTAAATGTCTCATGGGAAAGCAAAGAGAAACAGCCACCTTGATCTCACTCAAAGCTGCATTGTGATTTAGCTCCTTGAACTGAGTCTGGAAAATGTATGACAACCATCTACATCTTAAACCACATTTTTCACACTATGGATTGTCCACACAGGATTGGAAAATGTCTACTAAAATGAAAATAAAGACAAGTGGACAATGAAAAAGCACAATTTGCTGAGCTCAATTTGACATGGCAAATGGAGTTACCGGATATATAGAAGCATATATTAGATTTATGAATTTATTTTACGGTGCCCCTACTAGACGAGGGACAGGCATGATATCATTTTCAACATCGTCTTCAGGAGGGCGACAGTGTTTAAGAGTAAGACCATCAGTTATGTGTAGTTTACATCCATTCAATCAATAGTGAAAGGGCTTCGTTAGACTTTTTATAAGAAAGAAAACAACCAAAAAGCGGTGTACTCACCCTGTAATTACAAAGTTACAACACATACTAGAGTACACTGCATGGCAAGTATAACCAAATCAAGCATCAATACAAGCAAATAAATAAGGTCATCTTAAAAAAAAAAGAAGTTAGATCAATTAATAATATACACAATTACTTTTGCACCTCCTCACAAAAGTAAAATACATAGCTAGGTGGCGCCTCTTTACAGTGTACTCCTTAACCACGATGGCTCCCAACTCTGTGGCTGCATAAGTGAGTCGTGACATAGTGTGACAGTACTGAACAAAAGTGAGCACAGTGTCATGTATGTCATTGCCGTGGTCAGGCGTGACACCGGCACCATTGAGCATTAGTGGGCGTTGGACCCCCCGGAGCTCTGGGGGCCGGTGGCCCGGTGGCCGCCCGTCTGTCCGTGGCCTCCTCTGCCGTGCCCCAGGATGCAGTGCGCGCTGCCGCAGCCCTCGTCGTCATCATCTCCCTCGCTCTCAGAAGAGGACTCTCCAAACTGCTTGGGCTTCTCGTACACACAGCAACCTAACAAACGAGGTCAATGGTGAAACGTTTTACCTGAATAGCAATGAATTGCATTGGAATATATACACACACCGCCGTTCACAACATGCATATGTTGTGATACATAATTTGACATTTTGTGCCCGACTGGGTTTTTGATGCTTCGTGCATTACAATACAACATGTTGTAAGACTAATACAAAATGCTTTGATGTAGATGTAACAAGCCGGCTGTCAAATCAGGCAAAGATGAGCATTTGTATGGGCATAAGAAACAAAGACAAAGTGTGAAACTGAATTTATAATTCAGTGTTTAACTTTGAAAGACTATTTACATTAAACCCTTTCATCCTATTCATATCAGCCCTACAAATAAAACAGCTGACTTCAACACATTTACTTTCTGTAAAGATAAGCTCACAACATCACGTTGCATTATCTTCATTGCATGAGCAAAGGTGGTAAACGGAACACTCACATTTTGAAGACCTCCTGCCAAGATGTTCATTGTCAACAGTGTCACTGGACCACTCCACTTTCTTCTCAGTCTTTCTCTTCCGCAGTTTGATTGTAAGGCTTCTGCCCTCCTATTGTAAATCAGCATGGGACGAATAGCCAGAAATATGGATATATAGCTCATGTTAAATGTAATGCAACTTGATACTGTATTTACGGTATATCGCGTACGTATATGCATTTAAGTGATATGGCTGGGTGTAAATGAACGGCATTATAAACCCACCAGTATAAATCAATATATATATATATATGTAAACCAATCTGGTTTACATATATGCCAGTCCTGAAAAAACAACGGATTATTGGTGTGGTCGATGCCGTCGAGCTAATAGAATTGGCTCGTTAAGCAGATCTAAACGACACTTAACACTATTTTGTTCAATAATATTTCTTGACTGAGTAATGTACATGAAGTGGTCTATCACCAGTGGCCCTGTGTAGTTTACCTGTTGGGGCGGTGGCGGTGTATTAGTGGAAACAGTCTCGGTTATCGTCTCACTTGAAGTCCCTGGAACCTCCGCCATCCCTCACGATGATGTGCTAACTTTAACGTTAGCTGCGTAGCTTTCTGTCTCAAGAGAACTTTGTGGAACTGTCAGTGGGAGAGAATGAATGTAATCAAATGTTCTTGCGACTGCAGTACCCGTTGCTGTTCCTTACGGACCGAGAATACATACCAATCTACGCGTTAACCACGGCCGTAAAATATGCCTGACATAAACAGTTCGCGTCTCAGGGGAAGCAGTTAGCAGACGGACTAGGTTAACTTCCGGTTCCTATATTAATTTAGACCGATTATAAACAAACTATAGGTCAGAATGGAGGTAGTTTCTTATATTCTGACACCATCACACACAAAAACACCAAAATTATTTATGTATTCAGTATTTATATAAAAATGTTGAATGGGAAAATATATGTATTTACTTCCCGATACATGTCAGGTCACAGCAACGCACATGAGCTTATACGATTGATAGAAGGTAAGCTACATATGTACTAATATACATGTTTTCTCACTCTATTCAAGAGTTATCAGAAATCCAATTGTCTGTTATTTATCTACTCTTCTATACCTACTGTCTCCTTGATTTTAAAGATGTGGAGGGCAAATTGTGCCCTCTGTTTGAGGTTGGCGGAGAGAGGACGGATCAGAGCATGGGACCCATGTCAATCCAGATTTTGTTACAGTAATGCACCAGAATCCTCACCACCATCATCATCCAAAGCAAACATCCATGTTCGGACAAAGACAGAGAAACAGAAACGGAGACAACAAAAGGAGAGGTCAATTTTGACCACTCCAGAAAATGTAATAAAAATAAATTTAAAATGATAAAGTTACCTATTTATGAAGTTACCATTACCTACTACTACTACTGTTTTGGAAATATTGCTACATATACAGTTTTAATTTGGTCTCTTTACAGAATGCAGAGGATAAAGAAATGAAATGGAGTGAGAAAGATAAGATACAATACAGTGCCTCAACCATTCCTGGAGCAAAGAAAAGTATGTTTTGTGTGGTGTAGCCTTAACTCAAAAAAATTCTTTCTGTATAATTTTTTGCACCAACCATTTTTTTGTGGTAATATCAGGTTTATTTTGTATGTATTGATTTTGCAGATACCAGCGTGTCTTTCCCGCTGTCCTATAGTCCAGATTATGTAGAGGCCAGTTGGTACCAGTGGTGGGAGAAGGAGGGTTTCTTCACCCCAGAGCATCACGTGAGGACTTGCCTACTACTGAAACCAGTGTTCTGTTTAGCACGCCTATATATAGTGTATTTTAGTAAGTTGACTAACGACTTAACAACTAGTTAAGTCTTGTTGAGGCTATGGTAAACAATTGTCCTATCCTCTCACCTCAGATAGCAGTAAGACAGGGCTCACGGATCAGCCGATTGTCATCATTGTCATGTCTTTTTATTAAAGCATCTGTATATACATTCAAAATCTGTGCTATGGGATTTTATATACCATATTCACACACACACACACACACGTGTCTGTGTGTGTCTAATATATGACTGCAGACAATATATCATATCGAATCCTCAGACAAACCTATGGCTATTGTACATAAAAGCAGCCCTTTTTGCATTGACATAGCGTATCTCTCTCTAGGACAGGGTGCCACATGCTCAGAACCGGACCTTCACCTTGTGTATCCCACCTCCTAATGTAACGGGCACACTCCACCTTGGCCACGCCCTAACGGTGGCCATCGAAGACGCCATGGTTCGATGGTAACCAACGTCCCGTTAGAATGCATTCAATCAAAATATATGAGCAGGTGAATGCTAAAATGATGTTCACTACTGGGGTTTATCCAGGAAAAGGATGCAAGGCTACAGGGTTCTCTGGGTGCCAGGCTGCGACCATGCAGGTATCGCTACACAGGTAGGTTACTTATGCTCTTATTCTGGCTCTGTTCCGGTCTACTTGTGCCCCATATAATGTAAAAGAAGTTGCAACTGCACATGTATTTCCCCACTATATCCCATGATGCATAGCAGTTTTCATTGTCATCAGATTCATTCATTAGAGATGGTTCAACTCATTTTCTTATGCATATGTGGGTCGACAGTTAACGTGTGTTAGCTTGTTAATATAATCAATACACAGCATGTCGATTAATTTTTGTTGCATAATCAGTTTCCAAAATTCCCCTATACTTACTTATTACCTAAATAGGGTACTATTTAGTGTTCACTATAAGGGAATGAGTGAACATTCATTTTGAACACAGCCCTTGCTCTCTCCGTATCTCTCTATGTCTTTGTGTTAAATATGCATGATGTATGGGAATGATTTTGTTGGCACTGGCTAGGTCCGTAGGTCAGTAAGCACAATTGTGCAAGATTGCAAAACCGTAACTCTGTGTTTGTGTTCTGTTTTCATTTGGCCTGAGTTGTTGCATGTCTAGGTCATGGTTGAACTTGATATTCAGTTTAAAGTATGTATTCTTTAACAACCAAACAAGACTAAGTCATAGAAATACTTGTTTTAGCATCATATCAGCATTGCAAATGATTGTCAGTCCGTGTCAATCATTTGTATGTAGATAAAGTATCAATTTAGTTATCAATAATATATTCTTGGTTCTCAAAAGTATTATTATTATGATAATATTCATATTAATACTCATATTTCTCTCCACCAGAGTGTGGTGGAGAAGCGTCTCCTCCGCGATCAGAGGAGACGCAGACAGGATCTCTCCAGGGAGGAGTTCCTACAGGAGGTTTGGACATGGAAGAGCCAGTGAGTACTCCTTCCTCCTCACCTTGTCCACAGGTAGAGCCGGCAATTTGCACGCAGTGTTGTTGTCACAATGCATTACAGGATGACTAAACCCAAAACTCACTTATTCTGCCTATATCCATGACCATTCCACCACGAAACACAGGTTGTTATGCAGTTTTCCATGCAAATCATCAATGATTGGGCCGGATGATATTCATTAATGTTCATTAATGAATTCATATTTTAAATAATATTCAACGATTTAGTGTAGCTTGCTTATGATGAAAGCATCAATGATGATTAGTAAATGGAAATTTTTCAGACTTTGTCCTACTTGATCATGTCACTGTATTAATTCAAAGCCCTCACTACCACCCCTGAATCTGTCTCCCTCTCACCACATCGCAGCATTTCTACCAGTTGAGATACACATCACCTCATGCTACTGTTAGCGAGTTGCATCCCAGTACCATTTGAGTTGTTTGAAAGTGCTTTAGGTGAGCTATAATTTAGTGATTTAGGTTTAGGTTTAGATTTTTTTTTTTTAGATTTAGATTTAGGATTAGATTTAGGTTTGGTTTCGGTGAGGGTAATTGAGGGTAACTTGTGATCTGCTCTGTGAGAATATCTTTTCTGGTTGACTGCAGCTATCTCTGCATGAGATGGTTTAGATTTTAGACTGGTAATTTCTGACCAATCTGGGTATCTCCTCCCTGATTGGCACAGGCACGTGTGGGCATCACATGTGCACGTTCTCAAAGATGAAGAAACATAAGGAGAGAGGGAGCAGAGAGGGAGGATTCTAAAAAGAGTTGCAATTGCTAAGAATTGTAGTTGGCAGCCTTTCTCCAATGCATCTTTACATTACTTGCATCAGAACATACAATAATAATACAATAATTTGAATACTATATAGTAGTAGTAGTAGTAGTAGTATAGTAATTGTTTTGATAACTCAGGATGGGGTTTTTAGAATACTGAAGACTGTGCTAGTTTGTTTGCTAAGGTTCGCTGCTATGTCTTTGTCTGGTGGCTGTAGGAAAGGAGATGAGATCTACCAACAGCTAAGGAGGCTTGGGGCTTCACTGGATTGGAGCAGAGCTTGCTTCACCATGGATCAAGTAAGACAACAGCATCCAAGTATAGTTAACATGGATTAAAGTAGATTAAACTGTCCAAATTTGTTTGCCAATAGACCTTTCACAGAGATATCCGGCCAACAATTAAATAGAACGCAACTGGACTTAGATTTGTCTGTGAAGACGTTTCGCCTCTTATCCAAGCAGTCAGACTAGTGTGGACTAGTCAGACTGATGCGTTACGAACTGATGAAGCCGCTTGGATAAGAGACGAAACGTCTTCACAGACAAATCTAAGCCCAGTTGCGTTTGATTTAATTGTTGGCCGGATTAAACATGACCTGGATGAATGAGAACATTCATAGACTTCACAGAGATATCCTCGTAGGACAAACACAAGTGTCACTCATAACACTAACTATGGATCTATGGAACTATGGATCTGCTCCTTTTATGTACCAGGGCATGGGTAGTAGTCTAAACTAGTAAAGATAAGTCAACTACCAGGTCGCTCTTACAGGACATACTGTATATACATAGATGCCACATTGGCCTTTGGATCCAAAGTCAGCATCACCACCATATTGGAGACTCTTTGTAAGTCGCTTTAGATAAAAGTGTCTGCTAAATGCCCTAAACATAAATGTAAATGTAATACAAGTAAACTGGGAAGCTGTGTTAAAAAAAACACTTTAACGTTAACATTTCTCAACAGGTTGTGTTAGTTGTTTTTATACCCATCTTAAATCATATGATACATATTTGATTAATTCATATACTGTATATATTTTTTTGTGTTATTGTTCATTTTATCCAGAAAAACAACAGTGATGTTGACATATCGCTGCAATGGGCTGAAGCAGCCAACATAGACGCCATGAAGACATGGTGTCTATGTTTTTATTTCTATGCATAAAAGTAGCAGACCCATAATTATTTTTATGAGCGTACAATGCCTATGTCACATCTGTGAAATGGGTCTATTGTTTGCCCTTCATAGTCTGGCTCAAACATTGTTTTGCTTGAACTCTAGACACAGATACAGATTTTAACACAGTGAGATTACATTTTTATGGTTGTCGGTTAATGTGCTTCACGGAAATCCACTGATGTACATCGCCCTCTGGACATGGACATATCCAGCAATCCAGAGGGCAATCAGATTTGTTCTTTCCACGTTAAACTATGTCTAAATTATGTGTGTATGTGTGTCATTGCTTCTAGATGTTCATTCCCCATTAAATTGGAATAAAGTAAAAATGTAACTAGGTTATGTGTAAATTACCTCCAATTTTCCCTCTCCATGTTTAATAGGTGATGTTTTAGGGCCCCTGGTGGGAGAATAAATCCATTTTAACAGCCAGGGTAGAATGTCGAATTTTCCTTTCCCTATTGATACTGTAAATCACCATCCATGGTCTTCATTCTGTTATTGAAACAATGATGCAGTTGGATGCCTGGTATGTCTATGACAGTTGGACGTGGTGTGTTTGTGTGTTTTAGGGGTTCAGTAAAGCTGTGACCGAGGCCTTTGTGAGGTTGTGCGACTCGGGTTTGATTTATCGCTCCGAGGCGCTGGTCAACTGGAGCTGCTCCCTGGAATCAGCCATATCTGACATAGAGGTGAGGAGTTTGAGCTGTACTGTATCTTTAAGGCTACTTCACCATGGGTCGCATCATTTTCATTGCTGGCCTGTGTGTTGATTTAATATTGATGATGTTTTCAAAGTTACTTGTGGCTTTTGCTTTTTGTAATTATAAAACCATCAGCAAATGCCTTTCACTGCTTGCTTACCGTCATATTCCCATCCCCCAAAATGCTGCTCTACATGAGATTACTTTTGTGTTTGCAATGAGTATTAAACATGAAACTAAAACATCATGCTATTGATTTAGGAAAGATATGTTGATATTTTTGTTTTTGTCAATATCGTTCAGCTCAAACTTGCCTCCATTAGTGGCAAGCTTGTGAAGGAGAATTGAGTGGATACGTTTTTGTTCTAAAATTGGAGGATTCGATCGGTTGTGATTTTTGTTCTGAAGGTGGACACCCAAGAGCTCTCCGGGCGGACATTGTTGTCTGTGCCCGGCTATGAAAGGAAAGTGGAGTTTGGAACCATGGTTACCTTTGCGTATCCCTTAGAAGGCGAGGGTAAGCACATACAGGTCTTTGTGTAACTCCCCAAGCTGTTCGCACTGCATGTTTTTTTTTGTGTATCGTTTTGCTGTCATGTTATGTCATGTCCCATTTTTTTTATTTTTGATGATGATATCTTTTGAAGATGGAGAGATAGCCGTCTCGACCACGCGTCCTGAGACCATGCTGGGAGACGTTGCCATAGCAGTGCACCCAGAGGACTCGAGATACCAGGCAAGACATAACACAATCATCATGATCATTAATAATTGTTAAGAATGATTGCTTACTGTATTAACCACAATGAAGTGTTTCACCTTCTGACAAATGTACTTATTGTAAGTCGCTTAGGACAAGCGTCTGCTCAATGCCCTAAATTTAAATGTACATGTAAATAATAAATAACATGGTGTATTTTATCACACATATTCTGATGGATTATTCAATTGATTATTCATTGATTATTCAAAGGGTAAAGTGTGGGGTGGTGCATAAAGCCCCTTCCAAAGAGCTAACAAACTATGATGGAAAATGAATACCTGTCACCAGTTGTATTTTCAATTGTTTAATAATGAATTGAGATCATCTTTTTTTAGGCTGTCCATGGAAAACACTGCAGACACCCCTTTGCTGACAGACTCATCCCCATCGTGATGGATACCATGGTGGAAATGCAGCTTGGAACAGGTCATCTGTCAACATTTTAGGAGTTGTTTCACAACAAATGTATTCACTGATTTTTTTTTTTAGTCCATCACTTTAGCTATAGTTTGTTTGGGAATGTGTTCCCAAAAAAACTAGTTAAAGTATGGCGGCAGTGGCTCAGTGGATGGACAGAGTGGGTGGACAGAGCGGGGTGGGTTCGACGGTTTGATTCCCTCGATTCCCCTCCTCCAACTGTCCTCATGTCGAAGTGTCCTTGAGCAAGACACTGAACCCCAACTTGCTCCCCGGGCGCTGAACATAACAGCCCACTGCTCCTATGTACCATAGGATGGGTCAAATGCAGAGAACAAATGTTGTTCCCATATCTAAAAAATACAGAGAAAGTTGAACTTAATCTAATCTAAAGTGATTGACCAGAGATATAAAAAACTTGTGCTACTGTGGGGGGGGGGGGGGGTCATACAGGCGCTGTCAAGATCACACCAGCCCATGACCATGTGGACTTTGAACTCTCCCAGAGACACTCTCTTCCTTGTCTCACCGTGATCTCTGGAGATGGCACCATGGCGCCTTCCTGCGGGCAGTGGCTGGAGGTACACTGACTGGACAACACCCCAAAGTCACCTTTTTCCTATATGCAGTGGTGGTGTCCCTAGCTCCTTCTTAACCCTGCCGTTCCTTCGTTAATCCCTTTCGTAAAGGGTGTGAAACGCTTTGACGCCAGAGACATGGTTCTGGACGCCCTCGCTGAGAAGAGGCTGCTCAGGGACAAAAAGGACCACGCCATGTCGTTACCCAAGTGCAGGTACAGTGCAAGAGAGGTCAGAGTGCATTGGCCTTTTAGTTTCTATCAGGGACTTAAAGGAAAAAAAACACACAAAATTATTGATTGTTTTTGTTCATTCTATGTACCTCTAGAGGGGGCCATCTGATGAAATCCAATGTACAAGTGATGCTGGATATTTGTTCTCCTTTAACATTTGTATTAAAACACAAGTCGCTATCTAACTGTATCTATTTGGAAATGTGTTGAGACCAACCCTAATGTGGCATCGTAAATATAATTACATTTGTTGTCTTATTTTTAATTATAGCTTTTAATATAGTGCAAATAACTATTTTACCCATACTTATTGTGTCAGGGGTGAGTGGAACTCTTGTAGATGAATGTTTATTCAAGCCTCGTTGTAGTTGTGCATTACACTGCGACGGTGTCTAGAGATGATGTGCGATGTCCACATGATGTCCTCATCTTTGTCCTGTGGTTAATGGATCACAGACAACATCTCATGCAATACCATCACCTGACGTCTGGGCCACAGTTCACAATTTTTATCTTGTAAAAAACGGAGAGGGTATTACAGATCGTCATACTCATTTTACCAGAGATTTTCTCAAATTATATTTCAAGTGACACGAAAACACTGCTTGTTTAATTAAGTACTTTAAGCTCTCGCCATCTACACTGGTTAGATTCAAGATTCAAGTTGTTTATTATCAAATGTGCAGCATAACTTAGTCAAACTGCACAATGAAGTGTATTGGACGAGGCCCGTTCCAACATGGAAGGAAACTCAAAGGAAAATACAATAGAAAATTAATAGATCACATAAATGACAACAAAACACCTTTGAAGTTGGAGCGGAGCCCCCGACAGTGCGGCCATGCTCTACGTACCGGGGGTTATGTTTGTGTGTGACCATGCAGATAGTTGCACAGCAACTACAACAATGCAGATGTGTAGAGGGGGGTTTTCTTGGGAGTATGAGAATAGATTGCAAAGGCTCTAATCTCAACCTTCCAAAAGCATAGCACACCATAGTGTTACAATGCATCTGCCTGGTAATCGTGTGTAAATGCTGAACATTTCTCAATGTTTTGCCCCATGTCCCTACACAGCCGCTCTGGGGATGTCATAGAGCCTCTTCTAAAGAAACAGTGGTTCCTGCACTGTGAAGACATGGCTAACAAGGCAATACAGGTAACACGGGGGCAGTGTGGTTACTGTTGGCATTATGCTTAACACTACTCAATGCAACACATGCAGGGTGGTGTTAAGTGTCACAAATGGGTTGTTTTGTGTGTACACTTAATGTACAAGACCGTTTTTGACAGCGTGCATATGCACTACAAACTCTCCCTCGGGGCAAATCCTGTTTTGTTTAATTCTCTTTGTCAGGCGGTGGAGGATGGGCAGTTGGAGATCATTCCTCACTTGCACACCAAGACATGGAAGAAGTGGCTGTCCAACACCAGGTGTCCATGTCCATGTCACTTGTTTGCCCTTTCCTCCATGTATCTTGAAGCAGCCAGTAAATAATCATCCTGGGATGTGTGGACATGCAAGGATATTGATGTATACTGTAGAGAGTTGGAGAGTAAAACATGTTTTGCTGACTCCGAGTGTATTTCAGGGTGAATATGGACACATTTTGGATCATATTTGACTGTGGAAGTCACCGTGTCTTTGTATTACTCCAAATGTTACAACAGTTGAAGAGTTTGCTTCATGAAAGCATCACCCCATTACCCAATGTTTGAGATCAGTGAGCAGGCAGAGCTTTAGGTCATAGCATGGGTTGCTTAATCACAAAGGCCTTAATCATAAGTGTTTTTCCTGTCAAAGCTGATATAGAAGCCTCATTGTAACGACATACAGCCAATCCACAGTGCTCCTTTGTTCCCCAGTGACTGGTGCATCTCCAGGCAGCTTTGGTGGGGTCATCGGATCCCCGCCTACCAAGTAGAACTTCCTGGTCATTCGGCCAATCAACAGGTTCGTCATGGGTTGTGTGTTGTTGGGTTGTCATTCATTACTTATCTTCTTCTTTCAATGGTTTCAGGTCCCAACCTTTGCATCCCTGCCTTGATTAATCATGCTTCCCCTTTTTTCACCCCATGCAAAGATCCCCAGACAAGTTCCCTGCAAAAGGGAAAGTAGCCAGCAAACCGCTACGTCGAGTCTAAACTTGGTATAATTTATGTGTTCTGCTCACTGTACCACATCACTGCCTGCAAGGTCGTTTGAATAGGATGGCAACGTCATTCAGTATAGTCTCACTCTATGCAAATACATCCCTAAAGAGTGCAGGCATGTGCAGCACCTGCCTGTCAAATACCATCTACTGTCCACTTGCCATGTTTCTGTATAGTGAGCTGAGATTCACTTAAAAAACATCTGTTTACATTATTTACAAACATTGCACCACTTTCCCCACACGTCAATGAAATGTTGATGAGAATGAAATGAAATTAGAATGTGCCATTTATCACAGAGGTGTGATAGAAGAGGTAAACACGGGTGCATAGCATGATGATTAATTACTGGCCTTCCCTATAGACCTATGATAAAATGTTATCCGCTATACCTGTTATCATCTCCAGCCTTACGCCTCTGTGATAAAAAAAACCTATGGCGATGTTGGGTCATGTGAGCCCTCCCTGATGAAGGGCGTGTGTTTGTGGTGGTGCCAGCAGGACCTGTGGGTGTGGGGGAGGAGCGAGCAGGAGGCCAGGGAGCGAGCGGCCCTCCAGTATGGGGTCCACCCGGACTCCCTCACGTTGACTCAGGGTGACTCGCCCCCTCGGTCCACATCGCGTTACCCAAATGGGACAAAAATACACCCCACACTAAAAAAGAATCCACGCTCAATCTCGGGATTGAGGGCTGTACGAATAACATGTCGACTTTTTTTTAGATTTGACTTGCTGCACATAGACAATACATTTCACATTATAAAAAATATAAATAATATAAATATATATATTGTTATCAATGATATTCTACAAATATTCTACAGAAATATGATAGAAAAACCATGTAACTAAATTGGCCAACATTTGGTGTGGTAGTGGGTGTGGCACGTCACAAAAATGAAAAATAGTTTCTTAACAGATTGATTTGGGTTTGTCACACACACAGGGCTTTGGCCATGGGCTGGGGGGGTGATTGACTGACAATTGGCTAATAGGCCATGACTACAACACCTCCCACCAGAAAAATGCTTATCACTTATGAACAGACGAACATTACATCACCAAATCTGGTAAAAGGGTTGGCAACCGGCTGAGTTTGAGCAGTTTTACAACTTGTCTAAAAGCGAATGCAACAGGGTGTGATTAACAAAATGGCAGGTCTAACCTGATCGTCGTCATCATATTTGAACGTCAACGACGGGGAGCTTGGTCACACCCACTAAGGGTTTGGCGTCCCAGTGAGCACGACTTCCAGTCTCAATATGATTTTGTGTCCCCTAACAGACCCCGACGTGTTGGACACTTGGTTCTCCTCGGCTCTCTTCCCCTTTGCCATGCTGGGCTGGCCACAGAAGGTAGCACCTCAACATACAAACTCCACACTGTATTTTTCCCAGCTAGGTTTAAAGCCATGACCTTGCTTTGGGGGCAACAGTGATCACCTTAAAGCATTGTGGCTGTTGTCAGTCCTGCTTAAAATTCAATCCAGAAGGTGTGTCTATGTCACATACTGTATGTGCACAACAATGATCATGATTATCTAGGAATGCAACTATTATGCCTCAACACGTGAGTGAAAGAAAGGCAAGGTCTGTCTGTCTGTCTGTCTGTCTGTAATCTATCCTAGCCACCACAATAGAGGTCACAAGGTGACCACCTCCATGAATATAATGGTTCATGGTGTTGTCTTCAAGGTTTTATACTAATGTTTGTTTGTTCCTATTTACCAACAGACCCCCGACCTCCAGCAGTTCTACCCCAACTCTGTTCTGGAGACTGGAAGTGACATTCTGTTTTTCTGGGTGGCCAGGATGGTCATGCTGGGTACAGAGCTGACCGGGCAGCTACCATTCAAACAGGTTTGCCAAATGATCACAATACAATGGAGGACGTTCTCTTTTGAAATGGTTTTGGCAGAGCTAATATTGAGAGGCTTAGAGCACCAGGGGCAGAGTGGCTAACCACAGTAGAAGGCATGGTGGCGAAGGGAGCTTAATGCTATGAAATGAGAATCGATGAGAGCCTATTTCAACTGTTCATGGGGCTATTGACTGCTACTGTGCAAATAACTTAATCTACTGATTATTGTCAATACACAACTATTTGCCGATACAGAATTATTGGTTGTGATATCACCTCATTTTTTGAGCAGTTCCACTAGCACTGAGGCTACATGATTTTGATTGGTTGACCTAGTCAGCTGGTATTGCCCTTGCCAATGTGACAACAATTGTCCTGTAATAAACTACTTGTAACGTGACCTTACTAAATGACTTAGTATTTTCTTACTGCCATGAAAATGCCTGCTCATACAACGTTGTTTTTTTGGAAAATCCCCATTTACTCTACTATGCTCATACGAGCTTCCCTGGTGTTTGCTTTATATATTCAGCCCTTTGGAATATCTCCTTACTAGACAAAGTCTGGTTTTGGTCTGGTCTAGGTGCTTCTCCACTCTCTGGTGAGGGACAAACATGGTCGAAAGATGAGCAAGTCCTTGGGAAATGTGATCGACCCCCTGGATGTCATCTCTGGTGTGTCACTGGAGGTTGGTTCAGACATGACACTTCCTTGCACATGTGTACAGTTGATTTTGCTGCAGCAATCTGAATGACCATGGGTTTGACCAAAGACGCTTAAGGTTCTTGCACACTGCCCATACAGTATATACAATATTGGCCAAAGTTAGCCAACAGCCACTGACGGCTATGGCACACTGGTCTCTTGTTGGTATTTGGGGGCATTGAGCACTTTTTAAGTTTTGAGTTTAAACCTTTGAAAACCAACCTTTACCATCATGAACTGGACAGCAAAGCTACCCATCAATGTAGCAATCTCTACTCCTCACTCATTTTCACTCGCTCCGTGTCCATCTGCAGAGGCTTCAGGAGAAAGTGGCTGCAGGGAACCTCGACCCGAGGGAGCTCACAGTTGCCATGGAAGCGCAGGTTCAGTTCACACTGCGGCCCACTTACTCTACTATCTTGCTGTGGCTCTGCTCGAGAAAACATGCCAGTTATGCCCCCTCTCCATCTTTCTCTGTGACTCTCCCTCGGCCCTTCGCAGAGAAGAGACTTCCCCCAGGGGATCCCAGAGTGTGGGACAGACGCTCTGCGCTTCGCTCTCTGCTCTTACCGAGCCCAGGGTGAGTGGCTCTCCACTCTTTGTTTGTTGTGGCAAGAGGCCCGTCAGTCAGCCACTCCATTCACACCGCCTTGAAGGATCCTTTGTACAATGTCTTAGTTGTCTGCTATTAGTAGATGATGTGTTCAACACCACATCGTGTTGAAGATTACATGTATTGCACTATGAATGCTGACATATAAAGGCTAACTATATGTGACGAACCAAGTGGCCAAGTCTACTGGTTAAAGCAACCACCTCCAGTTAGTGAATGTGTGTTTGAGATAAAAATGTGGTACATTTATCAAACATTTTCAGTAAAAATGTTTTACATAGAAATACAGCGGGACTTGTTTTTGTAATGCAACATGCAATGCAGACCCCAAAAGTCGATCGTGACGCAACTTCTGACGATACTAAATGATGGAGCGACATCGAGCCTCAGTACTGGAAACAGTACTGGAAACCCTCCTCATTGGCGTAAAGCAGCCGTATCACTTTTCATGTTTAATTCGGTCTCAAGACTCGACCACCTCGATATCACACTAGCCTTTCACTGTAGCTGTAATGCTTGTCTTAGTGCAAGTTTTGTCAGGTTTTTGGTTCACAACTTGTGTAAGAGTAAGGATATTTTTTGATTGTTTTTGTTGGCTGTTCTTCACTTATTGTGTTTGGGTCAGGGGAGGACATCAGCCTGTCTGTGTCCCAGGTGCTGAGCTACAGACACTTCTGCAATAAAATATGGCAGACAGTGCGATACACACTGGGAGTGTTGGGTGATGGCACTCATGAGCTGGACACACTGGCGGAGGTGAGGAGATATTATTTACTTTCTTCATAGTGAAAAATATTTGATGAATATATGTTTTTTCAAAGACAAAATCACATGTGTTGAAAGCAGAGCTATGTTTTGCCATGCATGCCCTTATACCATTTTTTTTTTAAAACGTTTTTGTAATTTGTCCTCGAATATGGTGTTTTAAGTACAGGTAAGCAAAAGAATAAGCTAAGAAACATGCAAGATTAAAATCTACATACATTTTTTAATTTGTCTACAGATATGAGTGGGAATCATTTTTGGAGTGCAAAAAAATGTTTAAAAAAATAAATAAAAAAAACATAGCCAGGAGGGGGAACCAGACCCATTAAATCACATTGAAGGGAAATTGCTGAATTTACATGAAATTGCAGTATCATTTTCTGATGATGTGCAAACCTTGATAACATCATTAGCAGTAAATCATGGATGCATGCGGTCCACCCATTTAAACATGTCCTTTTTTAATGTGTACTGTGTTAGACACGGCCGCTGAGCAGCATGGACCGCTGGGTGTGCTCCCGGCTCTACAGCACGGTGCTTCAGTGTGAGCGGGGCCTGGAGGCCTGCGAGCTGAGCTCCGTCACCGCCGCCATCTATTCCTTCTGGGTGCACAGTCTCTGCGATGTCTACCTGGTGAGGACACACAATTCACAGGCAAAAAGGAAAACGCTGTCAGAAGGGGATTTTCTAGATGTGTTTCTACAGTGTCGACACCTCGTCGATTTGAAACCTTTTCAGTGACATTTTTTTTGAAGAATGGACGAGGAGGTTTTATCTCGTCTTCCCACGAGGAAAGCTTACCAGTGCTGGCCGAGTTTGTCTACATGGTTAGCCAATAATGACATGTAAACAAACGGAAGACAGATTCAAGCAACGTTGGCTGCTAGAAATATGGAGCTGCCTTTCTGCGCCTAGCCTTTCTGCGCCTAGCCTTTCTGCACCTAGCCTTTCTGCCCGTAGACCTTATGTTTTCGATCTAAAGTCTGATTTGTCACGGTAGGCAGCAGGCTCTTACCCCATGGGCCATGAATTGGTCACACACCCCGGCCCCAAGGAACCCAGTGGAAGACCATGCACCGTGAAAATACACCCAAAATCTAGTGCATCTGTTTTTGCTTTCATCTTCTATCTTCAATGTCCTAAATGTATGTCATGTGTGCGTGTGCGTGCGTGTATGCGTGCGTGCGCGGGTGCATGCGTGTGTGTGTGTGTGTGTGTGTGTATTGTGCACGTGCACGTGCGCATGTGCGTGTGTGTCAGGAGTGCATCAAGCCCCTGCTGGCCCAGCGGGACGTGAGCAGCAGCACGGGGGACCACATGGCCAGTGAGAGGCGGGCGGCCCGGTCCGTGTTGTACCACTGTGTCACCGTTCCCCTGGCGCTGCTCGCCCCCTTCATGCCCTATCTCACCGAGGAGCTGTGGCAGAGGCTGCACCCGCTCCGGGCCGGCGGCGGGGGCGGCGGGGGCGACGGCGCCGCCCACAGCAGCTTGTGCTTGGAGCCGTTCCCACGCCCCTCTGATTTGGTACAAAAAAAGATGTGGCCTGTCAATCAAGACAACAACAACACACTAATAATAAATAATTGCTAGAATTAGTGGTCTCATGCAATACTGCTGTATCACAAACGTCTAATTACTACATTTCTGTGACACCACTTATTGCACCATAGGTGAAATTTGAGCTGACCAAAGTTAATAAATGTTTCTGAATTCACTTCACGTCTAATATATGTATTGTGTATTTATTATGTTTCCAAATTTGGTCTTGGACTTTGTGACCAATAACATCATCAGCATCTGGGAGATGGAGTCAGACATTAGTATGTTGTATTATTTTGACCTTTTGACCTTCACCCGTTGAACCTTCTTCATCTTGCCAGGAACACTGGCACTCTCCTGAGGAGGAAACAGATTTCATGCTGATACAGGAAGTGGTGCGAGTTGCCCGGTCACTTCGGGCGCAGTGCGGAATAACCAAAGAGAGACCCGACAGTGAGTTAAAAGTCATGAATGTCATATTACTGACTGTATTATAATGATGGTTATATAATTACAATTCTGCGTATAATATCTTTGTTTGTTTGCCCTGAAATTATGCTGTGAATTGATTTTCAAATAATAATGTAACTTTGAAATTTCGAAGGACCTGAAAGAATATGTGACGTGCCATGAAAATGCTTCTATACATTGACTGTACATTTTTAGTTAACTCGAATCGTTTCATTAAAAAAAAGTGTATTTTGACTACATAACAGAACACTTTTGGATTGTTGTCTTTTTGTTGTTGTTTTGTCTCTGTGTGTGTACCAGTGTGGGCAGTGTGCTCTCCCGCCCAGGGAAAGACCCTCCGCCACTTCCTGCCGGCCGTGCAAACGCTGAGCCGCATCTCCACGCTGCACATCCACTGTCCACAGGGAGCCCCCTGGACACCGCCCACCGACCCCCCGCCCAAAGGGAGCATCGTGGGCACCGTGGATCACTCGTGCCAGCTACACGTTAACGTTCAGGTGATTACCTCCACCAACTGTGTCTGTCTCTCTTGTACACGATAAGGGCTGAGCGGGGCTTAATCAAGAATAAAGAAATGTTTTTTTCTTTCTGAATCTAATTGATGGAGTCTGATTAGCATAAATCTATACAAACATGTCATGAAGGACATCTTTGTCAATCGATGACACCTCTGAAAAGGGCCTGTTCATTTGATAAGATTATGATTTGAATTCAAAGGCGGTGCGGTATATTTTTTAAATTGTGTTAACTCCCTTGTGATTATGGTGATCGTGAACAACTTTGCAGTGCCGGTGACCCAAAGGTCCATTCGCACCATTGCACACCATGTTACTCACTGAGTCACTAAAGTAACTGATCTTTTAAGGTGTCAGTCAAGGTAGTTGAGTGTTTTTGTTTTCCCACCAGCAGATTGGCAGGAATGTTGACAAGCAGATCTCCCAGCTCTCCCAACGCAAAGAAAAGCTCTTGCCCAAACTGAAGGACTGGCTATCGAGGACGCATGCCCCTGGATACCTGGAGAAGGTTCCGGAGCATGTGAGACAGGAGATGGAAAATAAGGTGAGCTAAAAGAACATGTTTCAAAATATCGGTGGTATTGTCTGAAAATGGCGGAAATGTCATGTAATTGTTTCCTCCGAATGTGAGATTGTCGTTGTATTTAGTTTTTCTTACATTTTCATTATTTCTTCTTTTGTGCACATTCACCGAGTAACTGATTGAAAGGCTAGTGCAAAATACTATTTTACACTATTTTTTCAATACTTGAGATAAAAATGCAAATAATCAAACACTAATTTGCTATAAATAATCCCACTGATATAAACTGACTCTACTGCTATTCAGATGCATTCTATGAGTTTACATAATCAAATCGTAATCTATTAGACATATATATGACTATTTTTATGTTTCTTTTATTTATTTCCATTATTTTGCACTTCTCTCTTATTAAGATATCTGCCTTGGAGAAAGAGGTGAAGAACATTGAGGAGCAGCTGTCAACTTTGAATGGGCTAAGGGATGACCACACCTAGCTGTAAACAATCACACTGTTATGTAATGTATAAAAATAAGTGCATAATAGTTACACCTCCAAAATGTTCAATATAAAGATAGTTCATCTCAACATTTTTTTAATGGATGGCATCCAGTTATACATTGGTCTTTTGAGCAACATATTCCAAGTTTAGCAATGTGGACATTTTTGTGACTATGAGTCACTGCTGTACTGTGTGTACCTGTCTTGGAAAAGTGAAATGAAAGGAGCAAATGCCATTGCCATGGTGTGTAACGTGTACCCGAACAGAAATAAACCATTGTTGGGTGAAAGTGGCAAAGTGTGGATTGGTTTAATTGGCAAATCCGGAAGTTGATCTGGTAGTGGAAATGAAACAGAGCATCACCACCACCATCATCATCATCGTCATCATGGAGGCAGTACCCTATTCCCAGATAGAGGCTACAATGCTGAATGGATGAAATATATCAGAGAGCTTTCACAGCAGCCAGACTATGTGTTTCTGAGTCCATGGTGTCATTCATTTGACATGCTGGCGGTAAAATAAAAACACGGTCTCGACCTTATAAGGTAGACAGTTAACAGATAAAGGTGGGCATGAGAAAAGAGCTGGAAGCGGGAGGGGGCCCGGTGAGAGTGATTGGAGCAATGTGTTGTGAATAACTGTAACGGCGATCCACTGTTGGCGCTACTAGCTAGATAGCTAGTCAGCTCTTTAGTCAGTCTCGCTGGATGCGAGCTTCTATGTCCAACATGCATGTAGCGACGTCTCCAGCTGCAAGCCATATGAAGGGTAAGTCAGACAAATGCATCTTAGCCCGATCAAGTAGTTGACATTTGCTTTTAGCTCTGTGCATGAGATCCATTTGTTTTCCTCGTTTACTGTCAGTTGCTGTGTCTGGGGGCTAAGCTAGTCGCTGATGCTAACACGCTGTGATATCTTGGCTGTCTCCAGAGCAGATCATATGTATGAATTACACATTTCTCACGTCTGCGGTGCGGGAGTGGGAGAATTTGTTAGCTTTAGACGCATAGCTGTTGCTTGCTATGTGAACAACACTACTTCATTTGTGTTTGTGGCTAATGATGGTGATAACGTTAGTTCTAGTTAACTTTTTTTTTTTAATCCAGAAGGGTAATAGTAGCTCTACTAGCTACCAAGGTGATATAAATTACATGCACATCCGCCCCCCTCTGTCAGACATCTCATGTTGTCTCTGCGGTTGACGTGGTGAAACAGTTGTATTACTGTTCAAATTTGAACATTTCATTAGCTGAAGTCAAATAATGACCTGTGTGTTGTCAACGTCTAATTGGTGTATTATCCGAGACATTTCTGTCACCGTCAGCGTTGTACGGACAGTTCTTTGCAATGACTTAACGTCGTATTGTTGTCATAACGTCACAATAGCGACGCCACGTTACATGTCGGCTGTAAGCTGCAGGCATTAACACTCAGTTACACGTTATTGACTCGAAGAAAGGGAGGAGGGGAACTTTCGACCAGGCTCAACCGGCGGTGGTGTAGGTCTTAAAGCTCAGAGCAACAAATCCCTCCCACTGTGTCGTGCTCCCTTTGAATCACACCCTCCTCTTGTCCATACGGACTGTACTATTGGACTGGCACTGCACAAGATTACGTTGCCCCGCAAACAGGTAAATCTGCAATTCTATCTTTTTTTTAAAGATTACAATTAGGCCTATTGGTTTACATGGTTTGTATGATTGTCATACACATGTCAAGGGCCTGTTTCCCAACAAATCTAAACTTTCTACAGTAACATGACTCTCACTCTTAAAGGGAAACCTCGCTTAATGCTAGTTTTCCTTAATTTAGTCATTGGTTGCAAATAAATTCTGGCCAGTTGCATACTTATTTGAAGAGAACCTTCAATTAGATTTCTTGTTGTAGCTACTGGTTGAAGTTAGCTATGGAAGTGAGCACAGATGGGATGGGGAGCTGTTGCTAATCCGATAGTTTGTGCCTGGCCAGTCAAATGACTAGCCATAGGAGATTATTGTCAATCTATATTTATTGTGACTAATTGGTTTACTGTGTGTGTGTGTGTGTGTGTGTGTGTGTGTGTGTGTGTGTGTGTGTGTGTGTGTGTGTGTGTTCTTCCAGTACCTTTATTGAAAAGTACTGGAACAGTATCATCAAAGAGTGTATTTACTTACAGTGGGAGAGCCAAGATACAAACCTTGTTGAGCAATCAACTATGTGGCACCACATTTTTTACGACCTTTATAGATTATTCAAGGCAACGTTTTGAAAAAATGAAACTGTTCTACATTTTAACCGATCAAGTTTAAATGGCAGTGGTGTGGGGGGGGGGGGGCACTGAAAAGGACTGTTTCAGGTTTGTGTTTGGGTGTAAGATTTCAGGAAGTGTTTTTAGTAGATTTGCTGACATGTTGGTTGATATTCAGTGACAGGCTACAAATCACCAGGGCCACAGCAGGAAATGCTATCAACCCATCTGCCGATAGATGTGGCAGAAGCAGTAGAAGTAAAAGTCTGGCTGGCATTTGTTCCACGCATGCATGTTCTCTCAGTTGTTTCCGCCACCCACTCCAGGTTTCAAAGTGAATATCAGGAGAACATTGACTTTGTGAATTTGTAGTTTCTATTGTAGGCTAGTTCATTTAGCACAGTTTGTCTCATGTCCAACCTTTTTTTTTCTCCTCCAGGATGATGGCCAAAGGATAACACCCGAGGAGTCACGTTCCCTCGCCCTGGTGTGACCCCTGTTTTCCTGTTGTTTTATCAGTCCACTTCCTCACCCAGCCACCTTACCCTCTTCCCTTTGTCCTCGTCATTTTTCCCAGAAAGGAATACATCCCTGCAGAAAAGGCAACAACATCATTTATTCACTCTTTTGGCCCAAGACCGTAGAGCACAGTATGAGTGGACTCCCACTGACTTGCTTCTCGATGTTCCAGCTTTCTTACTGCTTCGTCCCTCACTTGTGAGTGACACCCTGGCTTGTGAAAGGGGCAATTTGTTGTTCCACACACTGATCCCAACCTGTTGCGTTTTTCCTCTAGCCTTTCTCCCTCCTTTGCTGTGATTGGGTCATGGTTCGCAAAAAAGGCTCTTTGATCCTGTGTGGAGCATTCCTATTTGTCGTCTGGAACGCTCTGCTTTTGCTCTACTTATGGGGACGTCCGCCGGTCGGCAATCTTGGAGAGGCGGGTGGAGGTGCTGAGCCTGGTGGAAAGGAGGAGTGGGGGGGCGACCGCGGGGCCAAGGGTGGCGGGGCCAACCTTGCAGGCGAAGTGATTCGATTGGCTGAGGAGGTGGAAGCAGAGCTGGAGACCCAGAAGAAACTGCTGAAAGAAATTGAGAGCCACCGGTCTGTATGGGCACAGAGGAAAGACCTGGGCAAACGAGACATGGAGGTTGGTGGCCCAAACAAGCAGCATAAACATCTGGAAAAACAGCCACTTGGACCCCAGCTTCACCCAAAAGACAGTTTAGATATGAAAGACCAAATCCAGGCAAAACATTCCCAGGAGATGAACCCTATTCCAGACCCCAAACAAAAGTCTATTCAGATAAAAGACCAGCCCATTCTGAATAATGAATTGGAAACAACAGTTACCAGCCCTCCAATAGTCATTCCCATTTTGGTCATCGCCTGCGACAGGGTGACAGTAAGGCGGAGTTTAGATCGGTTAATACAGTACCGTCCATCTGCCAAGCTCTACCCAATCATAGTCAGTCAGGATTGTGGCCACACCGAAACGGCTCGCGTGATTGGGTCTTATGGTGATCAGGTGACTCATATCAGGCAACCGGACCTATCGGACATCAGAGTACGACCGGAGCACAGGAAGTTCCAGGGCTACTACAAAATCTCCAGGCATTACCGCTGGGCACTAAACCAGGTGTTTAACACCTTCTCCCATTCCACCGTGGTCATTGTGGAAGACGACTTGGAGGTACGAATTGACTTTCTTATTGGCAATAATCATATATATTCTCTCTATCTCTCTATCTGTTTTTTTCTTTTTTTCTAATCAAATGTTAAGATTATAAGTAAGTTAAGTAAGTAAGTAATAAGTAAGATGATAAGTAAAAAGCTATTCTTGTGTATAACATTCACTATGAAATGTTTACAAAAAATGTCTCCTGGAAGACAAAAATGACAAATTCAGAGTGGAGAGCTCTAATCCCATTTAATATTTGCCGATTAGCACATTTTCAGCGATTTAGCCCAAGCAGGAGACATTCTCATCTGTGTGAAAATGTGGTGGAGGCGGGTGGTGTTTCTAGGGTGTGAGTGGGGTGTTGTTTTCGTCTATAAAAATCCCTTGTTTCAACTACAGAAAAAGACATGCTATCTCTTTTTATCAAATCAGTTCAACTGCTTTTGCTGATTGTTTCGAGTAAAAGTTTTACTGTTATGATGGCACCTCATTTGTGATTTTAAAGAAAGAAAACATGTAGCTAAAGCCAACGTAAAGAAGGACAAAACATGTGTCTGTCTCACATTTGAATCAATGATGCAACATTTTAGGGTGAAAAATTAACCTCAACAAGCAGCCGGCCACTGTGAAAGCTAGATCTCTGGAAGCTAGAAACACACTGGAAGCATGGGAATTGGCCCCAATCAGACGGACCATTTACATTAGGGCATTTAGCTGATTGTTTGTCGCTTTTGTCCAAAGCGACATACAATCAGTACATTTGTCAAACATTTGGGGGGTTCAGTGTCTTCCTCAGGGACGCTTCAACATGTGGACAGTTGGAGGTGGGGATCGAAAAGCCAACCCTCCAGTCAGTGGGCGACCGGCTCTATCCACTGAGCTACTGCCAACACCACAGCTAACAGTTTACGCAATACCAACATTTTACCCCCCGCAGCCATCAGTTTACCTGCATTTGGCAGCTCAAACCACCATATGGTGGGGGAGTGTGAGCGGCACCACTTGAAGTCAGTAAGGAACAGAATTGGCACATTTAAGTGAGAGAGACACATTTGTTGTCTTTTACGACAACTAGAGTTGTGAATCTTTCGGTATCTCACAGTTAGATGAGAATTCTCGCAGTCGAGGTTTGATCTAAAAATGTATGCTTCTGTCGCTGCCACCCCGTTGACACCCCTGCATGTCAGCAGGTACTCATGTCGCAGAACAGTGCGACCGTATCCCCTAAACAGTTCCTCCCCCTCTCTGGCAGGTTGCGCCAGACTTTTTCGAGTACTTCCGGGCCCTCTACCCTGTGCTGCGCGCAGACCCCAGCCTGTGGTGCGTGTCGGCCTGGAACGACAACGGACGGGATGCTCTGGTGGACCCGGGGAAGGCGGAGCTCCTCTACAGAACGGACTTCTTCCCGGGCCTGGGTTGGATGCTGCTCAAGGACCTGTGGGGCGAGCTGGAACCCAAGTGGCCCTCGGCCTTCTGGGACGACTGGATGCGGCAGCCGGAACAGCGGCAAGACCGCTCGTGCATCCGGCCCGAGGTGTCCCGGACCATCACCTTTGGACGAAAGGGCGTCAGCCTCGGTCAATTCTTCGACCAGTACCTGCGCTACATCAAGCTCAATGGTGAATTTGTGCCTTTCACAAAGCAGGACCTGTCTCATTTGGTCAAGGACCAGTACGACCAGCGCTTCGTCAAAGAGGTGTATGGTGCTCCACTGGTGAGGGTGGAGGATCTTCTGCAGGGGAGTACTTTGAAGGGGACGGGTCCCTATCGGGTGCAGTACTCCAGTCGGGATAGCTTCAAGGTGCTGGCTCGCAACCTAGGGGTGATGGATGACTTGAAGTCGGGGGTTCCCCGTACTGGCTACAGAGGTGTGGTTAGTTTCCTGCACCGTGGTCGCAGGGTGTTCTTGTGCCCACCGGAGGGCTGGACAAAGTACGACGTCAGCTGGAGCTGAGGGTCTCTGACCAGAGTTGAAGAGGAGACTCAGTTGTCTGGCTGAAGTGGACAAACCTCTGAAACCAAAGAATTTTATCATCGGTGTAAATGAAACAAACTTGAGCTTCATTCATAGACACTAAAGGATCAGAGGATTTAGAGCAGTGTGGAAAACTGAAGTCAATGGGCTGTAATACAAAAAAACTAAAAACCTTTCAAAAGAAACAGCTGATAAAGGCTTTCAAATGACTAGATCAACTTCGAGTCATGTGTTTAAGTATCAGCATTTCTATTTTGTCTACAGGTGAAACCCCCCCAAAACGGCTTGCTTATGGTTAGAGTTCGGAAGTGATGTAATCACTAACAAGGCTATTCTTCTTGAGCAGATATTTGTTATAGCTTAAACACCTACTGAGTAGCCCTAATACAATTCCATTTCAAATTTGAAAACATTTAAAAGCCCATCTTGAGAATTCCTTGGATGGTGAATAAAAGGTGCAATTGTAGTACTTTAGTATGTGTGAATGAACCAGGGGTTATAATAGTAGCTTTTAACTGAGAGAACTGTATAAGACAACTGAGATTTATTATTTTTTGAAGATATTTTATTTAAAAATAGAACTAAAAAGGCTGTTCTTGCTGCATTGACTCAATATCAAATGTTTGGTCTGGCATCACATGTTCCTTTTATTAGTGTCAAAACCAACATATAGGCCCAGTTAGAGCTACTCGTCCTGTAACTCCAACCCATGGTTTGGTGAAGTTAGGTTTGTTGAAAAACCAATATTTTCTTTTCTGACGTGTCTGAAAGATTTGGATGTAATGGTAATCATTGTACTGTATTTTCATTTGGGAAATGATTGAGAGAATGGAAAGATTGCCATTTCTTCACGGTAATGTGTAAAACCACTGCCTGATGCGTTTACAGTTTTAATACATTACAAATAAAGCCAACTATTTTGATATTTGCTCACATTGTGCGAGTCCAATGTTTGGTGCATTCTCATGGACCTAAAAGACAATATGCAATGGCCTACACTCTTTGTTGGACTAATATTCCAATGTTCTTGTTAAAGTTGCTGCAGTTAAAATATGAGTTGCAAAGAGAGATCAGAAAATGCGATTTTGAAACTCAACAACCATTAAAAATGTCCCCTCCCTCCCTTCTCCCTCCATCCCTATGTTTCTCCATGATTCACACACCTAACCACCACCTGATTGACAGGCAAGATGGATCCCCGAATGGGCCATGATTGGTCAGAGAGGGGCTGCGAGAGGTTTTAAAATCTAAATTGACTCATAGTCAATTTAGGGACATGCACTCAACTCAAAATGGATATTCTCACAGAGCATTTCACTTACTTATAGCTGATGAAATATCGAATTTCTTCTTTCTTTCTTCTTACAAATGACCCTCAAAGTATAGCTCTTATAGCTCTGAACAGAAACAGCTAGACAAAACAGACCAACCAAAGGATATATAAAATGATGAAAAAAAAGGTGTAGCCCAGTGTAACGACCCTGGCAGGGCTGAGTTAACCACGCTCCTTGCACAGGTGTGCCTGTGTGTGTTCCGTTTCCTGCCCAGGTGTCTTGATTGGAGACCACATAAAGAGGCCTGCTCAGGCAGAAGTTGCTCCTCTCCTCCTCCTGGCATTTGGCTTTTGTTTGTTCCTTTGTTCGTTTCTCCTAGACTGACTTTGCGCTACGCTTTTGGTTCTTGCATTCTACTGACTTACACCACACTATTTAATCTTAATTCTTTCTTGTTATCTTTATTACCATTATTATTCTTAAATAAATTCATATATTTTGGAATTCTGCGATTGGCCTCCCCTTCATGTTCACTGTTAAGAGCCGACAGTGTAACACCAGGCTCCCTGATTTAATGTTAGTGGCGTCTGTGTATGTGTGTGCAGCTGTGTGTGGATGTGTACGTGGCCGGTCATAGGAGAGCTGCTCCAACTCTGATGAAGACTGGTCCTCATAGCTGTGCCCTGGAGGACCACCAAACAACCAGTACAGAACTACATCTGATTGGAGAGAGATGGCTACCTACACACCCATACACTCAAAAACAAAACACACACACACACACACACACACACACACTCATTGATACACACATACATGAACACACACACAAAGAATGACATGTGCAGACACAATTTGGCTTTAGGTAGAGGAGGTAGAGGAAGAAATAGAGGGGAGAGGGGGATCTCTCTATTTAGAGAGATGTCCGAGTGAGAAGCATGTGAGAAGTTGTCAAAGGAGAAATCCAATGTTGATGCCTTAACCTGAATCAATGGTTAAAGTCAAACCTGTCCAATACTAGGGGAATGTTTACGAATTGAATAATAATGATCAGGTTGAAAAAAAATGGCTAACAAGATTAAACAGTTCAGGATATTCATCCGTTGGACCTTTGATTTGTCAACAAGGACAGAACAGACCAGGAGTCTTGCCGTATCACACAAAAAACAGAATCATTATCAACCCTCCCTTCTAAAGATTAGCGTCACAACAGCTCTAATAGAAGCGCTCACTATATGAGAAAATGTGCTTACTTACTTCAAATCTGTCCTGTGTGAGGGCAGATGTTGGATTGTCCAGGCCTGTGGTGCCAGGCCACCCTGGTGACCTGCGGCTGGAGGCAGGAGTTAAGACAACATATATGATACAGAAAGGAGAACAAAAACTAAACTTAACTTAAACTTTACATTGGGCCTGGAATCAGTCTCGGAAGGCAGTCTATTATAATACTTCTGATGAGATCTGATGTTTTCAAGGCATTAGGCAAATGTCTTATTTTTTATATACATATCTAGACAGACAGACATACTTTATTGATCCCTGAGGGAAATTGCGTACTAAGTCAAATATCTTAACATCTTAGCAATACATAACTGATTTGTGAGCTAATTAAGCAAGTCATTCATTGGATCAACTAATTGAAACTTAGTTGAGCCTAAGTTATTCTACGATTGGGCCCAATTAAATTACAAAAGTCTGTTCAAACGTAGAATCATTTAGTGGTTTCATATTACGTAATTGTTGTTGAATGCAACATTTAATCATGGATGCATTATTAATAACCAATTATTAACCCTTGATCTCCTGTTTGGACATGAATAATCCAGTCAACGCAAAACATATTATTTGATATTTTATCATAGCTGTATTGAGTAAGTTTTGCTCGCCCCTCCTTGTTATCGTTAATTTGTCTTGATTGAGTCTCATGTCAGTACCATGAAATCAAAACACAGTGGGACAAGCAATGCTGATATAGTGATGTATTCACAGGGTTGCAGAGGAGAGGTGTGCGGGTGCATTGTGTCCATCATGCACCACATGGTAATCCCTGAAGAGCAGGATCTGACTTTGAATGTGTTCTGCAGCTCTGTTGCCTTGCAGCTTGACATACTGCTCCTTTTGGAAAGAGGGACCATTTTGTCTCCATGGGCTCAGGGTCAGGCAGGGGTCAGAGGGGTAGATAAAGGAAAGCATTGATCGATTTGAATTTTTTTATTGATGCATATTACACCTCACCTTTTTATGTAAGGAGTTGGGTCCATATCAAACAAACACTTTAAAACACTTTATAGATTTTGTAACTTAATTTTAGATTATCTTAGCTATAGTCATCTTGCACTGTGTTGATTGATGAATGTTATTATTATTGTCTATTGTCTATTCTTTATTGTCACACCAACCACCAGGTTAAATTCATTGTATGTGCAAACCTACTTGGCAGTAAACATATTTCTGACTTCTGACTTCTGACTTATTATCATCAGTTAAAAACTTAAAACATCGCTAACCGCAAATATTGCATCCTTCCGACTTTGTAGATATGAGGCTGCTTAATGGTATGATATAATGTAATATGGTAGTAGAAGTATGGAGGTAGGATATGATATATGTGGAAGTATGGTTCATGTGAAGAACTGGGTTTATATGATGATGACGTCCAGAAAGCAGGTAGATGTGTTTAAGGTTCACGTGATAGTTGCGAGTTGCAGTGATGAAGACAGTGATGAAGTGAGACATCATGGCAAGTATTCCGAAAAAAAGGTTAAATGGAACAAAATTGCAAATGACTGCTATAAAGGCCTACATAATGCATACCACCTATAGGCCACAGTGATCACTTGACATGTTGAACACATGTTGAGGCAATCATAAATGGAGACCGCTCATTCATTCTGTGTACTGGGTGCTGCCAGACAGGAAGCAGTCAGACACACAGCCTGTAATACATGGGAAAGTAATGTTTCTGAAAGGCAACATTGGAAGTAGCTTAAAGGTGTATAACTTGGTGTATATATACAGTAAGTACATTTTAAGGGCTGTGGTTCTGCTACACTGTGAAATGTTCGATCTGAGGTTATTATGTGCATTATCTTATACTGGTGAGGTTGGTTATAGTATTACAGTGTCAGGATAACAAAGATGAATGACTTCTCACCAATCCCCTTTCCACAGAGTGCCTAGAGTGCATAAGATGACAATAGCAGAAGCCCAGAATGCTGAGCAGAGGTGATCACAACCGGGCACCCCTTCCTAGCCACAGCTCCAGAGGCACAATAAGACTGGGCCTGCTTTGATGAGGTTCTTCCAGCTCTCAACTATCCACCTTTTGATGAAAATCCTTAGTTCACAGACTATGGGCTTGAATATGGCCGTTGTTAGCTTGCTTTCAGCAAGGAAGTGGGAGCTTTTTTTACAGGCACGCTTGCATCGGTGAACAGACACCACCACCACCACCACAGCCAGTATTGAGGATCTCATAGCTGTGCAGTTGTACTTCCCTAAACCAGCCAACAGTTGTTAGCCAGCAGTATGGCCCTGTGTTGGGGGGTATTTTTGAGTTGAGATCATCACAAAAAAGTCAACAGAGCTAGCGAGGAGCAGCCTGTGGAGAAGATGGACTTCAGGGCACCCTGAATGATGCGTTGCTTCACCTTCCATGTCTCACTAAGGGGGAGACAGGCAGCGGGCCAATGGTAGTGTAAGTGAACAGGTCACCTTAACAGTGGCCAGTTCAAGAGCAAAGAGGAAAATGGCCTGTGTGGTCACCTCTCCAAGTAGGTACCCCTTCACACTGTTTGTTTGCAATTAGCTAGTTTCTTGTTCATTTATTTCATGCTTGACTATATTGTTCTTATTGACTATATTTGCATTTTGGGGTGTGTGGATAGATGAACATTTGGTTACGTTGTAGGCTTCCTTTGTTCTCAGGGTGAAAATGCTGGCCTGCCTCAGAAATAAACGCTAAATTCAGCTTTTCTTGCGTATGTGCTTCCTCTTTAGACCTAAATAGACTAGTAGCAGGATCGTCTCCACCACTCTGCAGCCCATGGATGCTGTCAGCACGTTGACCCGGTGCTCCATGGCCATCTGCAGGTTCAGCTTGGACCCCAAGGGGCTGAGGAGACCGCGGAGGACATCTGTTTGGTGGATTTTGATGCTCTCAATGGGTGATGCTTTTATTTACTTGTGTTGACTAGTGTTGACCTCTTGTTCAAATCATGCTTTATTTTATAAATAAAGCATTGAATAAAGGCTTTGTATACTTTTTTTTTCTATTCCATGAAGGCCATGGGCTTTGCAGACTCGAGTATTGAGGAGGTAATTGACTGCAGTAGTCCTGAAAACAAAAACTAAACAAAAAAAGTCTTCTGATTGCCGCCTTGTTGGGAGATTTGATAATGCAATCATACTTTTGACATGACGTATTATAAAATAGGAAGATCAAAGTGCTTGTGCATCGTGATGACACATAGGCTAGCGATGACCGCCTCCATTTCGGAATGTTTATTGTTTAATAATGAATCGTGAAGTTCATTATGTCATTCATTATGGCGTGACATTGTTGTGTTTGAAGACATGTGGGGCGGTACTCGAGACACTGAAGCAATGCTCACAGAGAACCCAAACTGTGTGATTGGATACTGTGTTTGATTTGGTTACCACTTGGGCGGCGGGCAGGCGCATCCGCAGGTGAAAGGATTATCGCAACTTGATAACAGTCTGAGACCAAAAAGTCGCAAGTCCTGGGACTTTCACTGGCCACCTGTTCAGGTGGTTCATCCTCCGGCTTTTCTGAGCTGACCGGTCCCATGACCGACCTGACCTCAAATGCTGTTCCAGTGGACCGCTGTATCATACAGCGTTTGAGAGGATTAAGGAGGCTTGCTGTGAGAAAGGAAGACGTTTCCTCCCTTTCACCAAAATATAATTTTATGGGAATTTGTTTTTGTATTTTAGAATATTTGTTTTGATGGTGGAGGCTTGGTAAGGACATACAATAACATCGCAACCATGGCATGGTATAATACAATGATGCTGCTTTTGAACATTACATGTGCGATATTCAGTTAGTCCTCGACATTGAGAAACCATTATCCAATTGACAGCACACGACTGGTCTGTCACTGAACTGCGGTCGCCTTCTGGAGAAAATATGGCGGGTGTTCTATTAACATATCAAAGTGTCCACTATTTACTTTCCCCCATTGTGTTCCGCAACATTCAACTTTACCAAGCTGATAAAGGTTTACACAAAGGCAGATGATAAAACGGTATCATGCTCCAGGAGTCACAAGAGTAGTCAAGAGGGGCGTACCGATGGGCGTACCCATCACCACCGCCACCACATGGGGGCACTGCCTCGTCATCTCTTCCTTCCTCTTTAGTGGAAGTCCTCAGAAGAATTGCCACCTAGTGTTGACACGTGCAAATCCACAAGAGATCATTTGACATGCTTAACAGTGGTACCCTGATGGAGGGACACGTGTATGCCTACTTCAATAGGGCACGATAATATCTCGTTCCCTTTTCGTTGAACGCAGAAAGCCATTTGTTTATTGTGTTCATTCTGAATTGCATCTTCTAAACTGCGGTACAGGGAAATATATCTTTGATTTGATTGGAATGCATCTCAGTCCATATAAGCACAGACACGCCTTGTTATATTGTGTGCATGTCATTAAAATAAAACACAGATAGATAGGCCACTGGTATATTGAATTATATGAGGATAATCCATTTTATAAGGGCTGGGCAATAATCAAATTAAGTAGGCCTGATTAAATGCAAGTCTTTGAATGGTAGGCTATTGTATTGTCATGAAATGTTCACTTATGATGATACAGTTTCATAGTCTGAATTAATTACGATGAGAACCCTTAAAACTACTACAAAACTAAATGTTCAGTTTGACAAGTCAATGAGAAAGGAAAACCAGTCTGATTTGTCGTTAAGAAGAGTTTCTGACTGCTTATGAGGCTAATCTCCCTGCCAGTCTGAATTCAAAGGGCCACAATGGTGTTCACTGTTGAAAAGTCTGCTAGGCAAAACCACAAGAGGTCATTCTTTATTATTTATTTCCTTTGGCTGTCGTGGACATAGTGTCCCCTCCCCTGCCACATCTAGTGAGACTCAAACAGACTTTATAAAGCTCTTCCTAGTTTGCTTTGCCACAAAGTCTGCTTAAACTTTCAATTAATCATAATATAATTCTGCACTGTACTGACAATGGCGTTGTCTGCTATGTTGTGATTGATGACCCCACGTTTGATTAATTGGGTCTCAGTTTATGGGGGTTATCATCTCAGTTGCAATCATCTCTCAGCTCCCTTTGAGCCACATGGTGCTATCAGTCTACTACACTATCGTCAGTCTACTTAGGCCTATACATTTTATCATTAAACATACTATTTGAAAACTATAAAAAATATCTGTGATGTATTATAATTGCTTTTCCGGTGGTCTTGTGCATGCTTTACCCTACCATTGCATCAATTGTAGTGTCCAAATAGCTTTAAAAAATGGCTACCAAAACCGAAATATGTCATATTTTAATCATAAAACATGAATAGCCTATTATCAATGCTCTGTTGTAATTTGTCTTCACAATACGTATTCATACATCTGTAATCCATAAGAACCCAGACCAATTTCTGCTTAAAGGAAAATTATGGGGGATATAGCACAGACCAAGTGAAACACAGAACACATTTCAGATGTTTTTTTTTTCTAAAACACTAACATTTAATCTGGGATGATCATGTGACATATACATTGCATTGGGCAATTAGTATCACAAATGTGCATTATATTTGCATTTCCACAATGTATATCAAATGTATGACTTAAGTAATGCTGTTTAAACAACTTTTCAGATTTGCTTTATTTTACAAAATATGCAAACTGCATATAGATAGATATACACTCTTTGGGGAAGTCATATCCTGGGACAGTCACATGACTGTGACATCACAACTAAACATCTCACTTAGGCATGTAATGAGTTAAAGAAAGATTTTAGGACATTTAAAGTGTTTGTTACACTCGTGTCACCATGGGTTCTTATGGGTTCTAACAGAGCACATTTGCTTGTTTGTTAATGTCACCACTGCCCCGAATCCGAATCTCGCCGCATCCTGCCGATGCCTGCGATGATGTCATCAATGCGCGCGGGTAAAGCTGCAAGTTCTGTAAACAAATCGCGTTTTGCCTGCCATTAAATAGATGCTATTATTTATTTAACATAACATTGGGCTATCCGTCGCGTTTTGTTAACTCACTTGTTGACAAAAAAGCGACGTGTTAGGACGACGGCATAACCTTAAATAAGACGACAAAGGTAACAATAACAAGCAATGGCTGCGACGATTAATAACGTGAGAACACACGTGTTACTTGAGCACAGACAGCTCGCCCTGGGCTTCGCTGAATGTAAGATACAATTTACTTTACTGTATCTAACCCAAACATTTGGTTGTTGTTTTTTTCAGCTATGTCCTGTTTCAGCGGAGATTCCAACTTTTGCCCCGAATGTGGCACCGTACTTCCTCTACCTGGAATGCTGGATACAGTCACCTGCCCGCTGTGCTCATTTCGCATCTCCATCAGACGTAAGGATGTGCTGTCGTTAGATTCCCATATTGTATTGACATTTGTCAAGTAGTTATGCTGTCAAATACCGACATGGAAATAATTGTGACGTGTGATGTCCTAAACAGTGTTTGCGGGTCAGGAGATCAAATCCACAGTCGTCTTTAACCCAATAGAACAGTCGTTAATGCTAGAGGAGGAGGAGGACTCAGAACTCAAGGGACCTGTGGTAAGAAGGATGATTGATTACTTGCTGTAAAACAAAGCAACTCAATGGTGTAAATTTTAATGAGATATATTTGTTTTATGTGATTGAACACTTTAGACCGACCGGCGCTGTTCCCGCTGTAACAAGGAGGGGATGGTTTATCATACAAGGCAAATGAGATCTGCAGATGAAGGACAAACCGTGTTCTTCACTTGTATACACTGCAGGTAATGTCTATTTTGTGTGCCCAGAACTTGGGGGTTGCTCCCCTTATCCTTACCTCAGGGTAAAATCTTAAGCAACTTTTCTGAAACAAATATTTGTTAAAACAGGAAAACACTTGTCATACACTGATTGTTCTTGTATCTGCTGTACGTTGCAGATATCAAGAAAAGGAAGATTCCTGAGAAGATCCAACGGCTCCCATCATTCACTCACAATTGACCATTTGATGCAGTGTGCCCAATCTGTATACTGTTTGAAAAACTGCACTGGCTCTTGGATTTTTTGCCATTCACAGTAAAATGGTGAAATGTGCAAATTGAAGTCTCCCAGTTGCCCTTTCTGAGTCATTAGAATTCTCATTTAATGAGGCTTGTCCAGGTTTATGATTGCATTCATCACTGCAATGTTATGCAGTGTAAGTGAAATATGATAGCATCTAGGTCAGTGTCTGAGTAGCATGTTAATTTGTTTTTACATTTGTTTAGATTACATTGATAAGCTGTATCCTTTTACATGAATACAAGCTAAACCCCACAATTGTAAGCATCACATTTGAAGAAAGGAAAATATATTTACCACATCAAAATGTTAGATTGTGTGAAGTACACACAGTAAAACAAAAATAAGTCCATAAAAAGCTGTTAATAAATTGTTTTGTATGTGGTCCAGTTTGACTATGATTGAACAATATTTATAAAAGCATTCATCTCCGAAAGAAAACCCTGAAGCTTTTAATATGAAATCAGTATTTTCCAAATAAATTGAATATTGTGGAAAGACTTGCTTTTTGAAACTGTGTATATTGGTAAATTTTGATTAAAGCATAAATATTTAATTATCAGCATTTATCATTACAAATTGCGAAGCAGTTAATTCCTGCCCCTGCATCACGTCACGTGATCAGAAAACATGGCCGCCACCAGAGAACTTCTATAAGGAGGAGAGTTCTTGCTTATTTATATTTAACTATTTAATTCGGCAATTGAGCGACATCGTATATTATATTTAGAGGTGACCGTGTTCACGGATTGGCTCGCCGTACATAGCAGTTACTGTTTTGTAGAAAATGAAGCTGCGCGTCCAACTGCAATGTAAGAATTTACATGAATACCTGAAAGAGTTGAGTCCAGAGATTCTGGACAGATTGTACAACCATCCGGCAACATGTTTAGCTGTGTACAGGTGGGATTTGCATAATCATTCATTTAATGGAAGTTTGTGAATACGTAGCATACTTTGCTAAATAATCTTACGCCCATTGTTTCCAGAGAGCTGCCTTCCTTGGCGAAAAATTATGTGATGCGAATGCTGTTTCTAGATCAACCGCTTCCCCAGGCAGCCGTGGCTTTATGGGTGAAAAAAGATAGTCAAAAGTAAGCCAAGCTGCATATGAGTTTTTATTTTCTAATGGTTAAGTTTCGTCCAGTGTTTTTGGATCATGCAAGTTGTATGCATGCAAGTATGAATAGCGATATAATGTCATATTACCATTTTATACATGGCTGGCGCACAGACGGCCTGTTACACTTATGTATTTTCGTTTTTGCCCCTCGACTTCTTAAACAGAGATCACGACGAATGTGTCTCGGTGCTGACCGGTCTGAGGCTGTGGCACACACAGCAGCTACAAGGTGGTCTGCAAGGCAACATCCTAAACCCTATCTTTAAAGAGAATCTCAGGATTGCTCTTCTGGGGGGGTACGTTTTTTGTTTCCACTTTTAATCCAATGTTACATCTTGAATGGGGACCACCACATCATACTTACGTGACACTCTTTTGCTCTCTGTTCCCTCTGGTTTTTAAACGCAGAGGTAAAGCATGGGCAGATGAGGGAAGCAGTCTGGGACCTGATCGCCATGCACGTGATGTGGACAGTCTGGACCGCTATGCGATGGAGCGCTGGGAAGTCATCCTACAGTTTATGGTGGGCTCCCCCAATGCTGCTGTTAGCCAGGACCTAGCACAGCTGCTCACACAAGCTGGCCTCATGAGAAGGTACACACACACACACACACACACACACACACAGCAAAGGCCAGCTGCCATGTGAATAGACAACCATATTGCTGTGTTGTTCTTCAGTGATCCGGGGGAGGCACCCTGCATCACCTCGGCTGGGTTCCAGTTCCTCCTTCTGGACACAGCCAGTCAACTGTGGTACTTCACACTGCAGTACCTGAACACTGCACAGGTGCCAATGAATCCCAGCAGCACCCCCCTAACACAACACACTCTTTCATGCATAAATTGATAGATTGACATTCTTGGATTTAAGTTTATTGTAATTGGTAAATAACTTGAGGATTATGTTGTGGAGTAGGTTGAGTTCTATTCTAGTCATAGTAATTGTAGTAAAGTTTTAATTGTAGTAAGCTTTTAATACATTTGACTGGATTCATTAATTGTGCAATAATGGTACATGGTGGTACATTTGCATACTTTGTTTTCCCAAAAAAAGTAATCAGGTCAAAATTATATTGAGTTTGTTTGTTTGTTTAAATGTCCTAGTCTCGGGGCATGGACCTCGTGGAGATACTGTCCTTCTTATTCCAGCTCAGCTTCTCCACTCTTGGCAGAGTAAGTGCACAGTTTGCTCTGACTATCAAACAACCACTACATTTTAAAGAGGGAAGGTGTGAAGTCTCTCTTTTATCACTTTTATATACATCATATACATCATACAATGTCTTGTTTATTAGCCCGCCCACCCACCCATATGTGATCAAAAGTGAAACACTGCTTTCATTTAACCCACATGACTATACTGTACTTTACCATACTGGTGTTGATTTATGTGTTTATTATAAAACGTTTAGCATGATACTGATCAAACTTAAAACCCTTGCTGCCTCAGGATTACTCTGTGGAGGGCATGAGTGAATCACTACTCACTTTCCTTCAGCACTTGCGGGAGTTTGGCCTTGTATTCCAGAGAAAGGTAAGGTGTAAAATATAATTAACATAAACTTAAGCCGAACTATTTATATAGTCTTACGACGACTTGTATTTGTACTTGACAATTCTATAAGTGAAATCATTAAGTTATATTTGTATTACCTTGAAAATATGTTGAGATAAAAAAAAAACCGAGATGTATGGTAATTTATTAACATATAAGGCATGAATGAAAGTATAGATGTGAAAGAATGAATTCCATGCATTTATTTGACCTAAGAATGTAGAAAAACAGGTTGCCATTGGAATGCATCAAGGGGATCAGAAATGGTGAAAAATGTGACTTTTGGGCCAACATTGAATCCTTATTTCTTTGTGTGCTAAAACTGCCTTTTCTATTTGTCGTCACGCCTCAGAGGAAGTCCAGGCGGTACTATCCCACCAGACTGGCCATCACACTGGCCGCAGGCGTAACAACGAAAGCTTCGTCTTCCTCCAATCCTATGGACGTCGCCCCTGGCACTGTGGACACCAGCTTCATCGTGGTTGAAACCAACTACCGCATATATGCCTATACAAGTATGTCCATGCAACACAATATTGTTCTTAGAAAATATTTCTGCTGCTGGAAAAAGCACAGTAAGGGTCAAGCGGTACCAATGGTATGACAAATTGAATAACAATATTCTACGGGAAATCCCATGCGTTTCAGAATAAACCTCAGGCTAAAAACTCAATGTGTGAGTTATATAACTATAATGACAGTATGATTAATCCATAAAGGAAATTTATTTGAAATTATGTTGGTAATTCAGAATAAAATGTAACTGACATTGTCTGAAGTACATTATTAAAGGCTTGCAATTTTGTAATTTTCTTTGTATTGTTATCTTTTTGTCCCAGACTCTGAACTTCAAATAGCTCTGGTAGCTCTGTTCAGTGAAATGCTTTACCGCTTCCCTAATGTCGTGGTGGGTCAGGTCACGAGGGAGTCTGTGCAGCAAGCCATTGCAAACGGAATTACTGCACAACAGGTACGGAAATCATGCAATGCATCATGACATCATCATGAAATCATGCAATGCATCAGTCAATTCCCCAAAAGTATTTGCAAATAAATTACATCAGTCCATATGCCAAAACAATTACGTTAAGCTTCATTCTATTTATTATTATATATTTATTCTTTTTTTTTTTAAATGGTGTCATTATGATTAATTTTGTCCTTCCATGTAATACAGGAAATCCGATGATAAATAGTGAAACTGTTTCACAAATCTATCATCAAGGGAAACATGTTGAAATCCTTGGCTCACACTTTCAGCTGTAGGGAAAGTAATCATTTAATAATATGATGAAAATGAGGTGAAAAAGTACAAAAGATTGATGCACCCCGATCCGTAAAAAAAAAAGGACCTCACAATTGCTCATGCAATTCTGTCATTCAGGCTGTTTGGTCATGTGTTTCTAGTTTAAAATTAATAGTCTTTCTCTTCTCTTTCTGTAGATCATACACTTTCTGAGGACCAGAGCGCACCCCGTCATGCTCAAGCAGGTACTTTGTAGTGCTATCCCCCCACCTGCTCCCCCCTTCTCCTACCCTAAACCCTTCCCTTCCCCTGTCCACTAGGCCTTTTAACAATGTGCCAATTCCAGTAATAATGGTTGACTGGACTGTTACAGCCCTACCACCACCACCATCCTCAGATTGACTAATCAGGCTGCTGCTTGCTCCTTAGCACAACCTTTTCACTGTGCTTCAACCTTTTCCTTTGTGCCTCAGACGCCGGTGGTGCCTTCAACCATTACAGATCAGATCAGACTGTGGGAGCTGGAGAGAGATCGATTACAGTTCACAGAAGGTGAGTGAGTCAGCGTGCCCCGAGTGTGTGACCCTGCTTACTGTCTCTTTGCTGGTGCAGCAAGCATGCACACGCATGCTAATTGAGTGGAAGTTGATATTGCTAGCAAGCACACTCCTGACGTTGTTATTTGTGGATCTAAGACATTTAATAAATGTGCACATTAAATGGCATCAGTGTCACAATGAGACCATGGAATGGATAAAGACTATTTTCCAGTAAAAAAGCATGACAATTAAAAATATATATTTTCATTACCATGAAGTAGGGCTTTAAACCCTTTTTTTTCAAAACCGACAAATGCATCTGAATTGTGCAGTGAGTATCTCTCTGGATGTCTGTCTGAGTCACAATCTTGATTGATTTTCTTTTCTCATGGCACTATTAGTCCTGCCTGAAGGTTATGGGTGACGGAGGCTGCTCCCTCTCTGTTGATAGCCATGACTCAATAATAGCTTATGTTGTAACGCTTTCTCGGTGAAATGTTGTATGCTGTGATGTAGTGGATGGAGGAGCGATGTTGTGCTTGCCCTCAGTTTTCTCACATGTTTCTCAGTGTGTATCATTCCTCTAAAAAACCTTTCATTATACTGCTGCTCTCTCTTTCTCCATGTCCCTGTCTCAGGAGTACTCTACAACCAGTTCCTCTCCCAGGCAGATTTTGAGGTGTTGAGAGATCGGGCTCAGGTCAGATTTGTTTTGTCATTTAATAATCAGACTGAATGTGTTTTCTTCAAAACTTTATGCCCGCACTCCTTCCAAATTAGTTATATTCTGGACCTTGCAAGGTTCAGAATATGACAATGGCGCTTGCAATTTTGCTGATAGAATTATGCACTATCCCTCTTTAGATAAGCTTGTAATATTATTGTTTTATATTTTGACAATCCACATAATGCCTTCTACAGGTAAGGCTAAAAGATTGCTTGTAAGGGGTGTTATTGATGCCTAATATTTTGTTTGTTATTTAGGGTCTTGGCTGTTTGGTGTGGCAGAATGTCCAACATAGAGTGATGGTGGTAACACCACATGGACACAGTGAAGTCAAGAGGTTCTGGAAGAGACAAAAATCTAACACTTAAAATAAATTGAAAAAATTATGGGAATGAGCATTGATATGGAAAATCCACTGTATGTAATTAATTGTTTCATTTTTTGAAAAGAAAGTCACGTGGACTCCTACGTTAATAGCCTCCATGGATGTAGCAGCATTGTGCTACATAATATCAATTTTGAATAAATGTTTTATATGAAAATTAATTGTGAATTTCTTTAATCATAATGGGAATAATTTATTAATGCATTTACATAAATGTTATTTTGCTGTTTTCCTGTTGGCTTTTTGCACATGACGCCCAAATGTTTCGAAATATCCAATATTCCAAATACTAAAATGTTTTCAGAACGTGAGAAAACGGATGGGAATGATTTAGAACAACCCCTATTTCCCTCGACTAAAAACTTCGGCTAATAATACACTTTGAGGTGAGATGATGCATTTCCAGTCGATCAGCAGAAACCATGCAGACCAGACTGTCAGGAATAAGCTAGCAGCTGCCCGAGGAAACTACTTCTCCAAGATGAAACCTGGATTTGTCTAACCCGGGAATATTGGAACACACACTATGAATATTTTAGATGTCGCACGGCGCATAGTACAACGCTGTCTAGTTCTGATAAGTAAATACGGGAAATAAATCGTGAAGATCGTAACAGGCCGCAAATGGAGCCGGAGAACTCGCGTCAAAACATACCTTGTTCAAGGCAACCTGAGCAGGGGGACCTGCGGGAGGAGACTCCGGGAGAGGAAGCAAAGGATGGAGAAAGCACGCTGCGAGAAAGAGGAGGAGACGGGCAGGGCAAGAATACCGTCAACAAGATGAAAACGGAATGCGGGGATGAGGAAGAAACAAATTCGCAGGGAAAAGCTGACGATGATGACGGCGATAAATATGAAGAGGAACTGGACCCAAGAATTCAGGCATAAAAACCTACACTCTGATAAAGGGTTAAAAAAAAAGTAACCATGTGTATATTGCATACGCATACGTTTTTATAGAATAGGTGATTACAAGCTGACAGATAATCTTTTTTTTAATGCAGTTGCGTTTGATTTAGACTTCCGTTGTTGTATTTTAGATCTTAAGACATAAAGTGAGATCTTAGATATTTGTTATTTCCTGAAAGGTTAAGTGCCATCTAGCTACCGATCTGTCCACATGATTTTGAATTTAGAAATAATTGAATTCTGTCTTTATAGGGAGAGCTTGAGCACCTCAATCAGGCCAGTGATGAGATCAACAAGCTGGAACTGCAACTTGATGTGAGTGAGCTCTTTGTCACTGACCACATAGTTCTTGTGCCAACCTTCAACAAACTGACTTTTTCTTTCATTGTCACAAACACAACTATCTGAATTGTAATGTTATGCAAAGTTAATACCAATAATGTGTTTTGCTTCCTGTGTCTTTTTTTTAAATAACTTATGACAATGATTTATTTCCATTCCAGGATGCCAGGTCAAGCTACAGGAAAATACTCACAGATTCTGCCAGAAAACTAAATGCTCAAGGATCGAAACTGGGCACATGTATTGAGAAGGCAAGGCCCTACTACGAAGCCCGTAGACTTGCCAAAGAGGTGTGTATCTGTGCATTCATGCCTATGTATTTAAATTCAATATCAGTGAGTTTGCATTGCTCAGATCCCGGGTCTCGACCCTATTAAACAACTCAGTGCTTTCCCGCCTTCGGCCCATGCTCATACGATACATATATATACATACTGTACTATACATACAATGCTCATATGCTCATACCAATTATATTATGCGATTTCAATCGTCAGCTATCACATATGTTGTTTGTTCAGAAATAACAACATTTCAAATATCACAACATTGGAAAGAACAAAACAGACTGACACATTAATACACACACAAAATCTACAAAATGTCTGTAAAAGCATTGTCTTTCTCTTTTCAGCAATCCTCACTCAGTCCATCTTTAATTAGATATTCCATTTCATTCTCACTCTTTCCACGACTCACTTTCTCATTTTTTCTAGATATATGTTTTGATATAAAACCATATCCTATCAAAACTGTTAAAGCACAGACACCTCATGGCCCTGTTCATTGTTTTATTGTGCGGTGGAAAATTACACAGGGTACTCTGTTTGGAACTGATTGCTTGCGTGCCATACCGTACCATGAAATGGAAAAGTACCATTAGAGATAGTGGGAAAGGCTGTTCACAGCAAGACTGCCATCCCGTTTGCAGGAACTGAGTCACACAAACAGTCACTGATTGGTACAACATTGCCCCCAGACAAATGCTTGCTATTCCATAGGAGAAAAGCTGTTCCAGTGCTGTAGGATTGGGATAATAACTAATTAACTTGAAACTCTTGAGTGTGATGGGGTTATTTTAAATGTTTCATCTCTAACATATGTGAGATGAAACAGTGAGCAACATGAGGAGATTGCATTAAAGGGGCAGTGAACTCGAAATATATTTTGTTTTAATTGTGGTGATATGGTCTATAGGACCGTCAATATAGTAATAATCTATGTTGCTATGTATGTTATTTTATCACTGTTAATAAAATAAGACTAATTTAGTTAAAATTGGAGTAAAATCCTATTTCTCCACCAAACAGTTGTCAGTGTTCTGCTCTGCCTCTAACTCCAAACTGGTGATCTTTTTGTGACAGCAAAGTGCCTTTTACTGCACTCTTTGACGTCACCACAAAGGAACACAAGTGGCAAGGTGTGTGTGGCTCTGTGGAGCCCTGTCTGGACAGCGGAGTGTTAAGCTTCTTGGACTCTTATAGTGTAATGCTCTGTGTGTCTGTGTGTGTGTGTGTGTGTGTGTGTGCGTGTGTGTGTGCGTGCGTGCGTGCGTGCGTGCGTGCGTGTGTGTGTGTGTGTGCGTGCGTGTGTGTGTGTGTGCGTGCGTGTGTGTGTGCGTGCGTGTGTGTTTGTGTGTGCAGCTCTTCCTGGGCAGTGGTAGATTTGGATGTCTGTGTCCTGAGAGGGTTATGCTTCACAGACAATTATAGTATAATGCCACGGTGTATGTGTGTGTGTGTCTCTGTGTGTGTGTGATTGTGTGGAGCTCTGTCTGGGCAGTGATTGATTTTTATGTCCATGTCCAAGAGAGGGTTATGCTTCTCGGACACTTTCGATATAATGCCAGTGTGTGGCACATTTCATAGACAACATTGATCATTAACACGCCCCTAGAACTCTCAGTCCAAAACATTTTTTTTTTTATCTCATAGTGTTCAAATTCAAGCTGAAACGGGGTGTTCAGTTGCAATTTCAGCCATTTTTCATTCACTTTAATTGTTGTGGGAGTGCTGGAATCGGTACCTACACATGTTTCGCTATTGTCATGCTTCAATCCTGATCTCTTCCCATGAACGTGCAGAGAGGACTGCCTCTTCCTTCCATAGAGGAGTTCTCTTCCCTGATTGGATAAAGTGGGAAGAGGGTACCATTTTTTTGTGTTAACACCAGAGAAGAGGGAACCTATTTTACTGACCAAACACTCCATACCAGTGATGGCTTTCGAAATATAGAGCTATTTAACACTTATTTGAACAAATATTGTGCCATTAAAGTGGAGGTATCATTTTGCTTGAATAAGCATCTTATTTATATTAAGCTCAATTATGGAAGCTGACTGAGGCTTAAACCTTTATTGTCGAACAAAGCTTTTTGTTGTTATTATCTTCCCCACGGTAATCAATACATCAAATGCTCTGACAAAGAAAATACAAAAATCTGGTATCTTGAGCTGTCACAGGCCTGCCCGCATTAAGCTATTGGATTGCCTTCCTGTCTGTCTTCCTGGCTACCTATGTACACGTTGCTCATGCACTCATTGTTCATGATGGTAGTCTTCCACAAAGCTGTATGCAGACCTATTACTAAGGCTAGAGACCTATTACTAAGGTTAGAGACCTATTACTAAGGCTAGAGACCTATTACTAAGGTTAGAGACCTATTACTAAGGCTAGAGACCTATTACTAAGGCTAGAGACCTATTACTAAGGCTAGAGACCTATTACTAAGGCTAGAGACCTATTACTAAGGCTAGAGACCTATTACTAAGGCTAGAGACCTTTCAAGACTGGCCTTGAAAGGAGGCCTGAAGGGAGGGGTGGGATTTTTTTGGGTTTGGATACTTTTAAAATCTATCTTACTCTGGCTGGTTGATCCAAATTGCCTACCCTAGCTTGAACACTGGTTTTCCACAGGGCTAACTCTCGAACCTTGCTGTTCTCCTTGCTCTACTTAACTTGTTTGGGAATAGGGATACAAAGTACCCAGGGACATTGGGAGGCCACTGTCTTGATGAGAGCGTACAGAGCTATCAATGTGCTGAAGGTCCAATGGTTCTGCTTTGCTAAGGAGGGTTGGGGTAAGTTCAGTCTTGCTTGGAAAATAAATGAAAAAGGTATTCACATGTTTTCCGAAAGAGGTGATTTCGTGGAGGGCCTCAGACTGCAGAATTTCAAAACAATGGTCATGCCCAATGAAAGTGTAGAAATTGACAGAGCAATCAAAACTAATTTGTTTGAGACAAACTGAGACACCCTGAACACTGTTAAAAGATTAACGGTAATTAGCACAGAAGGCTTTTATCAGAGGCAAAAATGCTTTTCGCTTTTCCTCCAACGAGATTCATTCGCCATTTAATTGGAGTAGCTCAATGTAAAATAACATGTGTAGAAGGATATGGATGAATACATGGATACATTTTTATTTCAATGCAATTTTGGTCAGATAAGGCAAATCAGACCTGTCGAAATGTATTTTTGTTGACTGTTCTGTAATTGTAGCGCAACATGGCATTGCTGTTGAATATGAAATTGATTTAAAATAGGAAACATATGTAATCAGAAATCTTCATAAAAATTTCACAATATGCTAGGGGCCTCATAAGGTTGAGAGTTGAGAACATCTCTCAACCTTCTGATGTATTCATGATCTTATCTTAGCTGGCGGGTATATATTTTATCTCAATATAGCTTCCATATCGTGGAACTGAGCCAATGCCCGCGCTGAGAGATCTGCATCTAATCAATCATAATTGATTGCCTAAAATGTGCTCTTTGAAGAAAGGGGGCAGGAATGCCAGTCATGTATAATCAACATTGCAGAGGATAATTTTCAGCAGTAATTGAGCTAATGAAGAATTGAGGATAAGAAGCAGGGGTCTAATTGAACGTAATTAGGGGAATAATGGATGGTACATCTATTCTCAAATCTATTCATCTCAGAATTGCCATTGTTTGTGTGTGCCAGTCCCTGCAGAATAGAATACAATATTCCTCCTCAATGCTGTTTATTATGCTGCCTACAAAACAGCCATCCTTCTGACAACTATTGAGTGATACTGCTACATAAGAGTTCCCTGTCATAAAAATTATCACAACGATCTATGCTAGTCAAGTAGTCATCGATCTTACGTCAGTGACCTTAAACATTGGTTTCCCTGTCCTTAGTGGCAGCACCCTCTTCCACTGATTCAAAGCTGTCTACCGTGTCCTCTGCTGAAAGAATCTGAAAGTCACCTTTTTGTATTATGCTCTCCTCCAAATTATTCTGGACATATCTTTCCCATGAACTTCATCATAACATAAAAAAGTCTATGAGTTATACAGTATGTCCATGGCTAACATACACATCTGTCTGGATTTTACCGGCTATTGTTTTAATAATAGCTCAGTTGCTTGTGTCTTTTACTTTTTAACTCCTATAATTCATGCAGCCATTTTTCTTTGAGAACCCATTTTTTTCCATTGTCTGTTTGAAGAAAACAAATGAAAGCCCATTTGCTTGCCTGTCATTCTCCATACAAAATATTTGGTTTGCTTTTTTCTTGAGGTGCCATATTGATGAATAATGAAACACAGAAACACACAAACTTCTCCCCCAGCATTTTACACTATACTTTAGGCCCTGACATTGACGATGACTTGAAGAACATTTGACCTTGTTCCAGGCCCAACAGGAGACCCAGAAGGCCGCTCTGAGGTACGAGAGGGCCGTGTCCATGCACACTGCCGCCAGAGAGATGGTCTACGTGGCGGAGCAGGGTCTCCTGGCAGACAGGAACACCCTGGACCCCACTTGGCAGGAGATGCTCAACCACGCCACTGCTAAGGTACGTCATCACTCACACATGTATTCCATTGCTTTGACAAGAGAGACGCACGCTTCCTGGTGGGTTCACAAGACTGCAGAGATTTACTAGTTCATCGTCTTGCCATTAACATCCATAACCAAATAAATGTAGGCCAGGTGTTTCTCTTATTGTTTATATATTTGGTCTGTATCAATCCAAACATTATAGAATGTATGCATATAGATAATATGCAGCCTTAAGAGGGAGGAAGAGTCCAGAATGGGTTCACTCTTGGAAAGGAGCTCAGTGATCCAGGAGAGTATAGTGGCTACTCCTCCACGTCAAGAGGAGCCAACTGCTGGGGTTCAGGCATCTGGTAAGCCTCCCTTTGGAGGTATTTGGCACGACCAATGGGGAAGAGACCCCGGGGCAGACCCAGGCATGATGGAGGGATTATATCCTTTTGAAGGCCTGGGAACACTGAGGAGGAGCTAAGGGTAGTAGCGAAGTAGGGAAGGGAAAGGGGTGCTTGGACTTGCTCTGCTTGTCCTCTCACTGTTGCGGCTGGAGAAGCTGTCAAAGAAGATGGTAGAAGAGGAAACGACAACAACAAAAAAGCCCCACTCATTCAGTGATCCAAAAATACAATAATCCAAAAATGTGTTTTCTTAGCAGGGAGTCGACCTTGAATTGCCATTTACAATCCGGTAATGTAAGTAAGAGACACGAGGGCTCTTGCTCATGATAAATATAGTTCCAGGCTCATTAAGATCCTGGACAGCTTTCTTTGTTGTGATTGATAGCTTAGGGGGGCAGAACTGAAGTTTATTGGAGGCCAAACATAAAGAGCTTTGAAAGCCGTAGATATTTTAGCAATGCAGCAAATTGAAATGTCGTGTAGTAGAGAAATTAGGTCATTTTAGTTATGAGCAAAAAAAAAACACTGATTAGACTTGATTTATTTTCAACATGAATGGTAATTAATTGGAATTACTGCAGGACGCTGACATTCTAAAGACTATACTCAATGGTGGCTTTTATATATTTCCAGGGTGGACAATTGCTAGCGGGAACACTACACCGTTCACAATGTAGTAACTATTTGGTACGTTATTCTGCTTGTTATGCCGTGCACCAAATGTGTATGATCCATATATGACTGTACCACATTTTGTTGATATGTGTTCATTTTTCAAAAGCTTACCATATAGCCTTTTCGTCTTTTCAAATCCATGTGCGTCAGTCAGCACAGTTTGGAGACAAAATGATGGTGAATTGTCATACAAAATATCTCATCACAAAGATGAATCTGATCTGTTGCATACAGCAATTTTTGTGGCGGTGACAGGGATTTGCAATGTGAAACTGAAACCTTAACCATACACTTGTTCAGTCAATCGTTATTTATATATATACATTTATCAATAGTTAGTCAAATTTACACAGGTAATTTTACACTGGCCAATTTACCTACCATGGGGAATATCACAAGCTGACACAAATGAAATATCAAAGGTCATAGATTCTGTAACAAAGGTCGTGTAGTTACTCAGGCTGATTAGTATGTAGTGTGAAACTGACCTCCGGGGAAATGTGGCTCCATCTAATCAATGATGATTAATGTGTAGTTTCTTTTATATCAAGGTTGGATGTGCTTATCGACAGAACTATTTTTACTCATCAAAGCCTCTACTATACATCTTTGCTGTTGGTGCATCATAACTGAGGACTGAACACATTTCTTTGTAATCATGACAATGTCTTCCAATGAACATGCTCAAAATGCTGTTTAAGGGGTTGCCTGTGAAAAGTGGGTTTCAACTACCCACAATTCACAAGCCAATAGATATTCTGTCATTCACTTGCCTTTGGTACACTGTGTCATGTAGTCAGGTGTACATGCCTCTTTCTTTTTTCTTATTAAACTCTAAAGGTCATTTTGTTGTGGTGTGAGAAGATTGATTGGAACAGACATGCGGTGCCTTGGGCCACTACTGCTGCGGGTGGTGCTTTCCAAGCCCTGGTGTGGAAGGACGCTCCAGGAAGCCACGTTTCTCCTGTTCAGTGGCTGCTTTCCTCTCCCCGATGCCCCAGGTGAACGAGGCCGAGGAGGAGCGTCTGCGGAGCGAGCGGGAGCACCAGCGCGTCACCCAGCTGTGTCAGGACGCCGAGGCTCGCGTGCAGAACCTCCAGAAGGCCCTGAAGAAGGTCATCGTCAAGTCCAAGCCCTACTTTGAACTCAAGGCGCAGTTCAACCACATTCTGGAGGTGCGTGGCATGGCGACAAACATGACATGATGTATTAAACCTGGTGCCCTTTATCCTTATTGAGAAGTCGATCGTTCGACAGCGTTAGAATTCCCGATAATTGAATGCGTGTCTCTCCCAGGAAGTCCCACGAATAAATAAATAAATGACCTTATATAGATGTCGAAAACTGCATGCACATAACAACTGCTTCGGCAAATGCATAAACAAAAGAGTACATAAAGGAGCTGTTTGGTGTTTACACATTGTAGACATATGATGGTGTGTCGTTCAGTGCACTTTGGACCACCAAGGAGAAGTGTTTCATGTTAACTAGTGAATCTATGTTCACGGCCAGTGGAGGTTTTCAAATTGATTAACTGGGAAGCGGAGGCTGGCAGTGGCTTGCGAGCACTTTCTACACTTTGCTTTTCCGCCTGCTACAAATCAAGTTTTAAGTTCTAATAAGACATCTTAACTTATTTCAAAAAAGCTTTTTGTACCGCAATGGGGATGTTTAAAAAAGAATTGCCTTCAGCACCAGTGCTCTGTCCATTTTGCAATGGAAGCAGCTATACAAATAGTATTTATCATGGCAATAACAGGTTATTCCATTAAAACCCAAACAAACAATTCATAATTCAAGTCCACAAAATTAAAAGGTTTAAAACTAGAATGTGTCTCTACAGTGTCTCAACATTCAACATTTGAGACATCTTTTTACTTTATTATGCAAATCCAATCTCAAATCTTTGTACATCAGCGTTGAGATACAGCCATATTGCTTTTCTTCTTGCTTTTCTTACAATGTTGCTGAAACACATGAGTTCGCCACTTTGATTATTCAACCTAGAAGCTAATTAGAAGCTCTAATGTAATTTGCAAGACAATCAAATTATCATATTCCAACAAACGACTCGAAACTTGACTTTAGATTTTAAGCATTTTTATCCCACATTTTGTGTTTTATCTTAATACATTTAATTAATGTAATTTCCTGGGAACTCTTCATTATCACAAATGGGAAGAAATACGAATGAAATACTGCAAACCCTTTTTCTGATATAATCCTTAGTGGCTGCCACATTTAAACTTTAATTGAGTGAAATTATCATCTAAAGTTATAAAACTAAGGTCATACAGAATTTTGTATTCTTTACTTTTTTTAGTAATTTGAGAGACTTCCAAAAGCAATTTACAGTGACCTCAGACCAGTCTGGCCGATCACCGTCTCTCCGGGCTCCACTAAAACATCTGTAATGTATACCAATCTAAATTAGCATTGTACATTATTGTACTGATTCTGCTTAAAAGTATTTAAAGTGTGCTTGAAGAGAGACAGTAACAATGGTTTGATCACCCGGACCAGTATTGTCCTTTAAGGAGCAGGTAGAGGTTAGGTATCTTGCACAGGGATGTGGACGCGGGACGTTGGGGATTGAACCCGGTAATCTTCAACTGAAAGCTGAACACCCTAGCCACTACACATTCTTGCCCACTATATTGATTATTTCTCCACTACCTCCATTTGCATATTATTGACTTGGGTTCAATTATTCCTCTACATCCTGAGCTTGTTCCACGTAGCTTCCTAATTGGAAATTAATGAAGGCGAATTGGTAGCTTGTTGAGTTGCTTGCAATTGTGGCTTTACTAGAAGCCCCCACATGCCCTAAAATCCTGTCAGTAAAATTAGGACACACAGAAGGATCATTTTACATTTTTTTAATTTTTTATGTTTAGCTGACATAATATTACAACAAATTATAATCCACTTAGAAATACTACCATCACTCAATGGCGTTGTTTATGCCCTTGTATCTTGATTCTCGAACTTGAATGCGCTCAAAACCGTCTCAGCCTAGTTACATGTAGACGCAGTTTACCAGAGATCCCTGCTTGATATGCGTACGCACATGCAGGTTTCAGATTCAGAAAGCTTTTGTTAACAAGGCTGTGTCATATTGTCTGATATAAGCAAGTGACGCAGACAATAATGACATGCTATGAGTGAATCTTACATGAGAAGCACTGAGAATCACATTGCTTTTCAGGAACACAAGGCCAAAGTTGTTGAGCTGGAGCAGCGAGTTGCCAAAGTGAAGACCCGCTACTCCGTGGCCCTGCGCAACCTGGAGCAAATCAGTGAACAGATCCATGCCCAAAGGGGGCGCGTCCACGCCCGCCATGCCCGGCCCGTGGCCTGCGGTGCGCGGAGCTCTCCCGTGGGCGCCGAGGCGGTAGAGGTGAGAGCCACGATGGCCCAGGGGTCGGGCAGTGGAGCAGGAGGAGCAGGAGGAGGAGGAGGAGGAGGAGGAGGAGGCCTGGGCGCTGGGGCTCTGGAGAGCGACTGGGCAGACGGGGAGAAGACCAGGCAGTGGGTGGAGAGGCACAGGAAGTTTGGCTGGGGCCAGCAGGATGCGGCCGGGGACACGGCCTCGGTTGCCAGCCTGCAGACCATCGCCTCGGACCTGGAGAAGTGTGACTCGGTGGGACACCTGGGCGACCTCAGTGACCTGGGCAGCCTGGTCAGTGAGGAGTGGGACAGGGAGAGGGACCAGCTCTTCAGAGGCGAAGAGAAGAGCCATGACAGAGCAGGGGATGCCAAGGGGCAAGCAGAGAGCGTGGAGGTGGCGTCGTCGGCTGTGGTGGCAGGAGCTAACCCTGCCACCCTGCTTACTCCTGATAGGGCAATGGAAGTGAGGGCTGGGATGAGCAGAGAGAGACATGAGAGCTTTGTCAAGCAGCACAACAGAAGTGTGAGCTTATGAAGACATGAATCAGTGAATGGCCGTAATTGAACCAGAATGGAAATTTGGAGATTCCGATAAAGGAAGGGTTCAGGCGAGAGAAAGTCACCACCCATAGTTGTCTTGAGCTATGGGGGCATTGACAGGTATGCTATTTGCATATTGCGTCATGGTTATATGGTGCAAAAGTAACAAAGCAAGCCAAACAAAAACGTGTTTTACAAAAAGCTAAATAGTTTCTCTGAATTCAGATGAATGCCAAGTCACTTTAAGGTGCAAGATCATTCTACTGGGATTAAATGTACCACCCATAGATAATGCATGGACAGTGTGCTGCCCGTTTTTTGTTTGTGTGACTTAAAAGAAGTATTGTTCTTTCAAATTGTAACTTTATGGCACTTTATGTTTATGGCAGACAAAGTAACATTTTGTCATACCCACCTCATCCACACACACGTCCACGCCATGCTGACTGCGGAATAGGTTGTACATGTTGATCTATTCTACCATATGAAGTCACTGTAGCTCTATGGAAAACCTTGACCTGCATCATTAGGATGATCTCCTAAACTTAACTCAAAGTATTACTGTTAAGGTTATTCTGAGGCCTTGAACTGCAGTGCCAACTCATTGCAAAGTATTTTGCTCTAGTTTGTGTAGGAGCTGCATGAGAAAGAGGATGTGAGGCTGACCTATTGAACCTTTAAGGCATTCATGCCTATATGGGCTTTCTTGCATTGACAACAATCTTGAGATTAAGATTTCAAGAGAAAGCCCAACAATATTTGTTTGCACATTGCTATGCTTGTTTGGTTTAAGAGTTGAAATACTAGTCAACCACAGGGACAGGGAATTCATACTACACTGATGTCAATCATGTCAACCATGTCAACATGGGCAGTGGTTTGATTGTATTGTTTGGATATTCTTTAAATAATCTACACATATGAATAACATGTATGATGTGCATGAAATTTGACATGTGAATTTGCCTATGCAGTGAAACCTCTGTACTCAAATTTAATTTGTTCCAAAAGGCTGTTCAAGTTCTGAAGTGTTCGAAAACTGCTATGCCATGAAGCAATATCACCAAAACAATGCTATGCTACGAAGCAATATCAGACACACGCAATCTGTTTTCATGCTTCAAGATGATTTCCATCTTCAACTTGATCGCTTTACGCACTATTTGCCACATTTTTCTGAGCACCAGCACTACTTCCCTTCTTTGGAGGCATGATGGAGGGCTTAGTTATACAGTAAATGTATGTTACAATGGAAAAAAGAGGCACAGAATAGCAAATATTGATGCACAGAACAAGAAGTGAGCGTGAGTCTCCTCTGTACAGATTCCACGGCGTACTGATGCTTGACTCTGTGACCCCACATGACAAAACCGAACGAGTTCCGAAATTTTGTTCACGTTCTGGGACAGAAAGTCAGTCGAATCTTTTGTTGGACTGAGGAGTGTTCGATTACAGAGGTTTCACTGTAGGTAACTACTGACATTATCCCTACCTCAGTAGGCTCACGTAATTAACTAATAGCTGATGATTCTGAAGAAGTTCTGTCTTTGTGGTGCCTTCAGCTTCTAAGACCATTTCCCTCAGCCATACTGACAAATATCCATGGGATGGTTTGTTGATGATATGAGCCGTTATTGCCTATACTACTAACATTCATGCTTTGGTTTGAAAGAGACATTATCTTTTATTGCTCAAATGTATACAAAAAAAGAGATGCTTTAGCTGCTAACTACGACACTGCAGAGATGTATTCACCCTACATGCCGGAAGGAAAACTGTTTGTTTTTGTAACTGCAAAACTAAGAGGCTGGGCCTAGAAGTAATGCATTGGACTGGCTGATAAACATAACCGTTTAGACTTTAATGGTGCATTGTGTAGGATTTCGTGGCATCTATTGGTGAGGTTCCAAATTGCAAGCAACATATTTCCTTCCCTCAAATCTCCCATAGGAGAAGATATGGTGACCGGTACTGGTGTGTCAGGTCCCAGTAGGTATTCCAAAAGGATGTAATGATCTACTACAGCTCCTTGATAGATTTGTAATTAGTTTTTTACTTGGTCTGTAAATCTCATGTCTTACAAGTAATGTAGTGATAGTGCTAAAACATGTAAATTGTGTCCTCTTTAGAGCTGTTCTGTACTACTTTAGAAACATGGTGGTCTCTTTCTAGCATATCTAAAACACAATTCCTATTTACACTTATCAAAACATATGCAGGTTGATGATATTACATTTCTGCTTGTATGTTCTGCTAGATGCCACTAACTTTACAATGCACCTTTAACAACGTAGAGGTTTCAATTCTACATTTGTAAATCCTGAATATACACACCTGTTAAGCTTTAACTTGGAGTAAACGTTTGCATCACCTCCTCTAAATTGTTAATGATGTCTATATTTATTGAGTCGGTTAATCACATGAGTCAAAACTGTGTATTATTCATTTGCGATGTCTACTGTAGCATGCATCTAATTTGTTAATGAAAGAGGTCATGATTACAGTGAAAGGGAGGCACACTGTGCAATGATCAATATCAGCATCTTGGAACTCATAGCTGTCTTCAACTATTAAACATTTTATTTTCACGTGGCTTCTGAAACGTTCATGGGTGTGTTATGTGTCTACAGTGCATTAACGACCACATCACAATGTTACACTTTGCTTAATGTATTCCCCCCCACGCGCACACACACACACAAACACACACACATACACACACACACACACACACACACACACACACTTTTATATATATATTTCTTAAATAAATAAATAATACTATTGGCGGATTACAGATGGTAATTTGTGTCGCCGTGGGTGTGGGTGACCTTTAGCTCTTTTTTCAAAGTGGGTGTACGCATGTGGAGTTACATGAGGCATGTAAATGATCATTATTCTTTCATGGTGGGGGGTTGTTTCTAGAACCACAGTGAGTGTGCATAGTCAGATAGTGAGGATTTAGGTCAGCAAAGCCATAACTGGCATCTGCCGTGTGCACGTGTCAATGACTTATCAATGCTATCACTGACTGCATTGAGGTGTGTGTTTCCAGATGAAGACAGGAAGAGCAGGGGTTCTCAAATGTGTGTCCATTGCCCACTTCACAACAGATGTAAAGAACATTAATGCATGCAATATTGAGGCTTATGTCTGACGATTACAGCCCTACACCCAGCGCCAGATGAAACACTGCCTTAAACCAGACAGTTGAAATGCTGTCTGGGACATTTTTATGAAGCTATCTGTAAGTCACAGTCGAAGGCCGTCTGTGATTCCTATAACCTTGAAAGAAGATAGTTGATGGAAAGGTGCTGTTTCTAGGTGTATGTGTGTGTGTGTATGTGTGCATGTGCCTGTGCATGCATGTGTGTGTATGTGCGTTGCAGACAGGCAGTATGACACATCCCATCTTCCCACACATGATGATGCAGGAGATGTGCAAGAAGACACAGAGGCTGTGATGGTCGAGAAATATCTAAGGAAGTCTTGTAGACCAGACTGGAAGTCTGCTTGTAAAAAAGGTTTGTTGTTCGTTGTACTCATCTCATCGCACCCCAGGGTGGATCAAGAAACCTCAGGCATGAAGGGAGATAATCTGTACAGTCAGACAAACACTCTGCACTTGAAAGTCTTTGCCTTTGTTTAAGTTGATTAGAGATTTTCTCTAATTGAAATGTGTTCATTCATGTGAACTCCAAAAACCATCTTACAGATGCTACACCTATAGTAGAAGTTGCTGGTTAGTTGGACACATTCCAGATTGTATTAAGATACTATATTGTAAGTCAGAAATGAGCATGAACAAATTGTTAGCGGCACTTGTTAAGACTAATTCACCCAGTCAGCAATGAATGAACCCATTTTTCATCTCTATAGTTATATATATCTTTTTTACAACAGTCTTAGTACCTATGAATAAATCTGATAATCCACACAATGGATGTGCAGAACGTCTATGTTCTAGGCTCTCTCTCTCTCTCTCTCTCTCTCTCTCTCTCTCTCTCTCTCTCTCTCTCTCTCTCTCTCTCTCTCTCTCTCTCTCTCTCTCTCTCTCACACACACACACACACACAAACACACACACACACACACACACACACACACACACACACACACACACACACACACACACACACACACACACACATAGACATAGACACACACAACACAAGCACCACCGCCATACAATAGCCACAGCAGCGCAAGCCTGGCACCCAAACAAGTCCATAGTTCTCAGAGAATTATTACATATATCAAAGTGACAGCGCGCACGAGCGGAGTAGTGTTTGAGAGAGTGACAGCGGATTGGTCAGTTGCTGTGAGCCATTAGGCAGGCGCGAGGGGGAGGTCTGCACTATTTATCTAGGATGTGAGCGCGCCATCTGTCTTAACGTCAACCAATGCGCGGCTCTAATTTCCCCCCACTCTGCGACTCGTCCCCGCGTAGTGGGGCTGTATTGCTATTCTACTGCAGATGAGAACGAGGGAGAGCAGGAGCTCGTCGTCTCCCTCTCCCAATGACGTCGTGAAGAGAGTGAGGGATAGCGTTTGCAGGGAAAGGGAAGAGAGGGAGAGAGAGAGGGAGTGTGTGAGAGAGAAGGGAAGCGGTGCACCGTGTAACGTCGTTTAAGTGTAACGTCGCTTTTTTTTTCCCTCGATGCCACGCCACTGTCGTTGATGTACTGACAGGATTTAATTTGGGGCCACGAAACAAGCGTGTAATGAATCCAACTCAACGCTCTCTGGACATTTGTCTACATGAAACACACTTTTGCATACATTACTGTCGACATTTGCTGTTAATTTTCTCACCTACGAGTCGTAGTCGACTGGAACATGGCAATAGAGCGGGCGTCTAGTATTTGTGAGTATCATTCCAAGGCAGCAATACAGTATTTAGTTACTATCGAAAATGCTAACTGAAATCTCAGTCAAATGTAACTTTGTTATTTCTTTAGATACTTTAATATTGTATTTAATGAAATGCTACTGATGTTTACCAAACGCACTTGATAAAAGCACAAGTATATTTCTGGACATAAACTGTTTGAATGTAGTGTCGAGCCGTTACAGAATGCTGTAGGCCCGTTTGTTTTTGAACGGGATAGCTTTGTAACGCATTCGAGACATTTTATCACACATGTAATACGACAAAATACTGTTCATAGCAATAGCAGTGTAGCCTTCCTATCTATCGTGCTCTTGGCGCTCAACCGCGCGTGTTCGTGTAGCCTACTCATCATCCAATCACGCGAAGCAATCTTCCACTCGCCGCCGCGCACACGCCTGCGCGCACGCACGCACGCTGGGAAGACTATGGCACTCCTCCCTTCCCGAGTCATCAGTGGGACTTGCCGTCCTCAACCTCAAACTAAAAAGCGCAGTAAGTTTGGACATTTGTTTTGCCATGTCATCGTGGTGCAGTGTGCCCCATCTCTTCTCGCGTCCTCGCCATGCTTGTGTGTGCAACATTATCTTGATGATGATGATGCACACGTTCCTTTAGATTTTTTTCTTTTTCTTTTTTTGGGGTCCGTTGACCTGGTTTCAGGCAAAATAGTCGTTGTAAATTATAATTTGTGATCTGTCTTTCGTCTCCATAGCCGACGATTAGTATGTACATTGTTCTAGGCTACTATAACTACTCTTAGTCTTGTTGGTGTACATGTATTGTATTGAAAACATCATTATCCTAATCCCACCATAGAATTCCCGAATTGTAGCCAGTGGAATTGAAGCCAACTTGACTTCTGTCGAATGATTGTATTGGCCAGTGGGTTTAGTGGGTTCTGTCGCTGTCCATGGTGCTGGTAGAGGATAGCGCTCAGCTTGTCCAATAGTCGCTTATAATAATGGTAGCCTGGTTTGTGGTCATGAAGCCCGATGGCTTGCTGCTGCCTACCAATTACGTCTGTATGTGTGTATGTGTGCGTGCGTGTACTCTACCTCTACGCCTGCCCCCCTCGTCGTCCAAGTGTGTTCATATACAGTTGGATAGTTCATCGTATTCCAACATAAGTAGCTTCACTTTATACTTAATAAGATACACACACACGCACACACACACACGAACACACACACACACACACACACACACACACACACACACACACACACACACACACACACGTGCATATTTAAGACAAATGCAATTTATGATTGCCATGATTTGTACACTGACCATTACACAACAGAGGATGTCTATGCACAGATTTGTGATATAATACTTGCTTAAAATACATTTACAGGCTGAGGTGAGATTCAGCTTAACCTTTAAGCAGCAAGGAACATTCTAGTGAACTACTACAAGTATTTGAGACACCCATGCTGTGTTTGTGACAAAATAGGCCCCATGGGGGAACATAGATTTAGATAGTGTGAGTGTGAGCTTTCACATGGTTTCATCCAAGGCTATCTCATATGTCGTTGACTCATTCTTCAGACTATTCCAATAAAAACAAAGGCTCCACTGAGATTCTGCCTCGATATATGAAGGTGGAAATGCACTTTTTGTAACGTTATCGACATTAGATACATGACCTTCATCTCAGACACCTTTATTTTCATTCCAGATATTGTGCTTTTGAGGGGAAGGCGGATACACATGCTGTTCATTGTCACTGGTCTTTCAGGGAGGCTTTTGGTATGTGGTCGCCAATGCATACTAATGTCCATAAAGAGGGTGTCTGTGTCCTGGAGGAAGTGTGAGATACGCAGTAGGTTTTTCCAACACACACGCTCTCTCTCTCATGCCATGACAGCCTCATGTCACAACCGACATAAGCAGTCTAGATCGGATGAAAGCCTGGCTGATTGAATCATTGTAACGTCTAATTGCCGTCGTCATTTCCCCAAAGTCTGTTCAGCGGAGCAAGCAGACACGTCGCCAAGGCCCCTAGAAGACACGTTGGCGTGGGAGACACTGTTCGTCAGTTCACACAATGTAACATGTGGCGGTCTGCACGTTCATGTTTCATGGTAATGCAATTACAAAGGTTAATGCGGTCCCCCAGTCAAACATGAATAATCCAGATTTTTGTATTCATATTTCACATTCGTAAGGAATGCATTTTTTTTCAGAAGGGCTGTTTTGATTGCTTTCATCCCTGCTTTGTGTTAAAAGGTTTTGCTAGGTCGTGGAAAGGGTTTTCTAGAGAGGTCAGAATTTGTATTTATGCACTTTTTTGATATTTATTCTATTACTTGTATTTTACCTGAACATAGAACATCATGATTTACTACAGTACTGCACAGATGGTTATTATTGTGTGTGTATTGCTCTACATATGGAACATTTATATTTGTCTACAAGGAAAGGCAAGTGTGTCTTCTACATGCCTAGTGCTACAATATGTTTGTGTGTGTGTGTGTGTGTGTGTGTGTACAACCTAAAAGGGGATAATTGTGGTGATGTAGTGAAGTGAGGCAGGGTTAGCTAGCTGTTCATCAGTGTTAGCGACCCCTGCAGGGAAAGAGAGCGGCGAGGCAAAAACAGTGCTCTTCAGTGGTAAACTAATTACAACATGACAACATATTTTCTGTTGTTTAGCGTTTACTAATAGCTCATGGACTTATGCCACTAAACTAATACCAATATGAAGTCATTCCATTGGAACAGGCTGGTGCAGTTCTATGCTGCACAGGGACTGGGAACACCTTTCCATAATGGCCTGGTGCCTATTAACATTGTCATTAATATTACCTCTAGTATTTGCCATGGAAAAATGGCACCATGGACATTAAGTATTTGGGGGTTATCAGAACAAAAGCATCAGTATTTAACTAATCACATTTCTCTTCTTCAGAGACATCTAACGTGATGTTTTTGTATCATAAAAGCAAAAGGTGAAGGTACTTTAGAAGGTATAGCCGATCTCATGATAATGAGTTACCCCCGATACTGCTAGTGGTTCTACTCCGTCCATATTTCTCGATTAACTGTAACACTATTACGGCAGAAGCTTAATGAGCTGACCAGTGTATTGGTATCCCCTCCTTGTGTCAATATATTAAGAATGTGAAGCACTTCCCAAGACTTCCAGGGGTTAGGGGGTTTATCTGCATGACTCAGACCTATAGCGTTGCATTAAAACACTTCGGCTAAAAGGTGAGAGGAGCTTCTATTCTGCAGAACATAAATCCCCCAGGGCAATATTCCCCTTTCCACATTTAGCACCACAGATTTAATAATAACACTAGGGCTGCAGAATATACTAAATTGATATCAATATTGCAATATGAACGACAACACTATCTATATTGCGAAGGCTGTTTTTAATACATGCACTTTGGGGACTGTAATGACACACAATGGATTGATAATAAATTCAGAAACAGGATGTCTCACCCATGCAGCCTTTTAAAATAAATCTGGAAGACTATATCAGGTTTTATTGCTGTAGTGGGACCTGCTATAGGTGAGAGGACACTTGATAGTGGTGGCAGAGGTGTGGTGATGTGCTTGCTGATGTGCACAGTGTAGTGTTCCCAACCTCTTGGGGCTAAAGCACATCACAATCCCAACCAAAAAGTCACTAGTGAGCAATCTTCGCAATATTTCACACACAACAGTTACATGGTCAAAGTTACATGGATATAGCTCATGAAATCAACAATTGCATTATTGTTCAAAATATGTATTGGTGCAAACTAGTATGAGGTGAAAATAATCATCAATGAAGCAGCTCATGAATAGTACTAATTATTTTATAAACAGGAACTACTTTATTTTACACGTTTCACTCAAGTTATCAACATTTGTCGTAGATATGTATTAAATCCATCCAAATGTGTATGTCACACCTAGCCTGTCACACCTAGCAGTGTTATGGACCCCATTGCTTTGAGACCATGCTTATACCTTTTTATTACAGCATTGTGCCTTCACTCGCTCTTCAATATCATCCACACCACACCATGCAGGAAATTAAATGTGAGGCAACATCACGAGTGCTCCAGACTAAACAAGAATGCAGCATACAACACATTTTGGTCTTGCCGTGTTAATAACTCATTTGTGAAACTTAAAACACAGTTTACTAACATGTGTTTGTAAATAATAGAATGTTAAATTTATATTTTAATCAAACTTAATCTTATAAGCTTTGTATATATTCAGATATTGATCAAGTCCTTTTTCAAATGACAAAAATGTACTCAGAGCACTGCAAATTTCAAGATCAAATATAAAATGAATTAGCATATATATATAGACTCCTTGGCACAAGATTTGATAAAATCCCCTCAAGAAATCAGTACAGCAACTTTTATTTAATTTACTATGGAAAAAGGCCTTTTAAGACAAGTGAAAAACAGACTGTAGAATTAGATTGTAATATCTTTTCGAAATAGTTAACATGATTTGTTCTTGCTGTGCTGTTTTTCCTGTGCTGTACATTGTCTATCGGAGCTATGCATGCTACAAACATCACACCAAGCTAATGGTGCTAGCACAAGACTATGACCAAACACACTATCACATCTACATTTTATGGACAGGAGTCCATCTGGTCACATTGTGTTGGTATGATGATCTTTTTATAGGACTGCATTGGCCTCATTGGAATGGGTAAACCTCTCCACTCTCTTCAGTCGATCTTCTGCTTTTTGATTTTGCCCCTCCAAATACCAGAATATGTATACCAACAAACATAATTGGTGTATAGATGATGGCAAGTTGACTGCTAGATAGTGTGTATTGCTTGCACTATTTTACTCACATACACAGCATGACACCACAGCCAAAGGGAGGAACATTTCAAGGAAGACCTTGAAATACAGAAAGAGATGTAGAAACTTTTCAATATGGGTGTGACAGAATCAAGTTTAGAGAAGAACAGTGATTGGCAATGGACAGGCTAAATACAGCTACATCTAGCACATAGTACTAGAGCTGAAAAAAAACCCCTGAAAAAGGCTAAAACTGTGCATGGAGTGTTTGGCAGACTATTACTTGTCTCAGCCTGCCTCTCAACTGAGGACCCATTGTCATCAACTCAGTAGAAACAGTTCATGTAGGCACCTGATATGTACCTCTCTGTGAAGACAACTCTAACCTGAAGCACCGTCATACCCCCCTCACTTCCACTCTCCTCTCTTTTCTTTCTCTCCTCCCCTCTATCATTTTCTCTTCTCCCCTCACTCATTCTCTCCTCCGCTCCTCTCCTTTCATTTCCTATCTCCCCTTTTTGTCTTTCCTATTCCCTTCTCTTCCCTCCTCCCTCCTTTTCTACTCTCTCTCTCTCTCTCTCTTCTCTCTCTCTCTCTCTCTCTCTCTCTCTCTCTCTCTCCTCTCTCTCTCTCTCTCGTCTCTCTTCTCTCTCTCTCTCCTCTCTCTCTCTCTCTCTCTCTCTCTCTCTCTCTCTCTCTCTCTCTCTTCTCTCGTGCTCCCTCCTGTAGCTCGTTGACCCCCCCCCCCCTCCCTCCCCAGCCCACTCCCTGCCCTAATGTTGGCTGTTCTCTGGACAACACTGTACTGTTGGTGAAGTGTGTAGAGTGCAGTCAGCTCGACTGTATTTGCAGATACAGTCCCTGTGCAGTGCTGCCCTCTTGGCCAGGTCACCAAATAAAAAGAGATTTTTAATCTCAATGTGTTTTCCCTAGGATAAATAAAGGACTAAAATACAAATAATTACAAATAAGTAAATGTCTCTCACTGACACCGTCAGTACATGCTGGACACCCTCCATATTTAGAATGTGTATATCTAACGATATAACATAGATAGAACGATTGTGTAAAATAAACAGTACAACAACACAACTAAATTAGTGTTC
>JAXIVH010000030.1:4494341-4689341 GCA_036785325.1 Urophycis tenuis
CAAATGGACAGACACTCTCATCTCTAAAACGGAAGGCATCCACCCTTTAACAGAAAACCAACCTCCTGTTTGAGCGAGTCCCAAAGGCCTTGGAGTGTTCTCACCACGAGAACGGGGTCAGGCTGTTCAATTGACGTGACCTTGGGAGCCCAAAACGGCCAACGAACAACAGGGTAACTCATGCAATGCCACCCGTTTAACTCACAGGGTGCAATTTAGTGTCTTTGCATATTCACATCTTATGCTACGTTTTTTTTTTTTTAGCTTTTGCTCATTTAAGTCAAGATTTGCTGCAGGATCAATCTATTTCCTTTCAGGGTAATGGGTGGCAGACAGAACAGCCCCCCTTGGGTCAGGATCCATGATGGAAATGGATTGCGCTGATGAATTCCCAACCATTGGCTGAAACCAGGGTGTAAGCAGTCGTAAGCGTATCGCAAATGGGGATGACCTGAGAAAAGGGTACAAACATATTCAGGCGGTGAAATGAGGTCTCGAATACAAAGGTCAAACGAGTGCTGACGCTGTGTGTGGGGGGCAATAATGAGGCAGGTCTCGAGTAAAGTAGTTATAGGATTCACTTCACTTGCGCACGCCTAACACAAGCTCACACAGAATTACAAGGGCTTCACAGGCCCACTTGTGATGAGATCCTCTTACTCAAAAGAGAAAATACAGCATGTCCCATTGGTAAAAAGACAACGCAAATGGAGAAAGGCAGTAAGCAAGAATCCCTTCTTTCAATGCTGGCTAATGCAATCAAACAATGGCAACATAACAATGTTTAAAGTTCTAGAAAGTTAATTATAACAATGAAAAAAATGTGGATTCATTTAAATTGATAATCCATCAGGAGAAGGATTAGTATGTGAGACGTTTTTTCGGCTGACTTGGTCTGTAGAGGGGTGGTTGTATGAAGGATGTGGTAAAGCTGGCTCCCAAGCAAAATACCCATGGGCATCCAGTCTTGCGCTGGCAAAGCAAAACCATTTGTTGCCCTCCTGTCCAGTGCAGTATGAGATTCCAACTTCTCTGGGCCAAACGACTTCTTAAATGGTCTCAAAGCCTTTTTCAGTTTTTCTTTATGGTCAAATCCTGAGAATGGAAGAGAAAGTTTACAGTGGCGCCAGGACGTTCATTGGTATTTCCACATATCAATTCCTCTTATGGTAAAATAGGCTTGTATGTTGAGCTTTGTATCCTTGAAAAGTTTTGTGGCTTGTCATGGCCATCAGTCTGTGGTCCATACGGTCCGTGGTCTGTCTGCCTTCATTCATTTTATTTTGTTGTGCAATGCAAAATCAAGATTCACCCTCAAACTGTAGGCGTAGTTTGTACGATGATGACATAACGTGCGTATGACTGAAGGACCCATTCAACCTACTGCAGCTAGGATTTGATTGTTTGAAAGAGAGCGTGCAGAAAAGAGCATGCTGTTGAAGCTAAACAACCAAATGTTGCCGTTCGTACACCTATGATTGACAGGCCAGATGGATTCTCCGTACCAATCAGGGAACAGATGCCCTGTCAGAAAAGAGCTGGGAGCCGACTAAATTCCCTTCTGGCTCGGCACATTTCGAACATAAAAACACAAATAATAGCTCTTAAATATTCGCTCCTGCACCTTCTAAAGATTAAGATGGCTGAAGGCCTGAATTCAAGGTAAGGTAAAGCTGTCACAATACTTAAATCATGCTCTTCTAGATATGGCTATCACTATGAAAGTAACATCCTGTATACAAAATGTTTTACGTTACTCATCACTGAAGATGTGGGCGTTCTCATTCCTCATGTGTTTGTTATTGTCATTACCTCAATGCATTTATTGACTTGAGTGTTTCACTCAGTCAGTCTCACTCACGTCTTGCCCCATCCGTCATCATCGGCGTGACGCCTTGCCGTCTTCCACGTGACGGGGAACAATTCAGATGCAGTGCGTTCACGCTTGTGTGTGGCGTCTCAGACGTTTTTTGCAGCTCACCTGCGGTTTCTGTGTCAGTAGCAGCACATGTTTCATGGAGGCACGGGTCATAACAAAGGCTCCCAGGTGACCCCTAGAGACCGAGGATAAAAAATGCACCCTCCAAAACCATTGAGTCATATGTTCTTAATCCAGAGCCGTGGGCGTGTGCAAGCGTGTGTGCAATGTGTGTGTGTGTGTGTGTCTGTGTGTACCTAAAGAACCTGCCATCACTTTCATGGCTTTGTTGACCGGCGTTACACATTGCATGGCAAATCTCTATTAGCCACGCCCTTAGCTCCACCTCTGAGTGCTGAATGCAGCCCCCACACAGCTTACCCCGGCGGTAATATTACATATATGATGTGTCATGTAACTGTCGCTGAACGAGTTCTTTTATCGTTGCAGAGTTCCCGTATTGTGGGCTGAGGAACGGAAGTTGCAAATGGCCTATCACAGTACAGCATGAACATGAAACCTTTTTGTGTGTGTGTGTGTGTGTGTGTGTGTGTGTGTGTGTGTGTGTGTGTGTGTGTGTGTGTGTGTGTGTGTGTGTGTGTGTGTGTGTGTGTGTGTGTGTGTGTGTGTGTGTGTGTGTGTGTGTGTGTGTGTGCATCCACGTGCACCGCCATCAGTGAATGGTTGAGCTGGTCATGAACACAGTTGAAAGTGATTCATGTGACCGCCACCTGACCACGGCAATTTATAAGTTGTTGTTTTTTTTTTTCTCAATAGCTACAATGCATCGGAGTAAAGGGCAGAGTAAGGGTAAATCAAATGATAAAACCAAACAGCACTGATACATGTTGACGTCTTAAGTATGCTTGATGTCGTCTGTGACTAAGCTTTCGCCCAGCAAGATGTGGTTATTGTTGTTAGGGAGCATCATTTTGCCTTTTTTTTTTGTTGGTCTCATGTCACCCAGTACACGGGTGAAAGTACGCCCAGTGAATCTCAGTGAGTTCTCGGTTTTTGTTTGTTTGTTTGTTTGTTTACCCAGTTCCCCCAAGGAAATGTCTGCGATGGTCCCCTCCAGTTACCACACACAATCAGAAGTCAGTTGTAATCTGCATTGCATACGGTCCATGTGTGTCACGCCCACGAATGCCCTTGGACCGGCGGCTTTGCCGTTGCTGTCGTAGAGATAGCAGGATACATTTCCAAACGGCGGTTGTGATTTGAGTTGGGCAATCGTTTGGCTGGATGCCAAATAATTCCCCTATTGTGTAGGAAAAGTACCTAACAATGGCTCTATAGAGAGCGCTGCTGCTAGCCGGCCGGCCCCTGGGCAGGTGTTCACGGCTTGACGCGCGGGACTCAAACCTGTGTATCCCCGTCGCTAATTCAGAGCATGCGTTGAGATGTTTATGTGTTGAATATAACAATAGCGTTACAACCGCTATGGAGATGTGTGATGTTGTTGAATACCCCCACCACAGTAGCACTGTGCCGCCATACGTTTCCCTTTAAGGCCACATTTACACATAGTCGGGTATTTAGAGAAACAAATATGTACCCCCCCCCCCCCCCTCCCCTCCGTTTTCAATAATAACATCGTGCACACAGCATCGTTTACAAAAAAGAGCATAACCAGCCAAACAAACTGTAAACATCGGGCGATCACATGACCTTAAGCATTTTCTGGCGCAAAATGTTTGAGAACCTAAAACCCTGTTTCTCCCAGTTGACACGGCAACACATAACCGGCGTTTTCAAAAAATCTCCACTTTGGTCAGAGTTTTTTTTTAGAAATAATCGTTTTCTTTGATAAATAACGGGGTTTCGTGTAAATGAGAGGCCAAACCGCAGGGAAACATCTGCGTCTTTCCTTGGTGTAAACGGGGCCTAGATCTTGCTGTCATGTCGTTCCCGGCGGGCAGCCATTGTTGTCAAACTTCGTCGACCGCAGCGGACTTGTATTGTGTAACGTTTAAAATGTGACCATAGGTCGTTATTTGGTCGTCCATGCTCGTTGAAGATGTCTGTGTGAACACTTGTACCCCCCTTCCGAGTAAAGTGTGTTTTCCAAGCGTTTGTGTCTAAACTCATCGGCACCACCGTGCGTGTTTTTTCTGTACGCCGGGCTGCCTGTCTTAGCCTGCTGGTGTTGCGTCTTCGGCTTCCACCCGGCTGGACGTGACGTCATCGTCTTCGTCACTTCTCGCCTCAGCCTCAGGTGTCAGAGCTCCCATCCTGAACACATTTGTAAACGCTGGTATTGTGCATGTGTTTACCGAGACAAATCCGACTCCATTGTCCCTCTCCCGGTAGTACGCACACACACGCCCACACACAAACACGCACGGACACACACATGCACGCACACACACGCACACACGGACACACACGCACGCACGCACACACGCAAACACGCACGGACACACACATGCACGCACACACACGCACACACACACACGGACACACACCCGTACGCACGCACGCACACACGCACACACGCAAACACGCACGGACACACACATGCACGCACACATGCACACACACACACACTCACACATGCACACACACGCACGCACGCACACACACACACACACACACACATGCACATGCACGCATACACAAACGCAGGCACGCACACACACGCACGCACGCACACACGCATGCATGCATGTACACACACACACACACACATGCAGGCACGCACACACACGCACGCACGCAAACACGCATGCATGCACGTACACACACACACGCACACATGCACACACACACACATGCAGGCACGCACACACAAACGCACACACACACATGCATGCACGCACACATGCACACACACACACGCAAGCACGCACGCACACACACACACATGCACAGGCACGCATACACAAATGCAGGCATGCACACACACGCACGCACGCACACACATGCACACACACACGCACTCACACATGCACACACACACACACACACATACGCAGGCACGCACACACACGCACGCGCGCACACACGCATGAACGTACACACACACACACACACACACACACACACATGCAGGCAGGCACACACACAAACGCACACACACACGCACGCACGCACGCATACACACACACACACATGCACACGCACGCACACACAAACGCAGGCACGCACACACACGCATGCATGCACGTACACACACACACACACACACATGCACACACTCACACATGCAGGCACGCACACACAAAAACGCACGCACACACACACCATTCACACATGCACACACACACACACACACACACGCACACGCACGCATAAACAAATGCAGGCACGCACACACACGCACGCACGCACACACGCATGCATGCACGTACACATGCACACACGCACACATGCACACACACACACATGCAGGCACGCACACACACAAACGCACACACACACACACACACACACACTCACACATGCACACACACACACGCACGCACGCACACACACACACACACACATGCACACCCACACATACACAAACGCAGGCAGGCACACACACGCATGCACGCACACACACATGGACATACACACTCTCACGCACACATGCAAACACACACACATGCAGGCACGCACACACACAAACGCACGCACACACACACGCACTCACACATGCACACACACACACACACATGCACACGCACGCATACACAAACGCAGGCACGCACACACACACGTACACACACACACACGCACACATGCACACACACACACATGCAGGCAAGCACACACACAAACGCACGCACGCACACACACACACACGCACACTTGCACACACACACATGCAGGCACGCACACACACACACACATGCACACGCACACATGCACACACACACACATGCAGGCACGCACACACACAAACGCACGCACGCACACACACACACACGCACACTTGCACACACACACATGCAGGCACGCACACACACACACACATGCACACGCACACATGCACACACACACACATGCAGGCACGCACACACACAAACGCACGCACGCACACACACACACACGCACACTTGCACACACACACATGCAGGCACGCACACACACACACACATGCACACGCACACATGCACACATGCACACACACACACACACACACAGGATACCAGAGGCACGACTGCATGCCACGTTGCACTGTGCCGGAGGCGACGGCATTTCCTCCGCACCTTTGCAGCGAGCGCGCCATCGCTGGGCCTCCGCGGCCGTTGGAGGCGGTTCGAGACGAGCCGCTGCTCATCACGGACGCCGGCGTGTTTCTGTCGGCGCGTGTCAGAGACAGAAACAACTTCATCAAGGAAAACAGCAAAAAAAGAAGCTACTTTTTGTTCGTCGTGTCTTGTGAGTCATCTCGTGGTCACCAGGACTGTAGTCTTTGTTCTTTTTTTTTTTCTTTTTTTTTTTTTCCCCTTTCGCTTATAATAGCTTCTGTTATGTTCTGTCTTGCGGTCCCCTCAGTCCTGCAACTGGCGAGGGGAGAGACAAATCAACGGTCTGTGGCTGCACTGTGGCGGGGTTTCACCATCCACCCCGGCAGCTCCTTGCTATCACGGCTAATGCCAGCTCATCTGTCTTGTTTTTTTTTGTTTTTTTTCCTTTTGTTGGCTGTTCTCACAGCCTGCAGAAACCACCCCCCGCACACCCCTCCATAACCTGCCTGTGTTCTGGTTTGAAGGCGGTTTGGCGTGTGTGGATAGCTGGACCACAATCAGGCTCCCTCCCCCAGCCGCCTATCCGTAGCACAGTGCTCTCCTAGGGCTTGTGGGGGGGGGTGGGTTCGGCAGGTTTCTTGCATTGGCGCAGAAAACCGATGGCAGCGTTTCCCATCATGCTTTGAGGGCTGGCGGTGCCCCCACCGTGGGGATTTAGGGGCGTTGTGCCTGTTCGCCGTCAGCTTTTTCTCATTACTAATTGCAACAGATGCGTCGGGGCAACTCCGGGCCGCCTCAGGCCAGCTTCCCCGCGCCGCGTGCACACAGCCGTCCACACGGTCGTCCGCACAGCCGTCCGTCCACACAGCCGTCCGCACAGCCGTCCGCACAGCCGTCCACACAGCCGTCCACACAGTCCTCCACACAGCCGTCCACACAGCCGTCCACACAGAGTCGTCCACACAGCCGTCCACACAGCCGTCCACACAGAGTCGTCCACACAGCCGTCCACACAGCCGTCCACACAGAGTCGTCCACAGAGCCGTCCACACAGCCGTCCACACAGCCGTCCACACAGAGTCGTCCACACAGCCGTCCACACAGCCGTCCACACAGAGTCGTCCACACAGCCGTCCACACAGCCGTGCACACAGCCGTCCACACAGCCGTCCGTCCACACAGCCGTCCACAGAGCCGTCCACACAGCCGTCCACACAGCCGTCCACACAGCCGTCCACACAGCCGTCCACACAGGCAGCCGTCCACACAGCCGTCCACACAGTCGTCCACACAGCCGTCAACACCAGCGCAGAGCTGTGGAGGGATGTGACGCTCCACGCGTGTACACAAAGTGGACGTGCAGCTCGCACACAAGCACACATAACCCATACATACACACGCTTGCACACACACACACACACAGACACTGACACACACACGCATACACATTCAGTCAGTCAGTCAGTCAGTCAGTTTGCTCTCCAGGCTGTCATGTTTCTCTCCACACCAGGAAGTCAGGCAGGCACATGCAAGTGGTTTTTACTTCTACCCCCCCCCCCCCCCCCCCACACACACACACACACACACACACACCTTGGTATAAAATGGCAGGCTTTGCATCCTCACCTACAATGATGATGGTCTGCAGGAAACATACATGCTGTCATCGTGTAAAGCTAATGACTCCATGTTTTGACTCATTTTCTGCAGCCCCCCCCCGTTTTTTATGGATAGTGAATGTGGTGAATCCAGCTGTGCCCCAACATTCTTTCCCAGTGGATCATGCTTCTCAGTGTGAACAGTGTTAGCTGTTGTATTGATGCAGTGCTGTGGGAATGCTAACACACACACACACACACACACACACACACACACACACACACACACACACACACACACAGACACACACACACACACACACACACACACACACACACACACACACACACACACACACACACACAATTGTAGCTGGGTAAAGATACATTGACTTCCTGCTTCCTTCTGAAGATTTTCCTCCTATTGTGAATCATTGGTTTAGAATGCACTGTGTAATTGGACACCGCCACACACAGACTGACGTTGAGACAGATGTAAAGTTACAGGTTTGAAAACTTGTATGTAATAAGCACGAGCGGGTTTTAACGAAAGCCCACATCCATGACTAAAAAGCAAATGGATGCAGGCCTTGAAATACATCACCGACAATACATCACCGACCTTAGTCCTTGCAATTTGATTTAGATTGTGTCATGTGTGATACATGCCCCATGTCTCGAGAAGGGTCCGGCTGCGTCCTGCAAGACGGAGACGTAACTTGTAGTAGGAGGAGGCGTGTCTTGTTTTTTTACAAGACTTACAAAATGTTACATTTACGGTGCCGGAATACTTTAAGCCTGAAATGACTTCAATAAAATTCTTTCTTATTTATTCATCTGCTGTCTTTTTGTTAAAGGTATGAAGGGATAAAGTAGGCTAAACTTATGCAGGTTCCCCACGTTAAACTGCTATATGCGTTAAATGTCATTGTAAAATTGTAATAGGCTAATTTTCTTAATGCATATGACTCAGGGATGTCAGTTTCACGTAAGCCTGTAAGGCTATGATTAAGATAATCAAGAGCATATTTTTAAATGAGCGGGTCGGGTGCAAAATTTTTATATAAGGCCTAATATTTGCGGCCAAAGTTGCGGTCATTTATTTACCCGCACACCACTGCTACATACAGTCGCCCTAAATGAGGTTAAATTGGAACAGAAATACAGATGCCTAGGTAAAGTTAATAGGCTAGCCTAGTGAAATAATCTTACTTTTATGCGGCGTGGACCGCGATTTAGGAAAGTACAAGACACGGATGCCTAGGTAAAGTTAATTGGTTAGCCTAGTGAAATAATCTTAATTCCGCGATTTAGAAAACTACAAGACACGCCTCCTACTTCCGCGCTTTTGGAAAAGTACGAAACACGCCTCCTCCTACTACAAGTTACGCCTCCGTCTTGCAGGACGCAGCTGGACACTATTGCATGTGTCGGGCTTAAATCGGAAAAAACAACAACATCTGACCACTAGATGTCGCTGCCCCTAACGGAAACAGAAGGGAGGGAAAGAGGACCACACAATCTGGAAACATTCAAAACCTTAAAAAAAGATCTCTCCGTGGGAAAAAAACACATCTTGGCTGGGATCGCCACAACAAAAACAATGCATGCATATATCATGCATGTCGTCAATGAACGCAAAATTAATTTAGACGAGATTGCCATCATGTGTGGAGAGGAGAAAAAAAAAAAGGCGACAGCCTGCCTTTCAACGTTTGACGATGTCTGATGTGGGTGTGTGCACGACGTGCCAGATGTAACTACCTGTTGAACCACACGAGGGCTGTTGTCTGATAATCACTACCAGTCTCTTTGTGTCCATCCGTCTTCAGGCAGAGACCCAGATGTCCGTGGCGGCTCTGAGGATGAAGATTCTGCCCTGAACCCCAAGCAGTATGTCAGGTAACTAACAACAAAAACATTCCCCTCCGCCCTCACTGGAAACAGATAACAAGGTGGAGCTAGATAACAGGGTGGAACTCAGTGTTTTATTTTAAAACAAATATATTCAAGTAGATTTCCAGGTGAAGTGCATTAACTACAATTCAAACTGGAGTCATATAAAAACTATACATTAAAGCGAGGGTTGGCAGATCAGAGAAAACAGCCAGAGTTAGCTGGATTTTGAGATGGCCAACCGAAGAAATCCCGACCCTCCCTTCAGGTCTCCATCAGAAGCCACTCCCCCAACACACCCGACTAGCTCGCTAGCTTTAGCAAGAAGGCTGCCTAGCCTTGGAATGCTCTGGTTATGCGCTATGAACGCATGGGCAGAGTGTGAACTGATAGCTACGTACGAAGGCAATATTTGTGTCACTGCATTTGTTTTATTGATTGTTGTCAGGATGTACAAACAGAACACAAGTATGACATCAATGCTAAATCCCCTATATTTGAAATGTATACATGAACAAGAACATTAAGACAACGATGCACTACCAATTAACGTTGGATTGAGAAGGAATAAAGCCTAATTGTAAATAACTCAAGCTGCACTGTGTGCATTGTTCTTCATAACCTGCGGGCCGTTGTGCATACTGCTGGGGCAATTAGTGATGCAAACACATTAATCAAACACACATCGTTATCGGCCAATGTACCCCCTAAACACGTGATCAGTGGTCAGCTGATCAACTTGCAGGAGCCAATCAGATGATTCAAATACTATTGTGCACAAGACGTGCCGTCATTAGGTTGGTGTTCAGACAGTAAAGTTATCCTGCTGTGACACAACAATGAAGCTTTAAAGAAGCTGGAGCTTTCGGTTGATCTCAGTTATAGGATGCAATGACCAGGATGCGTCTCTGCATCCTTAGTTATATGTTGTTTCATATTTCAGTTGTAGTTGTGTCCTCATTTATTCGTCCCAATAGAAACGTGTGTCCGTATATGCAAAACCTTCTAACTAAATCCCAATAAATGATGAATGTCACCATATCAAATAGCCCATCACCAATGTGGTTGACTACTTGAAAGAGACTTGCAGCCTTTTGAAGTGGTATATCTGGATAATAGGCTTGGGCCACATCACAGGAAGCCAAAAAGTAGGCTACACATTTTCAGCATCTCCCAACATTTTCGCACCACCTTCATAAACAATCCAGACACAAGCAGAAAAATAACGTATTTATTGCATAACACGCACATACAATACAATAATGACCATGGAACCGTCTTCAGTTCCATGGTCATTCCAAGAGTTCATCCAAGTTCATCAAGTTCAAGTACATGAAAAGACCGATGATCACTGTAAAAACACTTGATTGGTGCATCCCTAGCGGCAACAGGATGTTTATTCAATTCAGAATGTATTGTTTTGACATTGGTCTATATTGTTTGTTGCTAAGAAACGTTGTGCAACGGGAGCTTTCTCTGCGAATGAAAGATTGTAGCCGGCCTGCCTGTTTTCAGCAAAAATGATGATAATAACTCAAAGCAACTGATTTAAACCCGTTTCAAATCCGTTTTATTTTCAATGTGAGTCAGAAAAACTCCGGTGTGGAACAGCCAGACACACACAGATAGAAACATGTTTGTCGAGTGTTCACCCCATCGTGCCCTTTGCTGCAGAAACCTTTCAGCACAAAACGTTTTGATCTTAAAATGAATACCCCCCATTTTAACTGTTAATGCCCCCCCCCCCCCCCCCCCCCTTTTAGGTATTTTGGTCTCAGTTCCCCCCTCAGACCTGCCCCCCGTGCCCACTGGGGCGTTACGGCCCTGTTGAGAAACCCTCTTTTAGAACAGGATACAGAAGAGTGTCTGCTCAAAGTTGAGAGGTCTAAGGTTAGTGTTAAATGTGTAGCACAGACACAGTCTTTTTTTCTCATGTCTCTGCAGTCTCCTGTCTCTTACCTCGGCCAACTTTAAAGCAGCCGCACAAGCGGTGCGGTTGCTGTGCTACTGGTCATCGCCACGTGTGGATTAAAAGAGTTTAAGGCCCGGGGGTACCCAGCAGCCCTCCACACCACCGTGGGCTGAGACGTGAAGGGCCAGTCATGTAGCATGAAGCCTGAAGCCGTGTCTCGCGGCCATCGACGCTGTAACAAAACGATGCTAAGGATTTGATTTATAGTGCGATTTTCAACGCTGAAAAACATACTGGAAAAAAATATAGCCAGCAAGTTATGTAATAAAAGTGAAACGACATATACGATATATATCGTTTATATATATATATATGAGTATACAGTACAGTTCAGTCGACGCAACGTATTCCTATTTGAAAAAAGGTTTTGGTCAACTTAAACAGACAAAACGTTACACTAATTACTGACTGAAAAAGAAAATATTTCAGTACTTTGACCTCCAACTTTTTGAACATCTTACTTGATTAAACTTCTTAAAGAGATGTATTGGCTGTAAAAGGATCTGCCCCAGGATCCCACAACAGTGTGCTCCAGAATACATCAAAGTGCTGTGTGTTTTACAATGCGCAGCAACCATAGTGTGCAACCAAGTAGCCTCGGCATTCACACTAAAGTATGCTTTATGCATCATCATAAAACTTCACACTTGCGTCATAGTAGCAACAAAAGTTTCACAATCATCCCAAAACCACCCCAAAAAACAGCAACATTGCATTCTATCAATTTGTATTAGGTTATGTATTTCGTTGTATTTCTAGTTGTGTAATGAAATGACATTTCAATTCTAAATAATGAAATCAAGAAGAAAATTGTGAAGCCACAAATGATCTTCTCTCCCTTGTTATTTCATCGGAATAAAAATGATTTGATTTGGTACAGCACTGGCAGTTTAGTATTGGGTGAAATTGTTATGTTTCAGCCATTTTAATATCCACCATTGATAGCTTCCTCCTCCACCACCCCATAATGCCACCCATGATGCAGGCTCACTTCTGTCATTCACAACGCACCTCAAAAGGGACACAACGTCATGCGTCAGTTGTTGAAACACACAGCTGCTCTTGACTGCGGCTTGCTGATGATGTTCCGAAAATGTGAATGAATATTAATTTAGCGTTGGTTAATTTTCACATGAAATGGAAAACCAATATGTGACAAAACAGTCTGCATCTTTACTCCTGAGTAACCCGATTGTTGTTTTTCTGCATCATTTATAAGTGCTTCTCCGTCTGTTTCAGATCCAGGCGACAAATGCTCCCCCCGCTGGAAAGATGAAGCCATTCAAAATGGTAATGTTTTATTCTCCCACTCAACACAGCCTTTTGCTTTCCCCTCAAGGTCTGGGCAGTATTTAGTGAAGAGAGGACCTTTCGGTCTGTATTAGTCATTTTCAGTATTTTCTAGATATGGAAACGAGATGTGTTCTCTGCATTTTACCCGTCCTATGGTGCACAAGGTTACAGGGGTACATACTTTGGAGTGCATGCAGAAGATGCAAGGGGAAGAGAACCAGGGTTCTGTTCATTGAGTGACCCGGGGGGTGCTGGGTCAAGATGGCTGACTATGACACATGATTTACACATGTGACACAGAATTGATTATTTTCCTCCTAAAGTTAGTTTTGCTTACGCTTATGCCTGTCCGAAGGCCAGGAGAGAGATAGTGCAGTCCTCCCCGAAGCAGAGGACTCAGTCGGATGAACGGTGCCTAGTCAAGGGGTCAAGGGGTGAAGTATGATGAAACATAAATGTGGCCTCCAAGGAAGTCAGTGGGTTTGGGCTGGTAGAGTGAATTATGTGGGATTCCAGGGACAAACTGTTTATTATTTGGGAACCCAAAAAAAAGGTGTTTTGGTGCACTGACGCTTTAATAATGATTAAGTAACAGAAAGTTAGATGCACATTTTAAGATTTTAGGTTTTGTGTAATGCAATATTGCACAGAGACTCAACAAATACATTTGCCATTTCATCAGCCACCACGGTCACCAGATCATCCTGTACATGATAGCGTGTCAAAGTTTCCCAATCAGCTCAGAGTTATTAATTAAAGCCGGGAATTCCAGACAGCCTCTAGCTTAGCATGATCTTTTAGCTCATCATCGTTGTCAAGGGAGGGATAACATGAGGGGTCGACCCAGGTGATTAGCACCCCGGCAGACAACTGAGCTGCTCCATAGTCCTCACAGACGCCTCTATTGTCCCTACTATACAACTGAGCTGCTCCGTAGTCCTCACAACCCCCCCAGTGTCTCTATTGCACAACTGTTGACTCCACTCCTTCAACACTGAACAGAACAAGGCTTTTGTCAGGGGCTTCTTGGAGCGTTTTACAAAGGGCATAAATCACAGCATAGTTACCATTCCCTGTTCAAAAAAGTATGATTGCGATAGTATTGGTTCCGAGAGCTAGTAAGTCAAGTGTAAACCACAGTGGAATGAAAATGCAGTTGAAAGTTCAATGCCGTTATCAATAGTGGTTGGTTTGAGAGATACTAAAACACTCCACTTCTCGTTGGCCTGTTTGCCAACAGTTTCCAAACAAAAGCAAAGTCTGATGTTTATTAAAGACATAGTGAAGACATAACACCATGCACCTCCCCTTTCTCCCACACGCAACATGCATAGATGTGTCATAAGAAAGGCAACAGGCCCATGGAAATGTTCCTCTTAGATGTCCTTAAGTCACTTAGATCCATGGATAACTACAGCTTCAATTTAATTGCCAATTTAAAGTGGTAATTTGAGCTGGTCATGAACTCTGTGGAGAAGGTTCTGGAGAGATGTCATGCTGGGAGAACTGGCTCAAGTTTTCAGTTGAGGTCCTCCTTCGTCCTTGAATCAAAAAATTGTTCATGGCCAGCTGTGAACCCCCAACCCCTAACGTATTTGTACAAACACCTGCTTTATAAGGAAAGTGGCAGAGGTATATTTATGTACGGAAGAGCAGGGCATGGAGATGAAAGGAGTGACATCTGTGCATAACATTTAAACATCATCTCATTTCTTTCCATGCCCTCTCCAGATTAGGGGTAGAATGAATTATTTTAACATAACTTCTAATGGAATATTCATGCAGACATTTTTTTCCTGGCTTTGATACAGACTTTGTAAATTTGATGACTCAGCAAAACAAAAAAAAGATGCTTTTGGTAATTAAAGAGAGGGTTTTTTTCTAAAAGGGTAAAGATGTTAAGGTTGAGGATTTTTTATTTTAGTGGTAATTTATTTCATGTTTCATGTTAAATAGCTTGCCGTTGAACAGATAACTAATCATGTCAGCGATGGCTTCAGGCTTCTCTCTCCTCATTTAACATTAGCACAACCTTCAGAGGAGCTTTAGTATTGAATGAGTGTGAAAGGTTCTTCAACGTAATTAAAATTCAGCAGCTGAATATTGCACATCCAAAATCTTCTAGTGGAGTATAGGAGGATAGGGAGGCATCAACTCTTTTTGAAGTTATATACTTTTCATAGATTTGTTAACATGGCTTTGTCATTTGTAGTTTATGGCTCAAGGTGTAGAATGGTTTAGTGTGTGCCCATGCCCATAGAAAATTAGCATGATTTTGTTACTTTAAAGTTGATTTGTGTTGTAATTTTGTCTTTTTACACAAACAGATTTCAATACAGTTTACCGATTATGTATTGAACATTACTTTCCGAAAGGAATGTATTTTGACTGTGAAATTATTCTCTTTTTAATCATAAGAGGTGCATGCACACCATATTTGCACTCAAACTAACACTAGTTTGAGGCATTCGAGTTGGAACAATCATAATGATGTGATGTTCAGAACACAGCTTAAAGTATTGACAAGGATCGCTGTATACATGCTTCACACTAAATCCATTAACAAATTCCAGGATTAGACAATGGCAGGAAGATCACCGCTTCATTAAAAGAAGAGTATGTTTACCTTAAACTGCCATCTCTCAACAGCTAGAGCATATTGATCTCAAAGTTTACGTTAATTTGCTCTGAATCTAATCACAATCGATTTGTATTGATCGATGGCTCTGTTTTTATTTGATTAGTTTAATTCTAATTACTTTTTTATCTTTATCCTTAATTGAAATATAGCATGTTAGAGTTTATGTTATATATAGCATATATCGTTTACATTATATGTTTTAACCCATCCACGATTGTAAATTAAGTTTTAAAAAAATAGTGCTAAAAATCGAATCAACCTACTTCCCTGTTGCTAGGCTTTGCATTAGGTTTGTTAGGGGAGGTCACCAGGTGCACTTTGGGTCTGCTCTGTTGTCTGTTAGGGTGCTTAGGTCTCCTGGGTCGAACCCTTATGTTATCCCTCTCTTGACAATGATGATAAAAGATGATGCTAAGCTAGATGCTGTCTGGAATTCCATTCTTTAATTAACTTGGAGTTGATTGATCTTAGTCGAACCAGAATTTGGGCGCTTTGCTAACGTTGATACGCTATAATGTACAAGATGATCCGGTGATCCAATCCTAATGAGCTCAGGGTCTGTAACATGACCTGTGATGACCGTGACCTAATCACAAATCTTAATTAATTCTACAATCTATGGTAAAATACTGTACGTTTGTCACGAGATGCATTACACAAAGCAATAAATATATTTCTAATAAGTTTCTCGCAAGGTCACAGTTAACTGCGGTTGAAATTCTCATAATTGGTACTGGAGTGAGTTATTTCATACCGATATGCTCATAACAAATACAAATGAATGGATCCTTAGCTGCTGCGTGCCACCCTGCTATCTGCCCAATTCCAATTGACATAATTGCATTTAAACTTCAACCAGGAAAGAACCCTCTCTGAGATGAAACGGCTATTTAACAGGTGTGTCCTGGCAAAGGGACGATGGGTACAGACAGAATATAGCTAACATGTACAGACAATGAATGTTACCAAATCAAAACAATTAATGTAAAAAAAAAACAACAATAGAAATCACACTCTAAAGAAAACTATATCAATAGTCATTTGAACATCCAGGTACAATGGTCTTGCTGAGATCAGCAGCCTGATGTGCCAGGACTTAATACTTAATACTTAATACTTTGGGCTTGGCTTCCCTGTTTTTCCTTTGGTGCTCCGTGGTGTCATACCTGTGGAGGTGTGCGGCTTGGTTCTAACACATGGCTATTTTCCAATTCATTTTGAAATTTGATTTGATGATGCAATTTAGCATGCACAGAGATATTTAGTCATAACTAGCCATATATTCAACAATTGCAGTTCACAATTAATTAGGCACTTCGAGACCTCCTAACTGGGCATGATGGGCTTCTCAGCCCACCAATTACATATGACATGTTCTTGGTTCACGAGAAAATTATTATTATTTTTAGTTAAGCGACTTTAGGTCTGTACTCAAAACAAGAAAATCCAGTTTATTTTGGTCACCTATAGCAGCAGCCATAAGAGACTTCATGGCGTGACTTAAACACCTTAAACTTCAACTCTAAACTCTTAAGGTCCACATTTTATTCCAACAACATACTGACATACGTTATGGAGTTTCACTGAATTATAATGCTATTATAATTATATATATATGTATATATATATATATATACACACACATATACACACACGCACACGCACACGCGCACACACACACACACACACACACACACACACACACACACACACACACACACACACGCACACGCACACGCACACGCACACACACACACAGACTCAAAGCAGGTTAGCTAAAGAAGCATCTTGTAACTTATGTCGTATCAGGCTGTTGGGGTGCTTCTCTTTGGAAATCCATTGTGAATTTAACCTTCTTTTCAATTAGCCTTTCAATACAACTTATTGATTATTGTGATCAATGCTTTTGTTTGCTGAAAACCATTGCACTCCATGTGAGCTATATGATAAATTGTGACACATTTTTATTTAAAAAATAGAAATAGTGGCAATGGCAAATATGAAAGGAAATTTTTTTGACCAAGATTTTTGACCAATTTTTGAACAAGATGCGCGGAACAAAGTTCCTGTTGTGTTAGCTAGTTCTCGGATGGGTGTCAGGAGTGGCAGCTAATCGCTGACACCTCCACCGTAGAGCACTTGGAGGATTGGTCGAGTGTCAGATTAGAGGCACGTGTCGTCATAAGTCCCTGCTTCCTCACTCAGACGGCCGGGGGATTTAGTGGATAAAAAGGTCCCTCCTGCCAAGAAGGGACAGCCTTTTTGGGAACAAACCGGTGTGTTCTTGTATTGTTTGAGGAGCCGCGGATGTGTCACCTAAACACTGTTTGGTGCCTTACATTTAATCCTTCTGGTGAGGCTTAAGCTGCCGTCACCATTGTTGATTTGCTGAAAGATTGTCCAGAATTTTTTGGGGTCACTTTTTTTTTTCACCCCCACAGTTTCTCCAAAGTGTTTTTTTCGGCTTTTTTGGGGTTGCTAGTTGAGCGCCGGCCTTCGGTAGCATCTGCAATGAACGGCTGCATGTCCGCAATGTACGAGGTGCCGTACGAGGGGCCAGGGGGGGGCTACCTCGTCCCGGGGGCGGGCGGGGACCACTGCATGTACCCGGCTGAGGCCCATGGGTTGGGGCACTGGGAGCCGCAGCCCCTGCACCATCCTCCCTGCCCGGTGCAGGCCTGGCCGCCCGCGCAGCACTACGGCTGCTCCGGCACGCCCGTCTTCAGGAGGGAGTTCGGTGGCATGGAGATCCCACTCAATAGCTACCACCGCGACTGCCACCGCGAAGCAGACTATTTCTCTGAGTGTGACTTGTCACACCTGCAGTGGCTACAGGGAGAGCAGAACAGAGGTACGGCCGGGGCAGCTTACATAAGGAAAGTCTCCAGATGAAGATTTAGTCACCGGGGCTTTGCGGCGGTGATTACATGTGCATTTCTGTTTTTATGACATTTTTGTTTTTCATTTATTTGGCATTTGGGAGTGGATGCGGTGTGTTCCTGGGGGTTACGGGTTCAGTTTGTGAAAATGGTGAGAAGACCATGCCTTCCCAGTGAATGAAATCAGTCATGGTTTTATTTGTTTTGGGGGTTTTTTGTTATCTCGCAAACAGTATATGTCTGAGATGTGTGTTGGTGGCAGCGGGTTCGGGGGACTGATGCTGAGGGGGTCCCACTGGAGAAACGTGGGGGGCAGTGAGGGGGTCTATTGATTAGTGGTGTTGCAACCCAGGGTGCCTAAACAGAAGGCAGTTACTTTTTTGTTAATTTGCTTGGTAACCAGTATTCCTTGTGCACATGATGTAGTTGCTGGCAAGCCCACTGGCTGACTTTGATGCGTATGACTATTGATGCATATTGATTATTAACACAGCATGTAAACATACAAACCCTTATTGATCCATACAAACCCTTTTTTTTTTTTTTAAGGCTAACACATGTCACATATTGATGGCCCCATTGTGTAGATACATGAACAACAAAACCTTCACCATAAACAGGCTACGCTCACAGATGCTCAGGGGAATATTCAGTCAATATGCCGCAGATGTGAGACGGCACGCTCAAACTATAACCTGTCCCCCCCCCCCCCCTGTCGTGTCTGGTTGTTTGGCTTTTTCCCCTCGATTTGTAGTTCACGTGCGACACCGCTGTTTGTTGTGTGTGTTGCGTCTGCCAGGGTACATACCGAGTTACCTGGACAAAGACGAGCTGTGCGTTGTGTGCGGGGACAAGGCGACGGGCTACCACTATCGCTGCATCACCTGCGAAGGCTGCAAGGTACCGCGCGTCTCCCTGACCCGTGAACAGAAAAAAAAAAAAACAGGTTCCTTTTGTGGGCAGTGTGATGACTTGACGTGACTCGTTCCCTTGACGCGCCCTGGCGATGGCTTCACCTCGGGTGTCTTAACACAGCCGACGCGGCCTCAACGTCTGCCTTTGCAGGGCTTCTTCCGGCGGACCATCCAGAAGAACCTGAACCCCACGTACGCCTGCAAGTACGAGGCCAAGTGCGTCATCGACAAAGTCACGCGGAACCAGTGCCAGGAATGTCGCTTCAAGAAGTGCATCGTGGTCGGCATGGCGACGGATCGTAAGTCGTGTTTCTTTTTGTCTTTTTTTTTTAAGGACACGATCGCCGTCGACCTTCGAAAAAAAGTCAGCGCGCCGTTTGTTCTGCCACTCCGCGTGTAGTGTTTTAGAGAACAAGAATGAAAGAAAGAAAAGCAATCCCTGTGTCCTCCTCCCTGTGTCCTCCCCCCTCCCCCGCCCCTCCCCCCCGCCCCCCCCTCCCCCCCCAGTGGTGCTGGACGACAGCAAGCGGCTGGCCAAGCGGAAGCTCATCGAGGAGAACCGGCAGCGGCGGCGGAAGGAGGAGCTGCAGAAGACGGCGTGGGACCGGCAGGAGCCCACGCCGGACGAGTGGGAGCTGATCCGCATGGTGATGGAGGCCCACGTGGCCACCAACGCCCAGGGGAACCACTGGAAGCAGAAGCGCAAGTTCCTGGTGAGACCCTCCCCCACCACGCCCCCCCCCCCCCCGCCCCCCCCCCCCCCCCCCCCCCCCCTCCTCCTCCTCCTCCGTTCCTCCCCCTTGACCATGACCGTGGGACACCAGAATACACCCCCCACCACCCCCTTAACTCCCTCTCCTCCCTCTCCCCCCTCCCGTGACCGCGGGACGCCAGAATAGACCCCCCCCCTTCACTCCCTCTCCTCCCCCCCACCTCCTCCCCTCCCTTGTCCCGCCACATGGTCACGGCGCAGCATCCACGCACAGGCACACACACACACACACGCACACGCACATGCACATGCACACGCACACGCACAACCACACACACACACACACACACACACACACACACACACGCGCACACACACACACACACACACGCCTGCACTGCACCTTTAAAGTACACGTTCCTTTTTAATGTCTCCACCATTGTTGTTGTTGTTGTTGTTGTTTTTGTTTTGTATCTCCCTGTAGAGTGGTGTAAATTAGCTGCACCATGGAGCAAATGCATTCCCTAAACATTTTTTTTTTTTTAAAGGCAGACGCACTAATTATCTTTTAATAACCGAACATTGTTGTCCACTCCTTCAGGTTCCCTTCTACTAATGTCCTTTTTTTTGTAAACCTTTGCTTTTATGTCTCACACTTTTTTGCTTCGCATTTTTGCTTCTTAATTTAATGTTTTAATTACTGGTGTTTTAATTGCTCTGTTAATGATTTGAAATCTCTCTAGTCTGTGTTATTTCTGGGTTTCTATGGTTTATTTCATTAGTTTAATTACTAGGTTGTTTATTTCATTTAACCACGGTACACAAGCTGTGGAAAATTCATTAAATGAAGTGAAACCTATTTATATGCTAAGGAAGCATTGCTCAATATTGAGTGAATGTTTTTTTTCCACATGTTTTTTGACATCATATCCTTGAGGGAGCGTGCTTTGACGTGAGTGGAGCGTCGCGTGAATATTATGTTTGCACGTTGCTGCCAGCATTCATTTATAGCTCAGTATTGGAGAGCTCTGCTACCTATTGAGACCCCCCCCCCCCCCCAGGCCAGCCTGACCTCACGTTCTGTTTGGCTACACAGACCGGTCTGGGCCTTAAGACGTCAGCATGGCCACAAATGACCATGTGACCTGGGCCGATCGGGGGACTCGCGGCGCGGTCGCTGATATAAAATACAGGCCGCCGTCATGGAGTCCACGATGTCTCCCCACCCCAGCGGTGACGTTAACCTTACTGGAGTGAACACGCCAGGAAGTGCGGTGGTGGAGCCAACAATCATTAAACGACAGCAAGGGTTTGCGCTAGCGGAGTTTCTCTGCGGAAAATAAATTTTTTTATCGCCCCGTTCTGGACACCGTTCAGAACGTCACCGTGTCTTGTGACGCCGATTGGCCGAAGGCGTTTGTCTGTCACGGCTGCTTGCTCCCCGCCCACTGACACTGATGCGGGCGGCTTCGAGGTCCTGAGTGAACCGTGTGGCGAAACAGAATGTGAGGTCACCACGTGTGAGAGAGAACTGCTTCAATTTCCCGTGAAGAATGTAGATCGCAAATCCCCCACCGGTGACATCAGTGGTCCATTTTTCAGGGTTTATTTTACGGAAATGGAATTGCTGTGTCAGACACGAATTGTTTGGTGGTACACTTATGTTAGATTAATTGCGATGAGTATGGTGATAGCCCCTTTAAAGCTCCTGTGCAGCACTGAAACCATAGAAACCCTTTTTAAAATCTGTTGTCCCCTCTCTAACTCGTACTCTCTCTTATCTTTCTCTCTGCACCTCTCTCTGCATCTCCTTGTCTGTCCTCAGTTTAAACTTGTTTTTTTTTTTTTTTCTTAGTTGGCCATGACTCGGGTTCTTCATTGAAACTTCACAATTCCTGTTGATTATCCAACAGGTCCAGGAAACAATGCTACTAAATGAAATAACATGTAATTTATTCTATACTTCTGACCAGAGTGGAGTGGGGGTGAAGGAAGATAAGGTAAGACGCTATGACAATACATTGTTATTTCATCCATGCTATCACCTCTCAGTGTATGCCTGGTTGTATGTACATTTATGTATATTTCTTTATGTTTGTATATTTTGTATATTGCTTACATAGGTCTATATTTTACATAGGTTTATTTTACATAGGTTTTTATTTTATTTTATATTTCTACATAGGTTTATATTATATATTTATATTCTCTACGTAGAGTGTCTGTCTCTTCTTCCTTTTGCACTGGAGTATTGTATTGTAACGAATGCAATTTCCCTCAGGGATTATTAAAGTACGTCTGTCTGTCTGTCTGTCTGTCTGTCTGTCATTTACCCATTTATGCCTTCAGCTTGCTTACATTTCTTTAGATAAAGCGTGTATGTGCTACATACAATATATATCATCCATTATGTATGTATATATGGACTTTTACCTCTATTGATGCAGCTACTACACAGTGGATTACTCAAGTCGAAGTGCTGCCAACTTACCTCAATATGCTGTGTATGAGGCCCCAATCGTGGGTGTGCATGTGTTTCTGCTCTGTGATGATCTGTCTGGCTGTCCTCTCTCTTCCTGTGCCTTCCAGCCTGAAGACATTGGTCAGGTGCCCATCGTAAGCACGCCTGAGGGAAGCAAGGTGGATATAGAAGCTTTCAGTCAGTTTACAAAAATTATCACCCCCGCCATCACCCGTGTGGTGGACTTTGCCAAAAAACTGCCCATGTTTTGTGAGGTAAGTGTGGTTTGCTTACAACCGTTTATAGGATTGTATGGAGGTTCCTGGTCCTATAGCTGTGTGTTCTGTGTATGGAGGTTTCCGGTCCTATAGATGTATGTTGTGTGTATGGTTCCTGGTCCTATAGCTGTGTGTTCTGTGTATGGAGGTTTCTGGTCCTATAGCTGTGTGTTCTGTGTATGGAGGTTTCCGGTCCTATAGATGTATGTTGTGTGTATGGTTCCTGGTCCTATAGCTGTGTGTTCTGTGTATGGAGGTTTCCGGTCCTATAGCTGTGTGTTCTGTGTATGGAGGTTTCTGGTCCTATAGCTGTGTGTTCTGTGTATGGAGGTTCCTGGTCCTATAGCTGTGTGTTCTGTGTATGGAGGTTTCTGGTCCTATAGCTGTGTGTTCTGTGTATGGAGGTTTCCGGTCCTATAGATGTATGTTGTGTGTATGGTTCCTGGTCCTATAGCTGTGTGTTCTGTGTATGGAGGTTCCTGGTCCTATAGCTGTGTGTTCTGTGTATGGAGGTTTCTGGTCCTATAGCTGTGTGTTCTGTGTATGGAGGTTCCTGGTCCTATAGCTGTGTGTTCTGTGTATGGAGGTTTCTGGTCCTATAGTTGTGTGTTCTGTGTATGGAGGTTTCTGGTCCTATAGCTGTGTGTTCTGTGTATGGAGGTTTCCGGTCCTATAGATGTATGTTGTGTGTATGGTTCCTGGTCCTATAGCTGTGTGTTGTGTGTATGGTTCCTGGTCCTATAGCTGTGTGTTCTGTGTATGGAGGTTTCTGGTCCTATAGCTGTGTGTTCTGTGTATGGAGGTTTCCGGTCCTATAGATGTATGTTGTGTGTATGGTTCCTGGTCCTATAGCTGTGTGTTCTCTGTATGGAGGTTTCCGGTCCTATAGATGTATGTTGTGTGTATGGAGGTTTCCGGTCCTATAGCTGTGTGTTCTGTGTATGGAGGTTTCCGGTCCTATAGCTGTGTGTTCTGTGTATGGAGGTTCCTGGTCCTATAGCTGTGTGTTCTGTGTATGGAGGTTTCTGGTCCTATAGATGTATGTTGTGTGTATGGTTCCTGGTCCTATAGCTGTGTGTTCTGTGTATGGAGGTTTCTGGTCCTATAGTTGTGTGTTCTGTGTATGGAGGTTTCTGGTCCTATAGCTGTGTGTTCTGTGTATGGAGGTTTCTGGTCCTATAGATGTATGTTGTGTGTATGGTTCCTGGTCCTATAGCTGTGTGTTCTGTGTATGGAGGTTTCTGGTCCTATAGCTGTGTGTTCTGTGTATGGAGGTTTCTGGTCCTATAGCTGTGTGTTCTGTGTATGGAGGTTTCTGGTCCTATAGCTGTGTGTTCTGTGTATGGAGGTTTCTGGTCCTATAGATGTATGTTGTGTGTATGGTTCCTGGTCCTATAGCTGTGTGTTCTGTGTATGGAGGTTTCTGGTCCTATAGCTGTGTGTTCTGTGTATGGAGGTTCCTGGTCCTATAGCTGTGTGTTCTGTGTATGGAGGTTTCTGGTCCTATAGATGTGTGTTCTGTGTATGGAGGTTCCTGGTCCTATAGCTGTGTGTTGTGTGTATGGAAGTCCCTGGTACTACAGCCGTGTGTCGTTGCACCGGGCTGACCTTTGCCCCCCCCCCCCCCCCCCCCCCCCCCCCCCCCCTTGGCCTTCCGCCAGCTGCCCTGCGAGGACCAGATCATCCTGCTGAAGGGCTGCTGCATGGAGATCATGTCTCTGCGCGCCGCCGTGCGCTACGACCCCGAGAGCGAGACGCTGACGCTCAACGGCGAGATGGCGGTGACGCGGGGCCAGCTGAAGAACGGCGGCCTGGGCGTGGTGTCGGACGCCATCTTCGACCTCGGGGTGTCGCTGTCGTCCTTCAACCTGGACGACTCGGAAGTGGCGCTGCTGCAGGCTGTCGTGCTCCTCTCGTCCGGTGAGCCCCTCCCCCCCCCCCCGCCATGTTGTTGTTGTTGTTGTTGTTGTTGTCGTCACGTTATCTCTGGCTCCGTCTCCCCGCTTGCTTTCCGATCATTATGACGACCTAAGACGCGTCATTTATCTGTATCTGTATTTGGAATCGTCCTCGACTGTGGAGAAAAAAAAAAGCGTTGTCAAGCTCACAGGATGCTTCACACGTACAGATAAACGCCAGACAGATATACATGCGTACGCACAAGCCCAATATCTCTGCAGAGAGAATGACGGAAAGACGAGAGGTTTCCACTTCGCAAGTCGTACGTAGCAATGAAACAGCGGCATTGTTTCCCCCTCTGCATGGCGCCCGGCGTGTCCCCCCGGATGCACTGAGCATCACCTGCCCTCCCCTAGCATCACCTGGCCTCCGCTAGCCTCCCCTAGCCTCCCCTAGCCTCCGCTAGCCTCCCCTCGCCTCCCCTAGCCTCCCCTAGCCTCCCCTAGCCTCCCCTAGTCTCCCCTGGTCTCCCCTAGCCTCCCCTAGCCTCCGCTAGCCTCCCCTAGCCTCCCCTAGCCTCCCCTAGCCTCCCCTGGTCTCCCCTAGCCTCCCCTGTTCTCCCCTAGTCTCCCCTAGCCTCCCCTAGCCTCCGCTAGCCTCCCCTAGCCTCCCCTGGCCTCCCCTGGCCTCCCCTGGCCTCCCCTAGCCTCCGCTAGCCTCCCCTGGCCTCCCCTGGCCTCCCCTAGCCTCCGCTAGCCCTCCCTGGCCGCTGTCTTACCTCCACTAACACCAATGGCTTTAATGTGGGATTATGAGGATTTATCGAAACCCCAGCAGGAAACACAGCGAGGAAGATGGCAGAAGAGTGACGCATCGACAGCAGCAGCTGTGTTGATCAATACCCGAGCCCCCCCATGGCCGCCATCAGAAAGCATTTATCAGCCCTCTCGGGCACAGATTGCGCGTATTGGCGTATTTTGTTTGGTGCGGGAAATCGATGGGGACCGTTCGGTTTAATCCACTCGCTTGTTCTAACACTGTAGGGGGGGAACGAGCTCAGCACCGTCTCACCCCGCGGTGCTGTTGTTGTTGAAGGAGTAGCGCTCTGTCATAGGGGGACTTCGAGCTTCTCTGGGCTGTGTGTGTGTGAGTGTGTGTGTGTGTGTGTGTGTGAGTGTGTGTGAGTGTGTGAGTGTGTGAGTGTGTGTGTGTGTGTGTGTGTGTGTGTGTGTGTTGGGGGTGGGGGGGGGGGGTGGATTAGATCAATAATATTGTACGGTCATGCATGGATCCTGTATGGGGGTTCCCTGTGGTTTCGAAGCTGAACACACACTTGACACACCCAATCTGTCTCCTTGGCAGCACACAAACACACACACACACACAGACACACTAATCTGAACTAACATTATGACGACACCCAGTTGATGTCAACATACTAGATATATGATTATGTTTAGTTATGTGCGACTGTGAGGAAAAAAAAGACACATACGTACATATGTGCGTATGTTATGCGGGGGTGGGTGTGTTATCAATGTCCTTTACATCGTTCACCTCACTAATCACACACCTCACTATCTCTTGTGTGTGTGTGTGTGTGTTGTGTGTTGTGTGTTGTGTGTTTGTGTGTATGTGTGTGTGTGTACGCGTGTGTGTGCGTGTGCGTCTCTCCACCCCCCCCCCCCCCCCCCCACCAGACCGGCCGGGGCTGAGCAGCGTGGACCGCATCGAGCGCTGCCAGGAGGAGTTCCTGCTGGCGTTCGAGCACTACATCAACCACCGCAAGCACAAGCTGGCCCACTTCTGGCCCAAGCTGCTGATGAAGGTGACGGACCTGCGCATGATCGGCGCCTGCCACGCCAGCCGCTTCCTGCACATGAAGGTGGAGTGTCCCAACGAGCTGTTCCCGCCACTCTTCCTGGAGGTGTTCGAGGACTGAGCCGCCCCCCCCCCCCCCGGCCTCGCCCAACTACCTGCAGACCCCCCACCACCGTAGACCACCACCACCACCACCACCACCACCACCTGCAGAGCACCGGCGCCTGGACCACCACCGTCTGGAACACACCGCCCACTGTGGAGTGCACCGGCTCCTCCTCCTCCTCTTCCTACTGCTGCTGTGTGTGTGTGGTAAAGTGTGTGTGTGTGTGTGTGTGTGTGTGTGTGTGGTACAGAATGAGTGGTGGAGCTGTTTAATTCAGAACTGAACTCCTGAGAGTCGAGTCGCGCCTTTCGGTTTGGCGCCCGACGGGAGATTGTCCGCGTCCAAGACGCACGCCCCACGTGCCGGGGATGCTCCGCGGGGCGCAGGCGACCACGGAGGGAGGGAGGGAGGGAGGGAGGGAGGGAGGCAGCCGGGGGGTGAGAGTGAACAGATGGGGGAGGCACGGCACGACGCTAAAAGTGTGCTGCGTGTAAAAATAAAACGCAGTGGGGTTTTGTTTTGTTCTTTTTTTTTTTTTGGGGGGGGGGGGGGGGGGGTTGTTTACAACACATCCAAGATGGTGGACAAGACTGGCGACTCATTTATGGAACGAGAACCGTTTTTTTTTTTGGGGGGGGGGGGGGGGGGATGTCCGCACGACGTGTGTCACGACTCACGTGACAGAAAGGTCATCGACGCTCGCTGTGAATTTCATCTTCTTCTTCTTCTTCTTCTTCTTCTTCTCTGCGTCGTCTTCATCTCCGTCTTCTTCACGGCCAGTCCAGGATGATTCGGACGTTGGCTCCTCCGGGTGACCCTCAGGGGCGGCGCTGTGTGTAGAAGGGGCCTCCATCCAGTATGAGAGCTAAAGAACGAGAACGTGTGTGTGTGTGTGTGTGTGTGTGTGTGTGTGTGTGTGCGTGCGTGAGTCTGTATGCGAGCGTGTGCGCGGGCGCGGTGCAGCGGGGGATGGGACGGGAGGGGGGGGGGGGGGGGGGGGGGGGGCGGAGGTGGAGGCGGAGGTGGTGGTTCAGCCATGGACTTGTTTTTCCCCTAGCACTACTGACGGTCACTTCATTCCGTAGCTTAGCGGTAGCTCTCTCTCTCTCTCAGTTCTGGACGGGACCATTCCTTACGATGCGGGTACTGAACATAGATTATTTGTGTTTTTTTTTTTTTTATTTGTGTTTCTTTGGTTCGTCTTCATCCTCGTCTTCGTCGCTCCATTGCCGGCGTTATGCCTTCACCGCTGGTCTTTTTTTTTTTTTTTTTTTTTTTACGATAGTTTTCTGCTTCTGTTTTTTTGTGGATGATGATTTTATTATTTGGATTATCAGTAAAAAAAAAAAAAGAAAAGAAAAAACATTTAAAATAGCTGCTGGATGAGACCGTTGATCAGACACACACACACACACACACACACACAATCTTTGTTGACCCCCCCCCCCCCCCTCAGACTTTTCGTTCTCACTTAAGTGGATGCAGTTCTCGGGGTACAGCTTAAGCCATGCAGTCAATGTATTAGTGAGTGCATTCAGTTCTCCCTGCTGAATGACACACAGCCCTGAGGACCCCTGGCCCCCACACACACACACACACACACACACAGACAGGACTAACCCTGGCCTTGACAAGTGAAGTGCAGCGACACCTGCAGTAGCCCACACTGTGCCAAAACACACCACGGAAGAGGTCGAGAGGTCATGGCCACGTCGAGCAGCCGAGTCTGGAGGAGAGCGTCCAGCGTCGACCAGCGTCTCCTTGACGATGCTCACTTGCATCGCCTCGACAACGAGTCGTTTGACAGAAAAGCGAAGCAGAAAAAAAAGTTAGATTTCTTATCGTTCGGCTTCTACAGTAAACATAGTCTTTTTCTGGCCAAAGTTGCCTAACTACCGTACATACATAAAGACGAACGTGATTGGTCTTAAAATTGTGCATTTTTGATGGGCCACATTCTCCCGTGGCGAGCGAGGTTCCGTTACGGACGGTTGACGCATTTTTGTCCGTGGACGCTGTGAGCAAACGTTGATTTAATGCAGACAGATTTTGAATCATTTTGCTTTTGCAGAGACTAAAAAGCCCCTCCTCTAACCATGAGGACAACACATTGACATGAAATACGCACACAAATACACAGACCTAGATGACGGTGCAGTGGGGGGGGGGGGGGGGGGGTTACGCCATGGTGTCAACACTGATGGAATTGTGGGGGGGAAAAAAGATGTATTTTGTTTTATTTCCTTTGTATGTCTTGCTTTGGCTAAAGCCTCTTCATGACATCGTTGTTAGCGATATGGGAGACTATATTATTAGGCTTTGTATACGCCGCTGTCTCTGCACCTCGCTCTGCATCCTCCAAAAGCCTGCAAACCTGGTGCGTTTGGTTTCTTTGTTCTCAGAGTCGATTCCTCTCTAGCTCCACCCAGCAATAGACTCAGCTGCAGTGTTTTTAGATACCCAGGACCTCTTACACACACACACACACACACACACACACACACACACACACACACTCGCACACACATGCATATACACGCACACACATGCATATACACACACAAAACACCTCACCAAACTGTACAATACTCAAAGTCAGAAATGCACAGACAATCATTGGAGAGAGAGAGAGAGAGAGAGAGAGAGAGAGAGAGAGAGAGAGAGAGAGAGAGAGAGAGAGAGAGAGAGAGGGAGAGAGGGAGAGAGAGAGAGAGAGATGTGGAGGCAGGGCAAACTGGAACAAGAGTGGGCACAGAGTCCGATAGCCCAGTTCAGACATGACTGGAGGTGCTGATCCGGTGTCGCACCAATAGGGTGATGACGTTCGTTCTTAATGTTCATTTTGCTGTTGGAAGAGTGGACTCCGCCGCTACCTGTGTCTGTAGCGGCCAAGCTCAGCAATCTCTCCACGTTCACGTTTACTCAGTTACAAAACAATAACAAAAGGTTGCACCGTAGGACAAAAAAACAAAACAAAATGATAAAGAAGAAAACAAAAATGCTATTTTACAAGTACAAAGGAAAAGGATGTATATTTTCAGACTGTATTTTTTTTTTGTACAGGTGTCGTTGGAGCATAATATGGACGTTGTCGTGTTTTGCGTGGCGCTCTATAGTGGCTGTGCGACGCACAACGTACACAAGGAGACGAACACTTGAGTTTGTGCAACTTTCACTTCTACAATACACAACTACCTGAGAGACCGCACTTGGACTTCGGTCTGACTAGCAGAGGACAGATGTGCAAGTTTTAAAGGAAGACGATGGAAACAAGAAGAAAAAAAAAAAAAAAGCCAACTGCATAGTCAACGCATTACCAGCAACAGGAAAAACAAACTAAAGGGAAAACACACACACACACACATACACACAATCTATGGTCAAATAAGAATCAAACACACAATCTAAAACAAAGAAAAAGAGAAATCTCAAAGGTGTTTGTTGTCGTTCGGCAGATTGTTTGGTGCATAGGTGCTGGAGCAGCCGCCATGGAAAGTAAGGGAGTATAATAGAGGTATTTGTATGAATATGGGTGAGTCTGGGGGGGGGGGAGGGGCGACAAGAGCAGTTGCACTTAAAAAAAAAAGACAATTTGATGCTCGTGGTTCATGACGTTTGCACTTCCTGTGAATTGGCACTTGAGAGAATAAAGATTGTTTTAAGGACATGGTGGTTGTATTTGTGACGTGTGTCTTTCTGTGTTCCTTTTGACTACGTTTTACATTGACTGCTGATGATGGCGGGAGATGCCATCTAGTGAGACAAGCTGGTACTGCTTCACTGCGCTCATACACATGTCTGGCTTTCTCTGTATCTAGCAATATTTTGTCTGCACAATATTGCTGATAGAGACGGTTTGTTTCTGTTTGTTTTTGAAGGCTTTATATCGAGGAAACGTGTACATTTTACAGGGAGTTTTAAGGCATACCACCTGAAGACTTCATCTATAGAGACAGATGGGTAGATGGATTAGTCAACAGCCAGGAAACGCGCCTTGCTTTCAACGAACTCAGTGATTCATCAGCCCATTCAGACCATGTTCGCGTCACTCAGATCAGATCTTGAGTTTTGGGCTTCAAGAGGCTCGTTATTCACGTGACTCGAAGGGCTAAAAACAAAGAAACGGGAAATGGCATAATCAGGTATCATACTTCACTATAGGCCTACAACGTGCCTCATTATTGATAATCAAATCCACTCTGCAAAAAATATTGGTAAACATGATAGCACGTTGCTTTGGAACATAGAAAATCATGAAAAACGCAAGCAATATGACTTGATAAGCAACAATCAATTAATAGAAAACTACACACGTGAATCACGCAAAAAAAAACAAACAAAAAACAGTGGTTTATTTTGCTGGTGCGGCACTTCTCAGTCGCTGGAGCCTGGAGCCCTCACATCCACATCGTTACAGCACCGCCCCACTCAGGAGACAGCTTTGAAGACCAAACCCCGGAGGCCGAACCCCACCCGTAGTTAAACTCCGGCGTTATCAGTGCACTGCAGCCCATCGGGATAACTTCCAGCTCCCCCGACGCACCCAGCAAGACATCTCATGAGGTTGACTGTATTAAACTTTGCGACAACCACATATCGTGCTAAAGTTGAAACCAATTGCCTGTAACATGTACAGGGACACGGGAACATACTGAGAGGCGATGGCAAATTGAGAATTTAGCATAACGTGGTGGAGCCTTTTCGTTTTCTATCTTAGAATCATACCAGATTACATGTCAATTGGTAACGCCTGTAATTACATCAAACGTTCTGGAGGGTATGGATGTTTCCCAGTAGCTGATGTGTAAACACACACATGCGCGCACACACACACAGAGAGGGCTCTGAGCTTTGGGAGGATTCCCCTCAAATCTAACCCTGAAACCACTAAACCTGTCCCAATCCATCATTCATTTAGTTAGTTCAACCCAGAACTTTGTCATCTCTAACAAAAAAAAAAAAAGTGTGTTACATTGTATTTCTTTATAAGTAAATGGTTGCTATTGCTATAAAGTAATGCTTCCTATCAAGCTCAAAGAAGCACGTTGAAAAAAGTGTTCTTGGCCACCATGCATGGAATTGGTTAAAGGCGTATGCCTACTACAACCAAACCTATTGTCACAAGCTTTGCCTTGACTTGTTTTTAACCTTTTACCCAAACGGTAACTTAATAACCGAAAAAGAACAATCCCGTAATAGCAGGCAGCCTCTACACATGTGGAGGACGTATTCATTAATACACAGGACAACATTTTACTATCCCTTGTGCCCTCATCCAAGGAAAACACATGTAGAGGGCCAGCTCAGACAAGACCAAACACAAAACAAGCGAGTGATATACCCACCATCAGGTGCAACACTATAGCAGACATCAGGCTACACCATCATAAATAATTTAAATCATAAATCATAAATAAGTCATTCCTCAGGTGGCACCATTCACCAGTTAGCCTAGCCGACAGCAGTATGCGGCACGTCATTGGGGTTATCAAGTGGGCATCTTCCTTCACCGGTGTTTCGTTAAGTTAGGCCCACGACACCTCAAGAAGGCTTAACTGTGTATTCCAGCGTCCTGGAAACACACCCGTCTATGCCACCACCTCACAATTCCCTTTAACCCTCGCCATTCAATGCCTGCCATCAACCTAGCTTAGCCTTGTCCTTAAAGTGATGGTTCGGAGTAAAATTCACCCTGAGGTAATTTCCACCATTAATCCAGCCAAATACCCCCTCAGATGCATTTTTAGCGACGGTCAATATTTATCAAGTTTAGGGGTATCAGCCGAATGGCTTAGTATTGGAGTGTCCGGTACAATGTGTATATCTCGTAAATTACCCCACTAATAATGCATGGTTAGAACTTCCACCAGATCACATCACATTCTCTGCATTTTACATGTTAAATGTACATTTACAGCTTTCACAGCAAATATCTAACTGTTCTTGTTAAAGTGATGGTTCGGAGTAAAATTCACCCTGAGGTAATTTCCACCAATAATCCAGCCAAATACCCCCTCAGATGCATTTTTTTTTTAAATATTTTATTTTAACTTTTTCAAATTTTTTGTTACAAACGACAAGAAAAAAACAACACACAGATTAAGTATACAACATCTGACAGCATTATATAAAATAATTTAAGTAATAAAAGGAAAGAGAGACTACTCAGATGCATTTTTAGCGACGGTCAATATTTATCAAGTTTAGGAGTATTAGCCGAATGGCTTAGTATTGGAGTGTCCGGTACAATGTGTATATCTCATAAATTACCCAACTAATAATGCATGGATTGTTACCCAACTTCTGTAGTAGTACATATATGGTCTGTACTCACAAAACGAGGCATTTTAAAGTTTGTAAGTACACCAGGAGTTTATTTAAAAGAGCACTTTTCTGATAGCTTCAACTCACTGTTGCTAAGGCTACCGCTGTGTCGACGTCTCTTCCGTCTTTCCGGATAAGTTCATAAAAGTCCTCTTCAAAACTCACAAGCGTAAGGAAAAAGTTAGTGAATTCAACACTCCATCTAATTTCAAGTATTCAATTATTCCAGTTGTCAATACATTTCGATGGAGTGTTGAATTCACTAACTCTTTCCTTACACTTGTGAGTTTTGAATTTTTCACTTGTGAGTTATGAATTTTACTCCGAACCATCACTTTAACGGGAACCCCAACTGTCAAGCTTCCTTCTTAGCCATAGGCTAGCCACTCGCTTGTGCTCTCTGCTGCTTGCGACATGTTCTTTATCACCAGAATCAAGTGCCGTACGCAAATGCCCAACTCCGTTAGGAGTGCAAAAGCGGACTTTGCCGCAAAACCTCGGCAGCCAACTTCTACCGGGCCTACCCGGGCCCTCCACCCTCGCTGTTTTGCATCCGCTGCTAACTCCACATATCTTGCTTTCTTCCGCTCGTATGCCATGGCAACTCGGTCACCCCAGGAGACCGTGAGCTTGATAAAATAAACTAGCTTCAGTGCTTCGGACCACAGTAGCATGTCTGGTTGTGACCTAGTACTAACTACCACTGCTCAAAAAAATAAAGGGAACACATAATCATTACATTGTAACTCGGAGATTGTGTTCTGATATCCATACGCTATGAGTACACTTAAATGTACTACACTATCCGTACTCACTAAGTGCGCACATTTTCAGATGTTAGTGTTGTTCCAAATTATGCAGTTACCGGAAATAACTATCAGCTGCGCGGCCGCATCACCCACCAAACACACGCCCACTGACGTCTAGCCATTTTCGAACTGAGCATGGCTCAGCCTAACTCCGCCTCTTCCGCTATGTAGCTAAGATGGCTGCCATTGAGTACAGAAAGCGTACACCGTTGCATACTTTGCGTACTAACCATTTTGAGGGCAACATCCGGGTGCTTTGAGTACACATCTTTTCGTGGCGATTATAATAGGAACACCCTACGTACTCAAACTGAGTATACTAAGTACGGTAAGTATGGATATCGGAACACGACCCAAGTAAATCAGACTTCTCGGATGTCGACCAGTCCAGTTAGGAAGCAACACTGATTGCGAGTCAATATCACCTGCTGTTGTGCAAATGGAACAGACAACAGGTGGAAATGAGAGGCAATTTGCAAGACAACCCCTATAAAGGAATGGATCTGCAGGTGGTGGCGACAGACCATTTCCCTGTCCTCATCCTTTCTGGCTGATTTTTTATTTCTTTTGCATTTTACCAGTGCACTCACCACTAGAGGTAGCATGAGGCGGTGTCTGCAACCCACAGAAGTTGCTCAGGTAGTGCAGCTCATCAAGGATGGCACATCAATGCACGCTGTGGCAAGAAGGTTTGCAGTGTCAAGAGCATGGAGGAGATACCAGGAGATGTGAAGGGGGGCCGTAGGAGGACAACAACAGCAGCAGGACCGCTATCTGGACCTTTGTGCAAGGAGGAACAGGAGGAGCACTGCCAGAACCCTACAAAACAACTTCCAGCAGGCCACTAATTTGCATGTTTCTGCTCAGACTGTGAGAAACAGACTCCATGAGGGTGGTATGAAGGCCTGACATCCACAAGTGGGAACTGTGCTCACAGCCCAACACCGTGCAGCCACATTGGCATTTACCACAGAACACCAGGCACAGAACACCAGGCATTTTCTGCTGCCTGCAACATACTCCAGTATAACCGGTTTGGCGGTGGGTCAGTGATGGTCTGGGAAGGCATATCTTTGGAGGGCCGCACAGACATGTGCTAGCCAGATGTACCATGACTGCCATTAGGTACCGGGATGAGATCCTCAGACCATATGCTGGTGCAGTGGGCCCTGGGTTCCTTCTCATGCATGACAATGCTCAGCCTCATGTGGCTGGAGTGTGTCAGCAGTTCCTGCATGATAAAGGCATTGATGCTATGGACTGGCCTGCCCGTTTCCCAGACCTGAATCCAATCGAGCATATAGATCATGTCTCATTCCATCCACCAATGCCACGTCGCACCACAGACTCTCCAGGAGTTGACCGATGCCCTGATCCAGGTCTGGGGGATCCCTCAGGAGAACATCTGTCGTCTCATCAGGATCATGCGGAGACCGGGTGCGCGCTTCTTAGTAGCTTCTCCCCCACGTACAAATGCTACATCCTTACATACTTACCTTGATTGCTACCAGCTAAGAAGTTTACTTCTAGAAGTTTTTCCATCAACTGCAGCTTCCAAACATTTCAACACTTGATTGTGAAGTGTATCGCCCTTGGGAGAGACTAACTTTACACCCTGACAGTATATGCCTAAGCGTACGTGCACTGGAACACAACGGGCAGGCAGCATCCTCACCCAACCACCGACTAAGGGGAGATGGTAGCCCATCATAAGTAGCCCCAATCAAAAATCTAATTCTGCTTGCCTCCATGCGCCACAGATCCTTCCACTTCAACCTTCTCTTATACACTCTCCCAATTCACCCACTGCCCTTGCTTTGCCTGTGACACTAACTGCCTTATCTTCCCATCTCCTCCTGTCGATGTACTTCTTCAACTACCATTTTCCTTGTTCTATTGCCACAGCCTTAGGGCTGGGTTATGCTTCGTTTATACTTCCACGTCGACGCGACGCTGGGGGGCTGCGGACCCTTTGCGGACCCTTTACGTCCTCGACGTGCACCTCCCCAAGTCCTAGACGCGCGTCGAGGCGACGCAATCCCAACGCAGCGGCTTTTGCCTTCATTTCTGTAAAAAAAAAATGTTTAAAAAAATTAAACTCGCTAGTAATCCGTATGTAATGACGAGAATGGTCATTCTGGTCCCTCTACCGGTGTGGCAATGAATTGCATTTAAAGACGTAAACACCACGCAATCCCTACGCAGAAGTATCAGGGGCTCATGACTGCGTCCGAGCAACTGCGTGGCCATTGCGTGATCACGACGCGATCCCTACGCAGAAGCATAACAACTCGTGCCCTTTCCAGCCAGAGACCAGACGCTGAACACACAATGGAGTAACAATACGAGAAATTAATACTTTCATGGTCACTTTTGCACTTATAAAATTTATTTATATAGATATATTTATCTATATAGTTCTCTACTATGTATATATAATATAGAATATCTATGTATAGGCCTACTGCATTCCTTTCACAGTCAAATGTAATTACACCTTGGCAATGACAACACAAATACATAAGCTATATAATTATCAGCATTCAAAAGGCCAAACATTCTGGAGAAAAAACTAACTGACAAGGGAAATATACAAAAACAGCTAAAGCTGGATTGTAATATCCAACACAAGCCCTTAACCCTCAGCAGTTTAGTAATCGCAGAAAAGACAATCGCTTCTTCCTCTTCGGCACTCATACTTTGTTGAGTGAGTCGGTGGCCACTAGAGGGCAGCGTTTCTGATATCTGCAGCACTCTAGAGAGCAGGCACCGCGTAAGCAGGGACATGACACGTTTGGTTCAAAATGGGGAGGTCGGGAGGATTTAAATGTGTTTATCTTACTTAAATTCTGATAAAACCAGGTCCAGAGATCTGGTTTCGCATTGTTAAGAAATACAACAAATAAACAAAAAAAAAAGAGCCAACCACAGAAGGTACATGGTTTGCTGTGGAATGTCTTGATCATTTTTGACACAATGTCTAAATGAACCTTGGGAGAGAGGGCAAAAAAAAAAAAAAAAAAAAAAAAAAAAAAAAAACAATTCTATTGAATATAAATCCAAACAAAGATATACCATAAAAAACTAAATATCCAATTAGGCTCCAGAGTTTTTTCTTGCACTGATTGTACTCAGATGCACTGGGCCATTGTCTAATGAATACATTCTTGGTAGCTTTGTTTTCTGTTTGCGCCAACCTTGTTCTCATTATCATTCCAATCATTGTCGTCTGCGTTTATTTAGAGAGGAGTTCCTACAAACCCCTCTAGAGTTCTCGGCACCAAGTTAGCGGCAACACCAATACCTAGAACAGGAGGAAATAGCCAGAAGCAGTCACATATTGCACTATTAATGCCAACTAGGTCTACACTATACAAAATAGACACTCCTAACATCTGTACAGCTGCAAAACAACTTTTTTTTCTTCCGCTGCACACTCACACACACATACCTAATACGAGAAACTAAATAACATTGAGTCAGTGCTATCGTATGTCTGTATTCCAACAACAGAGGCCTTTCAGCCCTACAGTATAACGACATATGGTCTGCAATTCCCCCTGCCCAAACGCCACGTATTTCATACGCATTTCATACACATTTCATACGTTTGGGCCTTTTCAGTTCAGCTTGACTTTTGAAGTCATCGAGACCCCTGAACAAAAACCAAGTCACGTGGAGGTAGCTTGGCTAGCTAGCTGTGGTAGTGGCTGTCTTCACGGATGTCGGAGGTCCAATGTAATGGAGGTTTGTTGGAAAGTTAATGCGGGTTGCGGTGGCTGCTGCTGCTGCTGCTGCTGCTGCTGCTGCTGGTTGTCCATCACGACAACACCAGTGGCTGCTGCAGCCCGGCACCCCCTGGGTGGGTGGGGGGGGGGTTCAGGAATGGACCTTGAAGGCCAGCAGCTGCTCCGAGTGTATGTTATTGAGGCTGCGCAGGTCGGGCAGCTTGAGCAGCAGCTTGGTGAACACGGCCGTCTCGTTGGGCGCATGGTTCTTGGTGATGAGGCTGCGCAGCGCGCGGATCAGTGTCTCCTGCAGCGCCTCCACAGAGTTCACGTTCTCGATGCCGGAGCGATCTGCCCAGAGAGAGAGAGCGAGAGAGAGAGAGTGTGAGAGAGTGAGAGATTAGTTTGAGTTGGGCGTCAACAACATTCATCACTTGGGAGTGGTGGTGACTTATAATCAAAAGCATTTTGGTTTTCTTTCCAAAGCGCACTACACTGACTCTTTATCGTGTGAGTTGAACATGATCCATAATTCATTTAGCAAAAAAAATAGAATACAAATCAGCACATAACAGAAGCCAAAATGAGAATAGACTAAATGGATCAACACCTGCGGACACCAGAACCACCGCCGTGAACAGGCTCATCTCCTCCTCGCTCAGGCCCAGGTTGGTGAGCTTCTCGCTGAAGTCAAACATGGAGGCCAGGAGGTCGCCGGCGCCCATGGCCCGAAGCCCCTCCACGCTGTACTTCCTGCCGCCCAGGAAGGTCACGGTGCGATCCGTCACGTCGAACAGCGACGCAAAGCGCACCACTAACACCTGCCAAAATTCATAGCAGCAGCACTGTCTCTGTCAGTCCGAGGGTTCAACTCCACACAACTACGCTGTTCTGTTTGCTTTTCTATTCTCCACGGGCGCATTGACAGAGACAGAGACAGAGAGAGAGAGGCAGAGATAGAGAAAGAGAGAGAGAGAGAGAGAACAGGAGGCTGTGTTAAAACTAGGAAGGGAGAGGGGTGTGAGAATCGTACCTCAAACGTGCCAGCCTTCAGCAGGCTGACCTGGTCGTGCTGGGAGAGGTCCCTAAAGCCGGGGATCTTCTTGGCGAACTCCACCACCTCCCGCACCGCGGGGGTGAAGCTCTGGGAGAACTCTGCCCACACGCCCTGGCCGGACTTGTGGGGGTCCACGTGGGGGGACAGGTTCATGGGACACACCTGGCGGGGGAGGAGGTGAGGGACAAAGGAAAATAAAGAAATTAACTAAAGGGTTAAGAGGGTCAATCTAAATCAACAAAGAGGAACCACGACCGCTGCTTCTTTTCCAAATGCCGACTCCACACGTGCACTCACCAGATGCATTCTGTTGCCCCCGCCGATGGCATGGTGTTGGGGGCCTTTGAAGGAGCCCTGGGGGTTGGCCGGGCACTGGCCCCCGGGGGAGGTGTAAGGCAGTCTGTAGGGGCAGCGGTCCCCTGGACCGGGGGGCTCGGGGCCCTGGGGGCCAGAGCTGCCGGCGGCTGGGGGCACCTGTGCGGCGACGGCGGACAAGTTGTTCTGGTGGTTACTCCAGGCCTCCTGCCTCTCCTCCATGCTGGACATCCTGTAGGAGGAGATTGTGTTGCCGCAGGCAACGGCCGCACCGGCGCCCTGGTGCTGGTGGTCCGAGGAGGAATCAGGGGTCCCGCCGGAGGAGAGGCTGCCGGCCTGCTCCTGGTTGTACATGAAGTCCTCCCGGTGGGCCCGGGTCACCGAGCCGATCACCTCCTCCTCCCCACTGTCCGATGCCGAGCTGGAGGAGGAGGAGGCAGAGCCGGTGTCCATGGCGACCACCGGCTCCAGGTCCGAGCCGGGCTCTGGGTCGACGAGGTCAGAGGCGGGGGCCGGGCGGGCTGCCGGGACGGGCGCTGCGGCGGCGATGGCGAGCGGCTGGTTGCCGTGGAGATCGCCGTTGTTCATCATGTTATTCATGGCGCTCTGCATCTCCAGTAGCATGCGCTGCTTTTCCCGTTTGGGGATGCGGCCGAAGCGCACGGCTGAAGGGAGCGAGAAAGAGAGACAGAGGTTCTGATGAGTTTCACCATCGTCCCAACACCACAACGGCTGCTTCAGGGCGTGACATTAGGTTCAAATAGAGCACTGGCACTAGGATCTGATCATCCAAAACCAAGATCATATCAAACATCCAAACTGTAAACATTATCTTAACTAGCTTTTTTTGGCCAAACTTTGAAGAGGAAAAAAAGTGCATGGAAATGTCTTTCTTTATGACCAACAGAGCTATGAATTGATCAATTCAGAACGGAATCCCAGGGGGACATGGGGGGGGAGGGGGTACTCACAGTCCCGGGACATCCCCACCATCAGGCACTTCTTGAAGCGACACTGCTGGCAGCGGTTCCGGTTGATGCGCATGATGGGGCAGCCGTCGTTCTTAAGGCACTTCTTGTACAGGATGTTCTGCTGGATGCTGCGCCTGAAGAAGCCCTGTGAGGAGGAGGAAGGAGGAGGAGAAGGAAGACACGGCGCTCAGCATCTGGACACATCTGTGCGCGGACACAGAGGGGAGGGGCTGGCGGGGACGCGGGACTGCTTTTTCCACAGCCATTGTCGCGGTGCAGCTTTAATGATATGAATGAATGAACAAATAGAGGGCCTTTCCCGGGGACTCACCTTGCATCCCTCGCAGGCATGGACCCCATAGTGGAAACCCGAGGCTACGTCGCCACACACTTTGCACAGCAGCACCAGTCCGTTGAGTTCTGAGAAGGGTCACACACACACACACACGTTCAAATTTAACCAAGTTTAACATTCAATCAAGGTATTGTTACCGTTGAACATTGTATGTGCAATGAGTCTATATTATACTATATAAAGAGATGTTGCGAGAGTCTGAAGTTTCCAAGACTCACTCGTGATGCCTCCTTTGAGCGTGGCGTTGGAAGCGCGGCCAGATTTCTGGGCTGCGGCCGGGGGGGCGCGTCCAACCGCGGGGTGCGGGTCGCCCCGGCGACGGCTCGGGGTAGAGCTGTCGGGCTGCGCCAACGGAGACTGGCGGCTCCCGTTGGACGAGTCGCTGTGGCAGGACTCCGGGCTGGAGGCCGAGCTTATGTAGGCTATCACCCCACCTGCTGGACAAGGACAGAATTACACAACTAGTCGGTCGACAGATGTATAAAAACTAAATAAATGCTGGTGCAGTCTGCAATTTGGAATAGCCATATTCATTGGGAATTATGTGGACAACTGTAAACCTTGCTGACCCAGATAATACTGACAATTGGGGCTCACTGCGCATCATCACCTACGCACACATTCCCTCCTGTGGTGACAGCAGGAAAAGCATGTAAAGGGCCAGACTGGAGGCAGCCTATGAGCAGTTACAGGTGTTTCTTTTCTTTTTTTTTTCCTTTAACACACGCTGACCTGGTTTCATATTCACCACATTCTCAACTGTTAGATAACAGCCATTACATAATGCGCACGTCGGCAGGGTTGTGTGCAATGGTACACAGGAAACCCTTTCCACGCAGACGGGCACTTATGAAAATTACATTCTGCCTGACGACTGGATTTGGTCCTTAACATTGAAAGAAAAACACATATAACACATATATATAACCCTTCTCTCTATGTGGGGACCTTTTTGACAGCCAATAAATAATAAGCACATCAACTATTGAAAAAAGCTGCATTGATTGCATGTTAAACAATTTCTATTAAAGCATAATGATCAATGCCATTGACAGATCGGTATCAACAGATTGGTATCTATACCATCTATTTCTATATAAGGCCATGGTATCTATAATAATGCATTGGCACAGTGTGTGAAAGTGTGGATTCCAATAACCTTATCATCATTATCATCAGCATCATTATTGATGGATACCGAATTATCTCGTCTTCAAATATGCGTATACAACAATTGAGCATTTTCCTATTTCCAATTACATTAAATGTTAGTATAATTTTTTATGTTCCATATGATAAATTATAATTATTTATCATTATTATTCACCATACATGAAACCAACCAACACTCCTGAGGTCGAAAAGTTTTTTGTCCCGACCATCGTCAAATTATGTATTAAATATTGCCACAATAATTCATTTTGCAGCAGGCCCCATGTGGACCGGGCATGGTTTCTCCAAGAGCTAGACGCACTAAGTGGGTCATCGCCACACGTCCACGGTGACATCTCACGTGTATCCACGGCTTTCACCACGCCAGCCTGTCTCGGTAAATTATGCAATGCTACGACACAGCCACCCTCGTCCAATCGGAGAGGACGCACGGAGAGCGTAAACACAAGTGCACATGGCTAGGATCCCCGGTCCATGTGAGAGAGGGAGCTGCAGTGCTGCTGATAAGGCTGGCATGGTATTATACTAGCATCCCGGTGCTACTGCCGACCCAGTTAAAATGCTAACCAATAACTGAATTGCAACAATGTGTTGTGCTATGGAAATTACAAAGACATGTTGAGTTACAAAAGAGTAAAACAAAAAAACTCAATGTCAAACTGCAGATAATAAAGAATGAACTCAAAATGTAATGTAAATGCAAATACAAAGGTAGGCCTGTCTACAGTTCTATAATTGCAGTAGGCTATATTACAAATGACTGGAATCGGGTAAAAAACAATTTCTTACCAGCTTTGGATGACTCCATGTCCTCCTGGCTTTTGGGATTTCCTTCTTGCTACCTCGATTTCGAAGCCGTTTTGCTGATGTATTGATCAGCAACAAGATGTCGCTGACTGATCTTACTCGTAGAATTCTAATGGTGAGGCTACACCATGAAGAAATATGAATTCACAATGACTATATCACGAAAATAGCGTAATCCAATTGACCGACTCAATAAGCATTACACTGTTTTCGGTACACTTGGCTTAATTCGCGAGTGTTTTCAGAAACGCCTGAACATTTTCACTAGGCGAGCGTCGGAAATGTTAAGCTGGGAGTTCGTCTGCTGCGACGGAAAGACTACGAGATTGGTTATTCAGTCTTCGTTTTCAACGTTATCCAAATGTGCCCATAAAGAACACATTAGTAAACTCCGAGCAATAATAAACCGAGGTGCTTGCAAAGGCGACAAAGTTATCCCTGCGACTCCGCTGTCGAAGAAGACCTGCTTGCTCTGCCTGTAACCTCGTTCCCAAGAACGAGAACGCCTGGGACCGGATGGACCAAATAAGCGTTAGTGGCGAGAGAGAGGGCGGGACTTCCGGTAGGGGGCTATCTGTTTTTGTTACATATTTGGGATAATGCTTTGTCAAAATGTACTTCAAAACTCCATGTTCATTATCATCGTCAATATTGTTATTCTTGACATGATCTTAGTCGTCTTGCTCAGGGGGACTGTTAACTGGTGTAAACGGCTCGTTGAAAGGAAGTGATCTGAGGCCTGAAATTGCGTGGCGGTAGACCGGGACACGCTACAATTCAGGATCCCCTCTCATCCTCGCTCAGACTGGAGCAACAAGCTCACTGTGCAACCATGTGACCAGTCAGTACTCGGCTCCTCCCTCTCTGTAGCTTAGCATGGGTGTCAATGTGACCCACTGACACACTTTTAAAAGTTAAAGTGAACAAAGTTAAAGGTGAAACAAAAGATCACGAGAACTAGAAATAAAAATAAATTTAAAATGTAAATCTAAAATGTAATCAGAAATTGTTTTATAGAATTGTCTCTCCCGCTTGAGGACGTCAAGTTTGTATAGGCTTGCTTATCTAAAATATTATACCCAGAAAATTTGTATCGTCTGCATCAGCATATGGCAATAAAACATATTAAGGAGATCACGTTCATAAAAAGAGGCTTACATGATTGTATCATGTTACTCTAGTCTTTTCAATTATTCACGACCAACAAAAAAATATATATATTTCCAAAAACATTAAATAGACAGTACATATATGCCTCAGAATTAGTTATAGCAGGAAACTGGTTCAGGAAGAGTGTCTCTGAGATATCTGGACAAAAAGCCAAACATGTAGAGAAAAGTTTCCCCCTTGCAGGGTCCCATGCCACCAGTGTTTGGTGAAAAGATTCAGAGTTTCACATGTTGCCCCTGTCATCACTGGTCTGGTCTTTGTCCAATCAGTGCCAACACTTTTATAAAGAACCGTTGTAGATGAATTATGAACTGTAAACATTGTGAAGTGACTATACGTATGTGACTGTGTTTCAGGTATTTTTATGTGCCAGTTGAAAAAAAAGACATTTTACATATAGGAAATAACCCTATTTTGTAGCCTTTGCCAGCTGTTAATTATTAAGAAGGCGAGGCAATGCGATAAGTAACTCTTTAACAAACATTACAGTACTGCATTACATTAGACTAGATCATGTACACAGTCTTTCCAGAATCTTCAGTCAGTCCTTTTTCTATTAGATTAGATTAGAATCAACTTTATTGTCATTGTGCAGAGTACAAGTACAGAGACAAACAGTATAGAGCCACATATATGGGTGTATGGGTAGTTACAGTACAGTATGGTAATAAATAATGGAGTGGGATAATGCAGGGGATTTGTACAGTAGTGCAATTCAACAGCAAAAGTAAAGTGACCTAGTGAGGTATGAGCAGCATAAGATGGATACAACGGCTAATGCAGTTGGTATGGGAGTGAAGTATTCAAGAAGACATGCATGATGCAGTGAGTACACTATAGAACAGCATACAGCAGTATTGTGACGTGTGGTGATGTTATCACTACAGGCAGTGGTCAAGTTGTAAAAAAAAGCCAGGGGGGATGGTGGATCTGTGATCCTGCTATAGGGGGGTCCGGGGGAATGCCCCCCCCCCCCCCCCCCCCCCCAGATTAAAAACAAAAATCCAAAAATGGTGACTTATAATGAGTTTTGAGGTAAGAAATCACAAAAACCTGTGATTTTAAAATCATAAGACTAACCTGCAGTTCAGGGTAGTTGAGAAGACTGGATATCTGTATTAGCAGAGGATTGTTTGGTGCTGACTGCCTTAAGGGCCCTTCATTTGATCTAATGACAGCGCATTTGGTGGGAGACCAACGTTGTACCCTTTTGATTATTGTTTAAGCACAAAGATAATTATTATATTATATTACTGTAAAACAACATGCATGCTATGGATATTCCGGCCAACAGTTAAATCGAACGCAACTGGACTTAGATTTGTCTGTGAAGACGTTTCGCCTCTTATCCAAGCGGCTTCATCAGTTCGTAACGCATCAGTCTGACTAGTCCGCACTAGTCTGACAGACAGTGGAGTTAGACCCAGGTAGAAAGGCTTGAGGAGAGGATTGACCACCTTCTCCACCTTCTCCAAAATCTTAAAACCATCCTACCGGGCGCTTTGTTTGAAAGAGTTGTAGACTTCACCAAGAAAGCTCAACTGTCACAACAGTACAAGAGCAAAGACTCTTACATTGGTGAAACTAAACAACCTCTAAACAAGCGCATGGCCCAACACAGAAGGGAAAACTCCTCAGGTCCAGTATCAGCTGTCTATTTACACCTAAAGGAAAAGGCTCACTCCTTTGAGGACAGCAATGTCAAAATCCTGGACAGAGAGGACAGATGGTTTGAAAGAGGGGTAAAAGAAGCCATCTATGTCAAAGTGGAAAAGCCATCTCTCAACAGGGGAGGGGGTCTGAGACATCAGTTATCCCCCATCTACAATGCTGCACTTTCAGCCATTCCCAGGAGGGTGAATAACAAAGGCTGCCCAAAACTAACCTCAAGTGGCTCTATGGAACAGAACGACTGTCGTTCACTGGTAACTGCACATCATACCTAACGACTGTCGTTCTCCAGTGGCCCCACCCACCCCTAATGATCATCTTCCACCAAGATGACTCACAGGCCCCAAACAATGGTCAGGTGAAGCTACACTAATGATCTATTGTTTTAGGAGTTTGGTGGGTGGACACCTCCACTGAGGTTAAATACCTGGGTCTAACTCCACTGTCTGTCAGACTAGTGCGGACTAGTCAGATTGATGCGTTACGAACTGATGAAGCCGCTTGGATAAGAGGCGAAACGTCTTCACAGACAAATCTATGTACAGTTGCGTTCGATGTAACTGTTGGCCGGATTAAACATGACCTGGATGAATGAGAACATTCATAGACTTATGCTATGGATATATTACGTGTCAGATACTCCTGTCATTGATCTTGACCAAGGCACCTCAGAATTAGAGTTGGTCCCATAGCCACTGCTCCTACATAGTTAGGGTAAATGCATTTTTTCCCACTGGGTGCAAGTGCAACTTCAACTTCATACTCACGATACCTATAAATCTACTGGGAATTCATCCATTAAATGTTGAAACAAAACCTCACAAAACATTGTAAATGAACATGAATCCTCTCAAGTCAAGTCCATTTTAATTCAAGGGCAAGAACATGGATTAAACAAATATACCATTTACAAAATCTGAAAATAATACATATAGTGGCAATATTTCCACATTAATTGATCAAATAACAGGGGATGGGAAGGGGGGATGGCCGTTTCATAAGGGGGATGGTTTTGACCATTTTAATACCTTTAATACCTAAGGGGGATGCCCCCCCCACCCCCCCCCCCATCCCCCCTCAACCTGACTACTGACTACAGGCCTAAATTCACTACACTCATCAAGGCATACAATATTTCTCAGTAAAACATAATTTGACATTCCTTCAAGTGACATTGTACATTGTGATACATCTGACTCTTACGGAATAACAACTCGAATAGAATAAAAGTATTCACAATGTTCGTGTAGTTTCATGTAGTTTAATGTGTTTCACTGAGACATGGTTGCACATGGATATTACGGACCCGATTGTATCTGTCGATGGCTTCCACACTGTTCGGGCGGATCGGGACTGTACCAAGAGCGGTAAGCGGAAGGGGGGGGGGGGGGCTCGCCGTCCTAGTTAATATCAGGTGGTGCAATCCCGGTCACATCTGTATTAAAGAACAGCTCTGTGGCCCTGATGCCGAAGTGTTGGCCGTTGGACTTCATCCATATCACCTCCCTAGGGAGATCCCGCATGTCATCATCATCATGGTGTACATCCCTCCCACTGCTAACCCATCAGCTGCCTGCAGTACAATATACACCACCATCTCAAAACTGCAGACCAAACACCCCAGTGCCCTCATCATCATGTCGGGAGACTTTAACCACGTCACCATGGATAGAGTTCTACCGACTTTTAAGCAGTATGTGAGCTGTCCTACCAGAGGGGTGAGGACCCTGGACCTGATGTATGCCAACATTAAGGAGGCATACATCTCATCTTCTCTCCCCCCTCTGGGCAGGTCGGATCACAACCTGGTTCACCTCAAACCCTGCTATGTGCCTCTGGTGAAGAGGAAGCCTGTGACCACAAGGACTGTGAGGAAGTGGTCAGAGGAATCCTATGAGGCACTGCAGTACTGTTTTGAGGTGACGGACTGGCCTGCACTCTGTGAGCCTCACGGGGAGGACATTGATGGGCTCACTGAGTGCATAACGGACTATATTAACTTCTGTGTGGACTGCTATGTCCCTGCGTTGACAGTCACCTGTTACGCAAATAACAAACCTTGGATCACCAAGGACATCAAGGCCATACTGAACGCTAAGAAAAGGGCGTTCAGAGAGGGCAACCAGGCTGAGCTGAGGAGAGTACAGGGGGTACTCAAGGTTAGAATTAAGGAGGAAAAGGATAGATACAGGAGGAAGCTGGAGAAGAAGCTCCAGCAAAACAACACAAGGGATGTGTGGAGTGGTATGAAAACCATCACGGGCTTCCAGAAGACTGGTAGCGTAGGGCTGGAGGGTGGAGTGGCTATGGCCAATGAATTTAACCTTTTTTTCAATAGGTTTGATACTGTGGCCCCTGCCCCACCCCCACATGACCCTGCTGCTACTGCTGCTGGCAGCCCAACAACCAGTGCCACTCCGCCTCCCCCTCCTTCTCCTTCTCCCCCTCCTTATAGATCACCCTCCTGCCTCTCACCAGCTCTATTCACTACCGGACACTTAACACCTACACCCTGCCCCACCCCTCCCCCCTGCTCTGCATACTGTCCTCCACTACCTGAGGACCCTATCCCTCCCCCCACTGACACCTCTACAGTGTCCTTCACGCCTGAACTGGTGAGAAGACAACTGATTAGACTCCACTCCAACAAAGCGGCGGGCCCTGATGGTGTGTTCCCCAGGGTACTTAAAGCCTGTGCCCCCCAGCTGTGTGGAGTTCTTAATCATGTCTTCAACTTGAGCCTGCACCTCCAGAAGGTCCCTCTGATGTGGAAGACGTCCTGCCTCGTTCCTGTCCCAAAGACGCTGCGCCCCAGCAGCCCTAAGGACTACAGACCGGTGGCTCTGACGTCACATATTATGAAGACCATGGAGAGGCTTGTCTTGGAGCAGCTCAGGCCTATGGTCAGACCCTTCTCGGACCAGCTGCAGTTCGCCTACCAGCCCCGCCTGGGAGTCGAGGACTGCATCATCTACCTGCTGAACAAAGCCTACTCGCATCTAGACAAGCCGGCGAGCACTGTGAGAGTCATGTTCTTTGACTTCTCCAGTGCTTTCAACACCTTACGGCCTGGTCTCCTAGGTGAGAAGATGGCGGCGATGCAGGTGGATGCCCCCTTGGTGTCCTGGATTGTTGACTACCTGATGGGCAGACCACAGTTTGTACGCCTACAGAACAGGCCCCTCAGGGGACGGTCCTTTCTCCCTTCCTCTTCACCCTATACACCTCAGACTTCAGCTATTGCACTGAGTCCTGCCACCTTCAGAAGTTTTCTGATGATTCTGCAGTAGTTGGCTGTATTGAGGGGGGTGATGAGGGTGAGTATAGGACTGTTGTGAGCAACTTTGTCTCTTGGTGTGAGCTGAACCATCTACAGCTCAATGCTACCAAGACAAAGGAGCTCATTGTGGACCTAAGGAGGGTCAAAACACCGGTGGGCCCTGTGTTCATCCAGGGGGTTCCTGTCGACATTGTTGAGGAGTACAAGTACCTGGGGGTGTACTTCAACAACAAGTTGGACTGGACCAGGAACACAGAGGCTATCTATAAGAAGGGCCAAAGCCGACTATTTTTTCTTAGGAGGCTAAGGTCCTTCAACATCTGCAGGACAATGCTGAGGATGTTCTACGAGTCTGTGGTTGCCAGTGCGATCTTCTTCACTGTCACATGCTGGGGCAGTGGGATGAGGGTCGCGGACACCAATAGACTCAATAGACTCATCAAGAGGGCTGGTGATGTAGTGGGTGAGGAATTGGACACTCTGACTACCGTGGCAGATAGGAGGATGCTGTCCAGGCTACGGACTATCATGGACAATGCCTCTCACCCTCTCTTTTCCACCCTAGCTCAGCGGAGGAGTACCTTCAGCAGAAGACTCCTCTCACCTAGATGCACCACAGAGCGACATAGGAAATCATTCCTGCCTGTGGTCATCAAACTTTACAATTTGTCACTGTCATCTGCACAATAGGTATCCATTCTTATTACATGACTGTCATTTCATTTCATTTCACTGTAATATCACTACATAACTGGTCATTTCATTTCACTGCATAACTGTCATTTAGTACATAACTGGTCATCTGGTCATCTCTCTGCAGAACTGGTCTTACAAAAATCCGACATACTACATCCTTGTGTATGCTATTACCTCGTAGTGTATGCCTGGCTGTATGTATATTTATGTATATTATCTTTTCTTTATGTACATTTTTTTTTTTTTTTTTTTAAATATATTTTATTACATAGGTTTATATTTGTATATAGGTTTATATTTTTATTTTTACATAGGTTTATATTTTCTACATAGGTTTTATATTTTACATAGGTTTTCTTTATATATTTATATTTCTAACACTCTACTATAAGTAGAGTGTCCTCTTTTTTCTCCTGGAGTTTTGTGACGAAGGCAATTTCCCTCAGGGATCAATAAAGTATGTCTGTCTGTCTGTCTGTCTGTCTGTGAACTACAATTGTTTGTACATTCAAGCATTGCCATTTTTTATAATATGTAATTTTGAAAATATTTTCAACCATAAAACATATAGGCATATTGCACGCAAAACATGGATGTAGGCTATTTTTAGTCTGTGGTTGTGAGGGTTGTGATAGGCTTGACTGCCACCAGGCGGTGGTTCCTCGGAAGTACAGCAAACGGGTGCACTGAGACACGGGCAGCTAAGTAGCAGAAATGTGACGATGGGCTGAACAAATAATGACCTTTGGTTGCTGTCAATATGTTTCCCGGAGTGTTCTATGCATTGCTGGCCGGTTTCTTGGGAGCCGTCGCATCGTCTTCGGCCAAACTGTCTCTAGGAGCCGACTACCTGAAAGGGGTTTGTGAAACCGGACTACGAACGTGGGGAGAGCAGCGCAAATTTAGACAAGCGGATGAAACCACCGCCTGTGACTGGGTGAGTCATTGCTTCATGTCTTAAGTGCCATCATTAATCTTGATTTGACCTCGAGCGGGACTCATCTAGGTGTGTGTGTGTGTGTGTGTGTGTGTCACCGAGCCATTTGCAACAACGACGGTCGCACAGCGCCTGTCCGCCGGTCAGTTTGCGTCCAGCGGCGGCAGCAGACGCAGCTCACGCAGCATGCTGCTGCCAGCCTTTAGCGCGCACCTAATCGCATGCGGACACAATGCAGCTCATCTGCCACCGTGTTATGTTGTTCCTCCCTTTAACACCCTCGAAATAAATGGTGAGCTTATAATTAAGCAAAGGATCGACGTGTTTTTGGTGCAGTTCTGTTGAGCTGTTTTTCTTCAAAAAATGTAAAGGAATTCATCATGACGATGGTGGTGGGAGGGGGGGGGGGGGGGGGGGGGGGGGGATGACGATGACGATGATTTTTTTTTAATGAGTGACCTTCAAACCGACAAGCAGCACGTGCTTGAATGTAATGGTGGTCTAATAGGAACAGACATGGTTCTATTTTCTCCTAAGTTGATTAAATCTCCATATGTACATGACCCTTAGCGTTTCAGAGTTGTCCCTACACCGGTTAATTTGCCGGCTTCTAACTTGTCTCAAAAGAGTTTAAACAGCAGAGATGGCTATGATACAAGCTGTTTCCAGCACCATTGTTGTTAACACGACCAGTGTTGCCTTTCAGTTAAGTCGCCAAATAGAATAGAATAGAATAGAATAGAATCTTTATTGTCATTACAACAGTATAAAACAAAATACGGTGGCACAACGAAATTATCTACCAATATTGCTGATATTGACTGTGTGTGTGTGTGTGTGTGTGTGTTGCATTAGCTCCACATCCCCCTTCGCCTGCTTTGTGGAGGCCTGCTCTTCACCTGTAATGCTGTGATGTGGACCTTCCTTGCAAAAGCACTCAGGTACTCGTCTTCCTGCACCCAAGCCACTGTGACCACCACCGCATCCAACTTCATATCTTCCGTAAGTATCAGGAATACATTCTTTAAACAAAATAAAAAAATGATGGAGTGGTTTGGTAACAATATTCTGCCAATTTAGCCAAGGTAAAATGTATGATATGATGATTAACTTTTACCAGTCCGTTGTTTTTGTATATTTACCTTTATATTATTGGATTGGAAAGGATTCAATACCACTGTTGATAATGACCTGTTTGCTAAAGCTTGCCAGCTGGAATGTACACCAGCGGAAAGACAGAAAAGTCAATGGTGTGTCTGCTGGGCAAAGGTCCATAGAAGCAGGGGGAGCAACTGAACACTGATCTTCTACCAATTACTGTTAGTTTGTCATGTTATTTATAAGGTATAGCCTTGGCAGATCTCCTACACTACTTTACATTGATATGTCTTGGCGGTGCCGCGATAGCATCAGTTAGAGCACGTGCCATTAAGGCTCAGTCCTTGACAGTGGCCCGGGTTCAACTTTGTTTGCTGTAGGTTTTCCCCTCTCTCTACCATACCTTCCTGTCTAATCTATGCTGTGTCTATCAACTAAAAAAAAACAAAAGCATGAAACACACCCCAAAATTATTACCTATTACGTTTGCTGTGTTTTCGATGCCCTTGCCATCAGCCTGTTTTTATTAAAGTTTTATTTATTAGATTGTGCTATACAATCAAAACATATTGATAGCGAATTAATAGAATTTGCACTGCATTATATCACTTTTCTGCTGCAGCTATTCACTCTATTTTAAAATATCTGAACTTTAAAATATCTGAAATATCTGAAGTTTCTCAAGAATGAGAAACTTCACAAGGCAATCCATCGAGGGAAATGTTCTATTTAAATCCTTTCATTCTGGTTTGGTTTATAGAGGCTAATCTCTGCCATGATATTATGAAGTATAGATTTTGATATAAAGAATGTAATGTCTTTAATATGTAAACCATGATAACACTGCTTTGCTTCCATACATGTTTTTTTTGGAAAACTACAGATTTAATCCACTGGCGGTTTCTAATGGGAAAATGTACATAGTGCAGGTTTTAAGGCGATTGTGTGCACAGTTTATCAGGAATCTTCTCAAAGAGTTTTTCCTTTTTCTTTCCCCTGTAGGCTTTCTTGGGTCAGTTGATATTTGGGGAAGCCCAGATAACGCTGTGGTGGGTGGGGATCTCCCTGACGTTCTCCGGCCTCTTGGTTCTGCAGAGGGCCTCGCCCCAACAGGAACACCGGAGCACAGCGGTCAACAAAGATGAATAAGACATCCTGTGTTTATGTGAGCGTCACTCACACGCTAGCTCTGGTGTGGCGCACATCGCCCCGTTTCTACGTCAAGTAGGCACCCAGCCAAAGAACGGCCCGATTGTTTGTGTATTATTTTTGTGTTGTTATTACCCTGTGTGTCAGTGCTAGTGTTATCTCTCACTGCTTCATGCGTCGTGGTCTAACATATACGTCATGCAGTTTTTGAGTATAACTTGCGTGCTTTGACACCAATTGCCTTTCAGTTATCCTATTTGAGTGTGTAGAGAACCTTTTCTGTCAATCGACATAGAAGATGAAAAGCATTGATTTAAGTGTGTTTCACCAGACTAGCTAATGAGCAAGCTGTTGAAATTATGCATAAGGCCAAATGGCAATGGAAGGAAATCATGATATTGTGATATTTTGTCTTTTAGACTATAGAATTGTTCACCTCATCAGAGGACAGAGGAGGAGGTTGGAGGTAGAGAAAGAACAAGTTGATGCAGTTCTTTAGGTGTGACATTTTGCTAATAGCTTTAGGGACAGTCTCGCTGATCATCCTACTGTAACTGGAAACATGCTTCTATGAGTCTGTCTGTTCCTTAGCATTCGCAAACAGTGTGCACAACTTCACAGCTATCAAAACAGAAAAAGAAAGTCTTCCCGTTGTCCTGTTTTCTTCCACATAAAATGATGGAAACTTGACCTGGGCCAATGTGGAATTTGCAAGTTGTTCCTGCAAAGAATTGTGGAGTGCGTGTTTCACAGAAGCATGTTTCAGACACAAGGCCGAGTCTACTGACACCAAAGCTTCTCCGACAACACTCCTCAAAGTGACTTTCCCTTCAGCTGTGATGCAACCTGACGCTAAAACCTTAACCTGTTTTCCTGAGCTGACTTGAGGTTACCATTAATGTATTCTAATACCCAGTTTTACTATCTAAATTAATTGAAGAGAGGAAGAGTCCAACTAACTACTTCAATTTGAGGATGAAAATACATTGTAGTTTGAATAATATATTAAAATGACTATATCCTATATAGCATAGAATGAATTTTAGGTGGATTCATTGATATTGTTTTTCCCTTTGATTGGAATAATCACATTTTCCATTTCTAAAATGTTCTCATAAACTCATAAATGTCACTCTTGTCAGTCAGGGTTCACATGAACACTTAGTTTAACCAAATTCTTCCGTCCATACTTTTAAAAACATTATTTATATTGTTCTATTTTGAGTGCGATCTTATAACAGTGTGTTATTTATATTACAAAAGGGGCACATTCAAATTAACAATCAATGTGAGGGCAGAGTTGACTCAGATTTTTAAATGTGAAACGATATAAAATATGTGACTGCTGTGGGAAGGAAATGCAGGATGCCATCTTCCCAAAAAGTGTTTCCCTGTAGCGTTATACTTGACTCAAAATGATGTACTACTTTGTGTTAGACACAGAATTCTCCTACTGCAGCTAGAAGCATTATAAATATGCTCCAAGTATATGACTTGCCTAATAACATAGAGGCTACAGTTTGAAATGTAAAATCTAATTTTGATACATATCGACACAATATGCATGCAACCGGCAGTAGCTTAGAAATCTGTAGCTTGTATAAGACTCTCTAGCTATAATATCACAGAGCAAAAAAAGCACAACATGAAATCAGATGTCCTTCCAGCCGGTCCTAACCAGTAGCTGCATATTTGTATCAGCGTGATGTAATGTGAATCCCTGACAATGTGATTCCCCGTGACAATGTGATGTTTTATTCCCCTGCAGTCTTAAAGAGTAACCAAGCCGTGCAGACAACATGGCATGTGATCACTGCTTAACATCAAACATTCAGTGCCAGGTGATGCCAGTTGTGCCACCAATTTGAATCAATTGCAATAAGTTATGTTCACCAGAGGTGGTGCTGTCCCCGTGGTTTGCGTCAGTGTTCAGTTACGCTTTAAAGATCTGCATTGCAATCCTGTGTTAAATGTTTACGTTCAGTGATGCATTTCCTTTGGGGAACTCATCAGCGTTTTAATTTGAAGTCCTTCCACTGCATTTACAGTGACATCCCTACACTTGTTTAAATGCATTTCTTGCAACACTTCTTGACCTTAGCTTTTGATCTTTGATGTTTGGTGCCTGCACTTTTTTGCTGATATGGCTAAAGGCAAAATACATTAACTGTGAACGTATATTACTATATTAATAATCAAAGCGTTATGGTAGCATTATTTATAGAATGGCAGAATGTCTTTGGATAACATGTCTTTCAATCTAAGGGCAAGTAAACTGAACGTGTAGGTTGACTTGGTGACACTAAGAATAGAAAATGATGCAATAATGACAACTTAATATAGAAGTACCAGTACATCAAATATTGGCCACATTTGCTATATTTTGGCAGACAAACATACAAGCAACGCGTCAAGCATGATATCCTCACAAAATTGGATTTGAGATTTGAACTTGGATAGAGACAGTTATTCACTAGGCTGATAGCATACTCTGTAGGCTTTGATTTAGACCATAACAGGTCAACATAGGCAAAACTATCATTTTTAAAATGTTTATATTTTCTATTAATAGAAAATAAAAAGTGAAATATCACCCAAGGAACACGATAAAATGTAAAGTAATTACTAAATAAACAGCTCATACGACAGTTGTGTTTGTCTTGTCCACTGATGTTTTATGCTCAGAAAACATTTTGATATATTTATTAGTTTGTTATTTTTCACGTTCAAAATCATACATGTACAACTAAGAGTGGAACTTACTTAAACTGCTCCTATGACGTTATATTAGTAGTTACGTTGTTTGGCTTTATAAGCCATAAAATGGCTGCAGAGATGAGAATGATGGGCTTTCACTGTTTTTCCCCGTCCCACTTTCTAACACTTGCATACCAACTCTTCTCGAGTAGGCCTTGTAACGTAATAATGAGAGCCGGTGACAGACATGGGGAGAGGCTGGCAGGAACCAGGAACGGAGAGACAGAGTTGTGGGAATGGGATGGTATGAATGGAGAGCAAAGGCAATCTGGCAACAGGTGAATGGTGAGGGAGAGATTTATAAACTTCCTTGATTGCATGATCAGGTGAATAGAGTTGGCTTGTTGAGCAGGGAGTGACTGGCAGACAGGTGAGGAGGAGGAGGGGTTGCAGGTGGAAAAGTACTGGGAGCTTAGATGACTGAGGTGAGAAGGCAAACTGTGACAGGCCTATACATAAACAAAAGACATTTCTAGTTTTCTCTACCTCTCTTGAACTTAAATATCTATTAATGCTGAGGACCCAACCCAACCAAACACCAAAAAATCTAATGTAAGACTAACTCAAGAACTAGAAATGAGTGCAAATACATTTATATATATACACATTTAGAGTCTCAGTGACATTCATCATTTTAATGGCCTTTTCACGGGACATCCATTAATAACAATGAAATGCCCTGGTATCCCATCCAAGAAATTAACACGTTAGATTGTTTGTACTATCAAACAATTGTACTAGATTCCATCAGGCATACGACTTGCATACATTTCCACAATGACTCCATTTCATGTAGGTCAAAGCTATTGCTCAAATATTGCATGAATTTGGGTCAATGTTAAACAAAGAGTGTAACGTGTCGGGGTAGGACCCAATTGCAGCACAAAACCAGACAAGTATGAAAATAAAGTCTCTTTATTGTAAAAACACACAATGACCACAGGGTTACGTGGGGTAGGGGGGAGATCGGTGGGGATCAGGAGAGGGGAGGTAAAGTTTGTGATGGAGGACGGAACGGGTTGGGGAGACGGGGCTGGGGGGCAGGCGGAGATAAGAAGGGTGAGGAGATCAGAGTCGGGGACAGGCAGGATGGAGACACCGGGACAGGAGGCAGGAGAACTGCTGGAGAGACTTAGGCTGAATCTCAATTCTCTATCTTAGCCCTTCCCCTTCCCCTTCCCCTTGGTTTTGCGCGTTCACGTGAGACCAAGGGCTGTCTCAATTCTCTTTTCGACCGAGGGGAAGGGCTAAGGGGAAGGGGTATACACCCCTTGAAACCAAGTGAGATCGGGAGCTTACTTGAAACCAAGGGGTACCCATTACAACACGCAACCGGCAACAATCGCGGCCAGATCTCAACGAGAGTCACATAAATGTAAGTATTTTTGGCTGAAATAATTGATTTAAAATTTACGAAAGTGTTGTTTTGTGCTCTAAACAGTCCTGTACCTATATATTTGCAACCATATTCTTAATCGAAACTTTTTCGAAAATCGGTATGCGAACGTTACATTGCTGAGTGCACAAAGTTACATTTCTCTGACTAGCAATGAACTCCATGCATGTCTAGTTTACTAAACACAATTAGCAGCGAATTCCGTTTGATAACAATGTAGACAACTAGATACAAATCGATACGTGCTTTACGTATATCGTCCTTTTTCACACAGCCGGAGGAAACCCGGCAGCTGATACGTTTTCGGCACGAAAACAAGCAGAAATTTCTGAAATCAAAATACGCTAAATCAAAATACGCTTCAAAGCAAATGTGGGAGTGAGTCATGCGGTCAATGTTGTAGCCATTCATAATTGTAAATAAAGACATGTTGGTTAACAAAGACATTGTTTCTGAACATCAATGAAATTCAAAACCGTATTAACTGAAAAAGATACAAAACACCATGCAGTGTGTATAACAAATTGTCAATATTTTGTCGTCAATGTATGATGACGTAACCGTAACGAGTGTTGTCTCAATTCATAGGGGCATGTAGCCCTTACCCCTCTGTTTCAAGGGCCAAGGGGAAGGGGAAGGGCCAAGGGGAAGGGGTAAGATAGAGAATTGAGATTGGGCCATAGCCTAAAAGAAATACAATGTAGGTAAACTCATGTAACAATTTACAAAGTGTTTTATACATCAATAAATATTTTCTTACAACTTACAGTATGTTGGTTGTGTTTTTACTGCTTTCACTGTGGACTCTTCCCCTTCATCTTCCTCCTCTACAGCTAACCGAGGTCTTTTAGCTGGCGTTGGCTTGATTGGCGTAGAGGTTGAGGGTCCCCAAGGTGCATCATCGGTAGTTGTACGCACACTTACAGAGCAGGCAGTAGTTTGTGTGCCTAAGGAATATTACGGCATATTACTGTTTTGTTACACCATTTATGTGAGAATAACAACAGAAGCCATCCAGTAATCTATAGATTACTTCAGGTGTATAGAGTTAAAAAATGAGTAGAGTAATTATGTAAGTGTATATAATATGGCTGGCAAGTTCTGCTGAAAACAATAGTACACAGACTGTAGCAAACATTTGAAGTTTATAGTTCATAAAATCTACTAGAAGGTGCATGAACTATTTAGATTTTTGCAAACCCTATTGTATAAATATGATATCTCGATGAACTGAGTTTATTTGGTTTAGCCACCATTATCAACACTGCATGATCAGAACAAAAGTTACTTGGCACATGAGCATTTGAAAAATGAATGAAATCACAAACCTCTGCTTCTCACATGACTGCGTAAAGTACCAACAGAAAGCTGCATACCCCTGGATGACAGACTAGGTGGATCTGTTTGGCAAGATGCATGGTTGTTGGAGGTTCTTGATAGTCCTGATGTGTTATCTCTAAATGACATAATACTCACAAGAGACAATTAGACACCAAGTAAAACATAAAGCTAAATCATAGCCTGAAGCCAAATGAATAAAGTCCTGAAAATTTGACATAGATGTTAACTTACACTGTAATAAAAGAGCGAACTTATCTGAGTAGTAGACTAGCCTACAAGTTATCCTCATCTACAGGCAAATTATCCTGATAGCTCCCAGAATAGTTTGGTAACCATACCTACTAGACGGTTGTGCTGCTGACATGAAGAAAACTATGCAGAAATTATATACAAATTTAGATACCGTGTATGGGCAGAAAATCCCTGATGGCTATAACTCGCTGATAAGGGGCGGCGCCAGGGTGTTGCTTGCTGTAGCTAAAGCAACACCAAGATTTGGCTAAGCAACACCAAAGCAACACCAAGTTGGCCAGAGGTTGTTTTTTTTTTTTCTTTTTTTTTTTAAAGAATGTGATAATAAAATGATCATAAAATGTTGTAATGAAAGTTATTTAATATTTGGAATAATTTTATTTATTTTTGTTTGAATATGATATTGTGTCAACGTCTTCTTCCCGCCAGCGCGGCCACTCGCGAGAGCGAGATTGCTAACCAGCGTTCGTTACGTCGCTAGCTTGTAGTTCGAAAAGCCGAGCTGTATGAACAACTGTCAGTTACAGTTTGTAGGTTAAAGCTAAAAAAAAAAAAGAATACAGTCATGGAGAAGTTTCTCGTCAGATACAGGGTGGCGACGACGACAACAGATAGTGGGACGCCCAGGCCTGAAAACAGTGAGGAGACAAATTATTCCGATTGTTTTGTGGGAGAAGAACAGTCTCCTCTCTTGCTGTCTCCCGCCGAGCTAACAGTGCTCTCCTGTCAGCAGCAGGACGAACATAGCGCGTCTCCCAGTGAGCCTGCTCCCACCCCGTCCACAGGTAGGCCTAGTACCACCACTATAATCGACATCAGCCAGTTACCAAGTGAAGAGCCAAGGCGCCCTCTGCTTGGGAAATACCCTGCCAAGAGGTATGGGCAGCAGATGTGCTCTTTCAGCCGTCGCTGGTTTGAGCAGTACAACTGGCTGGAGTACTCCGTCTGCAGGGACGCAGTGTTTTGTTTCGCTTGCCGCCACTTTGCCCACCAGGGAGGATTCCACCAGGAGAAAACGTATGTCGTTAGTGGATTTAATACATGGGTGAGAGCCATGCAGTCACTTCACACACACAATGCGTCTGCAGGCCATAAGCATGCTATAGCCGTATGGGCCGAATTTAAATTAAGAAAGACCGGCACAGGTTCCAGGATCAGTAATGCAATGAGCGTGGGGCACAACAAACTAGTTGCGGAAAATAGAGCATATTTAAGAGGTGTCGTGGAGGCATTGAGATATACCGCCTGTCAGGGCATTGCCCAAAGGGGACATCGGGAGAACGTGGACTCATCTAATAGAGGCAACTTCATTGAGTTCTTAAACGTCATTGGAAAGTTCGACAAAACAGTTAAAGAAAAGATGGAGAATAATCCTCAGAACGCAAAATATACTCACCATGAAATACAGGACGAGATCATTGAGTTGATGTCCAGCATGATAAGAGATCAAATCAATAGCGAAGTACGGGAAGCGGGGATGTTTGCACTTATGGTCGACGAGAGTAAGGACATAAGCAAAAAGGGACAGGTCTCTGTGGTGGTGCGGTACTTGATTCAGAACGAAATCCAGGAGGCATTCCTGCACTTTACTCCTGCTGATGCCCTGGACGCAGGAGCACTGTTCGACCTGATTAAAGAAACCCTGAGCAAGTGTAATATTGACTACTCCAAGTGCATTGGCCAGTGTTATGATGGTGCTGCCGTTATGTCTGGGGGAAAGAATGGCGTTCAGGAGAGATTTCGGAGAGAGGTGCCTCGGGCATTATATGTTCATTGCCATGCCCATCGGCTAAACCTGGTTTTAGTGGACTGTGTAAGCAATGTAGAGCCATCGGGAGAGTTTTTCATTGTTGTGCAGATGCTCCACAATTTTATTTCTGGCTCTGCGGTGCAGAGCATTTTTCGCAAAAAGCAAGCTGAACTCGAACCGACTGAAAAACCGGTAGAATTGAAAAAACTCTCCGACACCCGGTGGGCTTGTCAATATATGGCACTGTGGGCCATTAAAATAACACTGCCCGTGATCCTAAGTACAGTGATCGATGTGATCAAGCTGCCAGGGGCTAAGAGAAGAACAGAGGCGAAATCTATCAAGGCTCAGCTGGATGAGGAGTTTGCTCTGCAGCTCGTTCTATTTGAGGATTTGTTCCGTACTACAAAGTTCCTTTCCAACTTTTTGCAAGCCCCGGATTTGGACCTAGCATCTGCATTGAGTCTGATTCAGTCAGTTATCTCAGCCCTGGAAGAAAAGCGGAATGAAAACTTGTGGGGTGAGATGTGGGAGAAAGCTCAGGCCCTGTGCACGAAGTCGGGCATTGCAGTTCATTCAGAGGACCGAGCCGAGCGACGACGTCAAGTTCAACCAGCAGGCCTACAGGAATTCATTATCGATGCCCCCACGGGACAACGCCCACCCCTCACCTCTACTGATGATATCCGTAAGCATTGCTATTATCCCGTTATTGACTGCCTCCTCAATTAAATGAAAAGGCGGTTTTCACCAGAGTCATGTGGCGTTCTTCAGGGCACTTGTGCCCTAAACCCTAAACACAAGTAATTTTTGACAGTGGAGCATCTGTCACCCATGGCCGAACATTATGGACTAACATCGTCTAACCTATCTACGGAATTACAACAAGTGCGACGGCTCCTTGAGGTTAAGGCCCAGCAAGGAATAACAGTGAGCACCACACAGGAATTCCTCTCCCTTCTCCATCCATACAAGGATGCGTTTGTTGATTTGCATAAACTTCTGTGCATCTCAATCACCTTACCAGTGTCGTCTGTGAGCGCAGTTTTTCTTGCTTACTGCGAGTGAAAAACTACCTGAGGAATACATCAGGGGACTCAAGAAACAGCAGTTTGGGATTGGTGTCCAGTGATGCTGGACGGGCAAGATCCCTGGATACTGAGGCAATCATTGATGCTTTTGCCACAAATCAACAAAACAAACAAAACAAAACAACAGACGCATTGTGCTTCTCTGAAGGTTGCAACACTTGGTGAGTAGACTGTTTTTGTTTGTTTGCGTGTATGTGTGTGTATGTGTGTGCGTGCGTGCATAATTCATAGTTGGCATTTTGGTAATTTAGAATATAATTTTTGTAGTCATGGTGAGTTTCTGTCTCTGTGCATTGATTAAATCTGACATACTCTTGAGTTTAATGGTTTGAGATGCACTATGTGATGGAAAATATTTAGAATGTTCTGTTTTGTTTCCAAAAAAAGGGAAGAATTGCATCAGGACCTTCAAGAAAATAAGGGCAGTAAGTCAAACGAAAAAAAAGGGACTGATAATTTGTACAAACGAGCATAAGGATAAGACTAATTGCTGAAATTGAAATAAAGTTGCTTGAAAATGGCTGCACTGGTTGGACATATTGGACCATTCGAGGAAAACACAGAACAACGGAGTTCATACACTGAGAGATTTTAGTATTTTGTACTTGCTAACAAAATTAAACTAGATGTCATCATGCCAACTTTCTTAATTGTTATGGGAGCAAAAACATTCAATCTACTCCGCAGTTTAGTGCAACCCGACAAGCCAGGAGACAGGTCATATGACCAAATAGTTCAAATATTAGGAGCTCACTACTCTCCAAAGCCACTGCTTATCGCTGAGAGATTCAGATTCCATAAGAGGAACCAAGAAGACAGTGAATCTGTTGCACAGTTTGTAGCAGTACTGAAACGCTTATCTGAGCATTGTGAATTTGGACTTTCACTCAACGACACCATACGTGACAGACTGGTGTGTGGTTTACGCAGTGAAGCTATGCAAAAACGACTGCTCACAGAGGCTAACCTGACATTGGAAAAGGCCATAGAGATAAGTACATCAATGGAGATGGCAGCCCAAGAAGCACAACAGTTAAGTGCATCAACCCAAGTGCATAAGTTATCCTTTGAGCCCAATAGCAAGACAGGAGCTAGCAAGCCATGCTACCGTTGTGGAAAAACAGGACATCAAGCATCAGAGTGTTGGTGTAAAGACTTGGACTGCAGAAACTGTGGTAAGAAAGGCCAAAACGAACGTGCATGTAAAAATAAAAATGACCAGTCACACAAACAGCACACTGACACAAAGAAAAGTGGTTTCCACAGGTACAAGAAGAAACAGGTGAACAAGATGGAACAGGACGAGCATAGTGACTGTGAGTCTGATGATGAAGATACAGTACATGTGTTATCTATGGATGACGACGATGATGATGTGTACTGGGTTACTCCTCTGTTAGAGAAACAAGCGGTGAGGATGCAAGTGGATGCAGGTCCACGTGTATCCATGGTTTCTGAAGCTGTTTACAAGGAAAAACTACAGCACCTCACTCTTCGAAAGACAAAGTTGAAGTTAAGGACCTACACGGGTGAGCCTGTCCCTGTGTTAGGAGCTGTGCAGTCGAACACAATAATCAGAAAAAGACTCTTCCATTGTACATCATTCCAGGAAGCTGTTCAGCTCTGCTTGGCCGCAGCTGGCTAAGAAAGCTCAGATTGAACTGGCAGGAAGTGTTCCTGGTTAAGGATGGAGACACACACCCCCTATAGGAGATCTTAAAGAAGCCCTCCAAAGTGTTTAATGGAGAACTTGGCAACATGAAAGATATCGTGGTCAAGCTGACAGTCAAACCAGGAAGCACACCCAAGTGTTTTAAAGTTAGACCTGTCCCATATGCCATCAAACCCAAGGTGTTTGGGAGTTTTGGAACCTGTGAGCACAAGCGAGTGGACTACACCAATTGTTCCAGTCATGAGAAAAGATGGGGCCCTAAAGATCTGTGGTGATTTTAAAGTGACTGTGAACCCTGTCTTGACTGTAGAACAGTATCCATCACCCCTCATCGATGACCTCTTCTCAGGTTTGGCTGGAGGGCAGAGGTTTAGCAAAATAGACTTATGTCAGGCCTATCTCCAGCTGCATGTTGATCCACAGTCACAAGAACTGTTGACCATAGTGACACACAAGGGTCTCTACAGATATCGGAGGCTCCCTTTTGGGATAACCGCTGCTCCGGCGCTTTTCCAAAGAGCAATGGACCAGATATTGAGTGGGCTTCCGGGGGTCCAGTGCTACTTGGATGACCTGCTCATCACTGGACCGGATGAACAGTCCCACTTGAGAAACTTGGAGATGATACTGCAAAGACTGGAGGAATATGGTCTGAGAGTCAGGAAAGACAAGTGTGAGTTTTTCCGACCATCTGTTGAGTACCTGGGTCATGTGATCGACAGCTTTGGACTCCACAAAGCACCATCAAAAGTGAAGGCCATTGTGGAGGCTCCATCCCCAAAGAACGTGAGTCAGTTGAGATCATTCCTGGGCTTGCTGACATATTATGCAAGATTTGTACTGGACCTTGCTAACCAACTGCAGCCGCTGCATGAGCTTCTTAACAAAACCAAGACATGGACATGGACAGACAAATGTGAGAAGGCTTTCAAAGGAGTGAAGACAGCTCTTTCTCAGTCTGAGGCCCTCGCTCATTTTGACCCTGCACTACCACTGCAACTGGCATGTGACGCCTCACCGTATGGGGTGGATGCGGTCGTGTCACACATCATGCCTTCAGGGGAAGAGAGGCCAATCGCTTTTGCATCACGAACACAAAGTAAAGCTGAAAGCAATTATGCACAGATTGAGCGTGAAGCCTTGTCGATAGTGTTTGGAGTGAAGAAGTTTCATCAGTATCTCTTCGGCCAAAAATTCACGCTGCTCACTGACCATCGCCCTCTCACCACTATTTTTGGTCCTCATACTGGTATTCCATCATTGGCAGCCAGCCGTATGCAGCGATGGGCTCTGTTATTGTCCGCCCACCAGTACGACATCAAGTACAGAAAGTCGGAGCAGCATGAAAATGCTGACGGCCTCTCAAGGCTCCCATTGCCTGTCACACACGCTGAGCCAACACAAACTGAGATCTTCTACTTCAAGGATGTGACTGCTACTCCAGTGACCTCAGCTCATGTTAAGAAACACACACGCACAGACCCAGTCATGTCTGAGGTTTTGGAAATCGTCACTCATGGGAGGAGAGGAGAACTGACACCAAGCTTGAAGCCTTAGCTGGTGAGAAGAAACGAGCTCTCAGTCCAGTCTGGATGGCTCTTGTGGGGCTATCGTGTCATTATTCGACCACCACTGAGACAGAAAGTGCTGAGTGAGCTCCACTCTGGCCACTGTGGGGTCGTGCAAATGAAAGAAATAGCATGCAGTTATTTTTGGTGGCCAGGCTTGGATGCAGCTATAGAGGAGAAAGCAAAGTCATGTTCTGCCTGCCAGAAACTGAGGAATCTCCCACAGCTGGCTCCATTACATCTGTGGGACTGGCCAGAAACACCATGGCAAAGAGTCCACATAGACTTTGCTGGACCACTGGAGAACCACATGTTCTTAGTTGTAGTCGACACACACAGCAAATGGCCTGAGGTTGTTGTCATGAAGAGCACCTCCTCGCAGAGAACCATTGAAGAGCTGAGGTCTTCTTCAGCGGTTTGCTACAACAGCTTGTTAGTGATAATGGGCCGCAACTAGTGTCTGAAGAGTTCGAGACATTCATGGAGGAGAATGGTATTCAGCACATCAAGTCTGCACCTTATCACCCAGCTACTAATGGGCTTGCTGAAAGATTTGTACAGACCATGAAGCAAGCTCTCACATCGTCTCAGAGCACACAGTCTCTGAACAGGCGCCTCAATGCTTTCCTGTTGTCATACAGAAACACACCTCATGCCACCACCAAGTTGTCTCCTGCCTCAGCTATGCTCAAGAGACAGCTCTGCACTCGACTTGACTTCCTGAGGCCTCAAAAGACAAAAGAGGTTGTGCACCAGCAACAGAGAGCTCAGGTGAAGAAAACGAGTGAAGGCAAAGTTTTGCAGCTTCGCAGCTGGAGACAGTATTCTTGCCCGGAACTACACCAAGGGTGTGAAGTAGAAGCCTGCAACAGTAATTGCAAGAACAGGTCCTGTGTCATACACAGTAGCAACTAGTGATCATCTCATCTGGAGAAGACACATCGATCAGTTGCTTCACACTTCTGGTTCTTCTGATTACTCACCTCAGCCTGCATCCCTTGTTCCAGAGCCCGAGATCTGTCAGGAACAGCATCCATCACTAGACCAATCTTAGATGCAACCTTTAGCAATGGACACTGTTCCAGGCACACCCAGAGCTGCTCAGGTGCCAACACCTGACATCACTTCACCCAGACCAGGAGTCATACCCTCCTCACCAAAAGACAATGAGACTGATTTAGCCATAGGTCGTACTTACCCCAAAAGAGACAGACGACCTCCTGATAGACTGACGTGGTAGTTAGAGACTAACCCTTGACATTTGGGGCAGGATAATTCCCTAGGGTTCAGTCTGGGAATTGAGGCAGTCTACCCTCTTTCCCTAGTTCAGGCAAGAGTTCTACAGCTAAAGAAAATAAAAAGTTAAAATAAGTTAAAAGTTTACTTATATATAAAAAAAGATATCCCTTCAGTAAGTACTGTGTGATAGTTAAATGGTTTGCTTTGGTTTAGGGAAAATCAAAAGTAAAGGGGAAGGAATATGTTGTGTATTGATATCCTAAGTTTGTCCTTACTGAGATAGCGTCACGCCCCTCATGTGTTGTCATGATTTGTCCTGAGCAACGTTAAGGAAGTAAACAAACGTTAAGAGCATTTCTCCCATGGTCTCGTGTGTCTTTCATAGTTGTAATAAGAGTTAGTACACAACACACTGTGTTTGACAACTTGTTCACTACAACTCACTGGATGTCTGTTGCCATTATTGTAATACATTAAGAATTTAATTCTGTCTGAAAAAATAATATTTGAAGTTGGTGGCAAAGTTTGTTCTATAACAATTTGATTAAGACAATGTGTTCTGTTTTTTTGGACCAATTTAGAATACGACCTGCATGGTACATTGTGGCTCGTTGGTCTAGGGGTATGATTCTCGCTTAGGGTGCGAGAGGTCCCGGGTTCAAATCCCGGACGAGCCCTATGAAGCAGTAAACTTTTATGGTGACAGTTCTGGAATATTTCTTCCATGAGTTGATTAAGATTCAAGTTCAAGATTCAAGTAAACTTTATTTTCAGTTTTCATGAATGTACAGGACATACACAAAAACCGAAATGCCGTTTCCCTCGATCCCCGGTGCTAGACAAGCATGCAAATATAAATATAAATATATAAAAATATAAGTATCAAAAATCTAAATAAAAATAAAAAGGTGGTCGCGAGTATGTGCACTTGTAAACAGTAAGAGGTGCAGTATGGAGGGTAATAAACAGTAATAAATAAACAGTATGGACATAATAAAGTATAGTATAGTATAAGTGTAAACAGAGCAGAAAAGTAACAGTCAGAATGATTCTCCCGATGCTTGTTCAAAGGTGTTACGGATAGCACTCTTGACCTTTAACCCACTGCCCTGATTAATTAAAGACATTCAGATTTGTTACGTGTTCAGCTTCTCCTACTCCTTATGACCTCGCAATTGTTCCCTTTTGGATTGTTTAGTCCACATTGCAAAAGTTTGACTGAAGCCCTGAATGCACAGTGGCAGTGGTGGGATTTGAACCCACGCCTCCTGAGAGACTGGAGCCTTAATCCAGCGCCTTAGACCGCTCGGCCACACTACCTCCGATTAATTTTCCTCAATGCCTCTTCGACCTTGAACTTAAATTCATCATGTTGACTGGCAGAGTTGGGATTTGAAATGCCACAAACGGTCCAGACTCATCTTTTTCATGGCAACTTACACTCAAATGTCTGAGAACCACATTCAGATTTGTTACATGTTCAACTTCTCCTACTACTTATGACCTTGCAATTGTTCCCTTTTGGATTGTTTAGTCCACATTGCAACAGTTTGACTCAATGATAAACAAGTACATTTGGTTTGAGTGTTGTTTTTATGCAGAATTTCAAATGCAATTTCTTATGCAAAAGTATTTGAGCATACCATGTCAGGCCTTACGTTTAAAGAATGGCCTTTCAAAAAGATGCCCTGAATGCAAAGAATTACCTGGCAGTGGTGGGATTTAAATCCACGCCTCCTGAGAGACTGGAGCCTTAATCCAGCACCTTAGACCGCTCGGCCACACTACCTCCGACAACATGTTTTCCTTAATGCTGAACTTAAATTCAGTTTAACTTAATTTAAATTGAATTGAACTTAAGTTGAACTTAAATTCATCGTGTTGACGGGCAGAGTTGGGATTTGAAACGCCACATCCTCAAAGCAGGGCCTAAATACACCACATTTGACCACTTGGCAACAAAAATTGACTGGATATTCGTAATCTTTATTGTATTACAAATTTAGACTTTAATTGGGTCCAACTCAAGCAAGAATGCTTGAATTTGGTGGCATAGTTCTGGCCATATCAAGGATTGAGGGTTTGGGCCGTGGCTTGTCATTGCACCAAATTTCAAAATGAACAACTCACTGTCTCTATGGCATGGCTCGTTGGTCTAGGGGTATGATTCTCGCTTTGGGTGCGAGAGGTCCCGGGTTCAAATCCCGGACGAGCCCCACATAACAGCTCTATGCTCAAAGTTGTATTCTTTAGCGCCCGATACAATCGTGATCTGACATGAAATTGCACAGAAAATCCTGGCACTGGTGTGATTTGAACCCTTAAGGCCTAGTTATGCTTCGTTTATACTTCCGCGTTGGGACGGCGGACCCTTTACGTCCTCGACGTGCACCTCCCCAAATCCTAGATGCGCGTCGAGGAAAACTGTTTAACAGAATGTATTCACAGGTATAATATTGATTTACATGCTGATATTGTGCCTTTGTCAGTTGACTTACCTGAGAAACATTGCCACTTGTCTGGGTGTGAGCTGTTTGCCTTGTGGTTAACTGTTCATGTGAGAAAACGTAATTGAGGTCAGGCATACTTTGTAAATGTAAAGTTTTCAAGAATTTGTATTGTTTATTCTGTTGCTTTTTATTGTTTTACCTTTATTGATTTAGTGTATTTATGTTTTTAATTGTCACAGTCTGCTTAGCCTATACACGACGTCATTGGTTCTGGGGTCAGGGGACCCCCCCCGGGGACCCCCCCTCCCAGGGGTATGTAGAGCATTACAGGGGGTCTGTGTGAAACATTTCTAAAAACTAGCATCTACCATCTAACTGAACAAATGGAAATCAGCCTATATGACTATATGCTTTGTGTTGCGATTATAAGGGGACCTTGGAATTTATTCTGCCCCATGACGGCCGGGTCCCCGGTCCAATAAAGTTTGATAAACTTGGGGGTAGAGCATTGAAGTAGCTATTGAGTGGATTTTTCAGACACCTTCAATACATAACCATGCGTAGGACATCAATCATACTTTTTAAAGAAAAAAAAGTTAAAAAAAAAGTAGGAATGTTAAGAACTCACCCCTTCTGAAACAGCTCTCTGATGCCTGTAAAAGGTGGATTTCGATACCAGATCATCACAGTGGTCACAGTAGTGATAGCCCCGTGTTGACATTGGAGGGCGCAGTTTCTCTCAGTTTCGCATGAAAGTAATGCAATTTAATTGTATATTTAATAAAATTCAGTGTTACTAGTGGCGCAGTCGTGTCTGTCTTCTTGACTCACCGATCCGAGATCAGTACTTCCTTGCCGCAATCCCTGCCAAACCCTGCTGTCCAATCGCATTGAATAGAACGTTGTAATTCTTAGGAATGATTGGCCCTCCTCTGTCCCGCACATTTTAAATTCTGTGTAAGAAAGCTTTCACTGCGCTTAAAGCCCGCGTTTTGTCTGGACGAGGTCCAGACAAAACGCGGGCTTTAAGCGTTTAAACGTTACATCTAATCTAATGTAATCTAATGTAATCTAAATGTAATCTTTATTTAAATCGTTTAAGCGTTAAGGCAGCCCCTTCGCAGCTCCTTCGCTTTTCAGTCAGAAGATGGTAGAACTGAACATTGAACAAACTTAACACTATGGGAACTCCACGACGATCTCCAAGTGAGATGGCGAGTGCCTGGCGAGCAAGTGCGAGGTCAATTCGGAGTGAGGATGAAAACCAACCGACTTTGAGAGATGTTCTGAGGTAAGTTGAAGTAACAGAAATTATATGTGTCCAGAAGAACATACAACATGTTGTCTTTATGTAGATCGAAATTAAAGCATCTGTAAATCATCTTAAATTAAATTAAATCATCTGTGATTGGCATGATGTGTTTGACATAAATGCTTATTTACCTTGATATCTAAATTGTTAATGACATGGACACTTGTGTCTGATTGTCGTACACAACTTGAACCTTGTAATTAATAGTCTACAAAGTATGGATTTATCCCCCTTGACCAACCGAAAAAAAATGCGCTTTCAATGCCTTTCTATAAGATAAGCCGCAGAGATGAACGGGACACAGGTAAAGAAGTTCCCTCCAATGTCGGGTTGCCACCCGTCCCTTGAAATACGGAATCATCCTGTATTTGGCAGTTAAACCATGCGTTCAGTATTGAACCGGTAAGGGACGCGATTTGTCCCGTATTTTCATGAATGACTAAAATAGACAGTCAAAATAGACAGTCACCCGCATATCAACTGTAAATCTAACTATTGTCTGCGCGACCGAGTGAGCGCCCTCTCATGAGGTTCTCTCCCTCCCTCCTCCATCATGCACCTCCATCATGCACCTTTATTAAATTGTGCTCTGTGTCTGTCAATGAAGTTCAAGACAATCAATGAAATTCTCCAAATGATAATAACCCTGACATATTCTTCTAGGAATGCAATGTTTAATGTGAAACTGCAGGCCGAACTGCTTTTACCAGACAGAACTATGCAAAGCATTGTTGAAGAATTTTAGGAGGTCCATGGCAGTGGTATGCATGCGCTTAAAATGATGGAGGAGAGAGGGTTGTTAAAAATTGCGCCGCCCCCCCTTTATAAGGTGTCCCTTATTTTTTTCCTTGGAGTCCAATGTGTGTTGACAGAACAGGAATAGATCTGCCCTGTCATTGCTCTTGCTCCAAGGCACATATAGAGACTTCCGTGCCAGAAATTACAGAAGAGAATGAGAAATGGTGAAATTAAGAATGTGTCTTGATGCAGGGCAATGGGTGACATCCGCAGGTGGTTGCAATGCAACAGCAACCCCCCCCCCAGGACCCTCACAGAGTTCCTCTGGAGCTGTCAGTAATATATTTGAATGCATGTTTTAAGGGAAAGAAAGTGAACTAGACTTTACACATGTAATTTCCATTTTAACCATCTCAAATAACCCTGAGGTTCACATAGTCAGACTAGAGAAAACATCAGTAGTGTTCAGACTGTCTTTTACAGATAAGATAAGAGTACTTTATTCACCCTGTGGGAAATTCAAGAAACAATTGTCCACTGTTTGTAACAGTATTTCCTAGCATAACAATATGCGATTGTATTATCATTTTTCTTCATCAGGCACGAGTGAGGCGCACACATCGCGGGCTGGGGGAGGAATTGCAGTGGCGAGTTGGACCACAGGACAGGTAAACAGGTTTACTCTGAGCATGTCAACCCATACTCCTGTGATCAAAGTGCTGTTCATAGGGAAAATGTCAGCTTTCCTGTTGTCCAGAAAGGTGTAATGCAACCAGATGACCATATACTGTATGTTGTGTATTTGGATCACCATTACATGTTAACTCATAAACTCAATTGACTTCTGTTACTTTAATGAAATGAAAAGTAATGAAAACCTGTGTACAGTATTGTATGTTTTCTGTTCAGCTTTAGGTCACCTCATAATGAGGAGGTCACCAAGGCCATCATCCAGGCCATTAAGGATTCTGGTGAGAGCTGGGGACCAGAGAGCTTACTCAGAAGTAAGACTTAAAGTGATGGTTCGGAGTAAAATTCACCCTGAGGTAATTTCCACCAATAATCCAGCCAAATAACCCCTCAGATGCATTTTTAGCGACGGTCAATATTTATCAAGTTTAGGGGTATAAGCCGAATGGCTTAGTATTGGAGTGCCCGGTACACTGTGTATATCTCGTAAATTACCCCACTATAATGCATGGATTGTTACCCAACTTCTGTGGTAGTACATATATGGTCTGTACTCACAAAACGAGGCATTTTAAAGTTTGTAAGTACACCAGGAGTTTATTTAAAAGAGCACTTTTCTGATAGCTTCAACTAGCTGTTGCTAAGGCTACCGCTGCGTCGACGTCTCTTCTGTCTTTCCGGATAAGTTCGTAAAAGTCCTCTTCAAAACTCACATGTGTAAGGAAAAGGTTAGTGAATTCATTACTTTGATCCGCAAAGTGGAGAAGAATATCCAGAAAATAAAGAATATCCAGAGAAACTGCTCACAGAAAAGGGGTCGACCAAGCCGGTCATTTTCTGGAGGGCCAACAGCTGAAAGAAGAGCATCCAACATTTCTGATAACCTTTCTGAAGAAGAGTGTGAAGACGCCATCTCTTTCATGAAGCATTGCTCTGATGAGAATACAATCAAGCAGAAGATGCAAGCTACTTTTCAGTACCGGCGTCATTTGATTGAAGACCCAAACAAATGTAGAGATGTTCTGTTGGAGTTCCCACGTTTCAAAGACAGGAAAAGAACTTGTAAGTTGTTGAAGCTGAACAATGTTTATCTATAACCTTACTATTTCATACAAGTAAACAGTACTGTTCTGCAGGCAATAGCACAAAATGTAAAGTCTTCAATATGTCAAATATTGTGCTCAAGGAAAAAATCTGTGTTTGTTGTGTTGCAAGATTGAACAAGACTTTACTCGGCTGTTTGGCGGTGTGGTATCTGCAAAGTTTTTGGAGAAGTGGCCAACTGCGTTCAAGCACAAGACCATAGCCCAGAGCAAGGGCTTGCATCTGTCACAAGATCTTCAGGAGCTGATTGATGCAGCAGAGAGTGTGGGGAAGAACGATGAAGAAATTGACACAGGTCAGATACTTTGATTTGAACAATTGAAAGATTTTCTCTCAGTTGGAATTGTTGATGAAGTTTGACGTTTGGCTAAGCTGCTAATCACATCCATGTGCCTCTTTTTCATATAGCATGGGATCATGAACTTGCAGGGATACTTCTCTTACTCCACCTCATTCCACCGGTTGCACAAGGCCGCAAAAGACCCGGGAAGATGTCTGCATCCATGGCAGAGAATCATATTGTCATGTTCTTAAAGTGTGTGCATGTGTGCCGCCTTTTAGATTACACCCACGTTAAAGTGTTGGCTTCTGTTGCGTTGTTTCTTTCTTGCACAATTAATGTAAGAATCTTTCTTACAATGAAATTTAACAAAATCGGTGTTGGTCAAATTTTTTCTCCACTTGCCTACCAGTGCATGGTGCTTGTATCGAGATGTTCTCAAAGTAATGACGGCTCATATTTTTTCTCATTTAAGATAAACGCACGTAAACGCTGTTTACCCACTTCTCAAATTTCAGAAATAGAGTTAGAGTTTATGCACAAAATTAGATTAGATTAGATTAGATTCAACTTTATTGTCATTGTGCAGAGTACAAGTACAGGGACAACGAAATGCAGTAAATAAATGCAACTTTCAACATTCTGAAATCACACTACATTATCAAGATTTACACTTTGATCCAGATTTACAGATTTATGTAGGCTACACTCAACACTCTTGAACCATACTATTGATATTGTCATACAAACATTGGATAATAACCTCCACCGTCAATGGAACATGTTCTGAATGTCTTTTTCATCATCTGATATGACACTTTAAGCATTAACGTGAAACAATTCATTCACAGACTGGAAACAGTGTACAAAAAACATTTGAATGCCATACAGGAGAGCAAGCAGCCATACCTCCTTGCAGCTCGACCCAAGAAGAACACCATCCATGCATACTACATTGTTCTCGACAAGTACGCCATCCCATGCATGTCAGCTAGTGCAGTTGGCGCCTTTGATGAACTGTTCAAGAGTCATTTTGTGTTTGGTACGTCCTACAACAAGTACTTCACAATATGTACACCTTTTTCCAAACAACAATCTACGAAATAGACGTCGGCCAGGTAAAGGAAACACCTAGGGTAGCAGAAGTAAGAGCAAGGTTACTCAATTGAGGAACAATGCAAAAAACATGTTGTGTTTGTGGCGCTACTTTTGACAACTCACATCTCCTGATTAGGCACCTTAAATTTGCCCATGGCTTGTGCTCTGACAGAAATTTACGTCTTCGTTGTGGTCAATCAGATTGTATCCTTGAATTTGGGTCTTTTTCAGGGTACAGAAAACATTTAAACAGAGTACACGGTGAAATTCCAAATAATGTCCAGACAGTTGTTTGTGCTGTTAGTAGTCCACAATATTCCGATGATGATGATCAGCCAACTGATTTGGCTACATGCCCTAGTACAAGTTCCTGTGACTTACCAATTACAAACCAGTCAGCTTTGGATTTATGTGGGTCTGCTGTAGCTCAGTTACAGACGGCAGGTGTGGGTCAATGTGTTGTAAATTCATTTGTCAATACAATGGAAGAAGCTGTACCTGAAATTCAAGCGCAAGTAATGGAGGTTGCTTTTAAATGTCTTTCTTCTCAAAATACAGAAACTGTTTCAAAGCTTAAACAATCCTTTAATGAAATTGAAAACCCTTTATCTTCACTTAATTCAGTTTCCAAAAGAGATTTTTACTTTAGAAAGAAATTGAGTATTGTTGACCCTGTGGATAAAGTGCTAGGTACCAGGTTTGAAAATAGGAAAAATAGGAGTACAGGGACATATGATCAGGTTGTGGTCACTGATACATTTTCCTACGTCCCCATTTTAGAAACACTAAGGTCTATTTTCTGTAATCCACATGTGTTCTCTCTACTGAAATCAGGCCATGTCTCCAAAGATGGTGTTTATTCAGATTTAGATGATGGATTGTACATTAAGAACCACCCTCTTTTTTCCACTGACAAACATGCAATTCAAATTCAATTATTTTATGATGATTTTGAAACGGCTAATCCATTAGGGTCGAAGAAGGGTATTTACAAATTAGGGGCAATATATTTTACATTACGAAACTTTCCACCAAAATTTAATTCTTCTTTAACAAGCATTCACTTATGTGCACTCTTCCACTCACAAGACATTAAGATATATGGATTTAATGCCATCCTTGAACCACTCGTTCAAGATTTGAAGATGCTTGAGACTGAGGGTATTGAGATTCCCACTTTATCTAGCCGTGTACGTGGTATATTTGGACTGGTTGAATCGTTTAGTTGCACCTATTGCTGCCGTTTCTGCCTTTTAGAGAAAAAGGAATTTCAAAGAGTGTTTTATGATGATGTCTCGTCTGTTAAGTTCAGGACAAAAGACGAACATTTACAACATTGTAATTCAGCACAATCAAATCCTATGTTATCTCATGTCTGTGGTGAAAAGCGGCATTGTTTACTGAATACTTTACAGTACTTTAATACCTCTGAAAATTTCTCTGTCGATGTTATGCACAACATTTTAGAAGGAATAGGTCAGCTTGAGATGAAGCTTGTTTTGCAGTATTTGAAGGCAAACTTTGTCACTTCTAGAGAAATCGAGTTGAGAGTACAGCATTTCAACTATGGTTACACAGAAAGGAAAAACCGCCCAACTGTTATTAAATTGGATGATGATCGTAATGATTTGGGTATAAATGCTATTCAATGTTGGTGTTTACTTCGCAATCTGCCACTCATGTTTGGTGACATTATCCCAGAGGGAAATGAACATTGGTCTCTTCTTTCATTGTTGATACAGATAGTGAATATTGTATTTTCCCCTGTGTTAACTGAAGGCCTAACAGTCTACCTGAAATATTTGATAGGTGAGCATCATAGAGTATTCAAGCTTTTGTTCCCAGAAAGGTCTCTGTTGCCAAAACACCACTTGTTAACACATTACCCTCGATCTATTAGACATATTGGGCCTGTCATTCATATGTGGTGCATGCATTACGAAGGGAAACATAACTATTTTAAAAGAAAACTTAAACGTTTCAAAAATATCACAAAGACTCGAGCTAAAAAACACCAAAGGTTTATGGCATATAGTTGGGAATCGATAAGCTCTTCCAAATTAACCATGGGTCCAGGAAGGATGATGACATTAGATGACTTTGCAGAAGGCTCTGACATTGCTGCCAAACTGAATCTAACAAATTTTGAAAATACAAATGTCCTCTCTGTGAAATGGGTCAAGCACCAGGGTATTGAGTACCGTTTAGACTTTCTTGTTTGTGTCAAAGTTGATATTGATTTGCCTGTGTTTTACCAGATCAAAGATATTATTGTTCAAAATGAAAGAGTGTTTTTTATTGGACAGAACATGGAGACAGTATGTTTTAACAGCCATTTTAATGCGTTTAAGGCTGCTACCATGACGAAACCCTGTAAGTTACAGGTTGTTGAAGTTTGTGATTTGGTCTACTATAGAGCTTTTGATATTCAGATGAGTTATGATAAAGCTGATCATCAGCTTGTTGTACCATATTGTGTAATGATTTGATAAATAAATGATGAAGGACATATACTTCTGTGTATGGATTTCTTATTTAGTTAAATGATTGCATTGTATTAGAATAAAGAAGAATATAGTGGGCATTAAATTGCTGTAAGCATGTGCAGAAAGCAAACCAACACTGGTAAGAGCATTTAATGTGTGAAAAGAAGCCTAGTTCAGATAAAGCTAGCTCAACATTGATGCACAATGATATACATTATGACACTGGGTTCTACTGTTTTAGGCAACTTCAGCAAGGGAGGCAACAGGTCAGGAAGCACCGAGAAAAACTTTAAAAAGAAGTTGAGATACTAACCAAATTGCTACAGAAGGAAAAAAGCGAGCTGAAAAATTCAGAAAAAGATGTTCTCGCCTACGTACGAAGGAATCTCCACGTTCTCATGTGAATAAATTGACTAAATCCGGAAGAGTTACCCCGACAATCAGAAGAAAACTCATCTACCATGAAGCCTTGGTAGAAGAGATACGGAACAAGTACCTGAAAACAAGAAAAGAGAAAGAAAAACAACTAATTGTGAAAGTATTGGCTGAGAGAATTATCAAGAAATACAGGCTACAAGGATTTGCAGAGAAAACAGTGGGGTTTTCAAAAAAACGCCGCAGGCTCCAAGATAATGACCTTTGCAGCACCTCAAGGAAACCCACCAATAGACTTCCCCCATTGTTAAAAAGCAATGTACAATCCTTTTATTGCAGAGACGATGTCAGTCGCATCACTACAGTCGCAAACAAACACTGACCAGAGGCAAGGTGAAAAAACAGAAAAGGTTTCTGATGGATACCATGAAGAATATCCACAGAAAATTCCTCTCGGAACAAATGCACATGATATCCTACTCCCTTTTCTGCAGGCTGCGGCCATTTTGGGTTGTATTTCCCTCTCTGTCTGACCGGGACACTTGTTTGTGCAAGACACATGATAACCTTGAATTTTTCGTCATGAAGATGTTTCACTTGAAACTCATCAACACCACAGATCTTGAGATGTTAACGAAGATGATATCTTGCGACACAAACAACAAAATCTGCATGTATGATGAGTGCGCAGAATGCAAAAAACAACTCATCCTGCTCCCAGAATATGATAACACAAAGATGGTGTCCTTCGATCAGTGGGGCATAGGTCTGAATGAAAAAAAAGATGCAAAAGATGGTACCACCACTGTTAGGTACACACTTAAGAAGCAGGTGGAAGATACCCAAGAGAATCTGGTGGATTTATTCCATGCACTTCTGCATAAGTTTAAGCGACACACATTTAACATAACCCAGCAGTTCTTTTACATCAGAGAGTTGAAAAAAACTCTATCAGAGGAAGAGGCAATCATAAACATCTACTTCTCCGAAAATTACACCTGCAAGTACAGCTCAGAGATACAGTCTGTTAACTTTGGTTCCTCACACAATCAAGCTACACTGCACACTGGTGTCCTTTACTGTTGTGAGGCTGTAGACATTGTGCCCTTCTTTACAGTGTCACCCTCCAAACACAAGAGTCCTCCAGCCATATGGGAGCACATGGCTCCAATCCTGGATTATCTGCAAAGTACATACCCTTAAGTGTCAGTTCTCCACTTTCTCAGTGATGGGCCGGCTACTCAGTACAAGCAGAAAGGGAATCTGTTCCTTTTCAGTACTGAGTTGGCCAGAAGAGGTCTGAAAGGGGGTACGTGGAACTTTTTTGAAGCCAGCCACGGGAAGGGGGCCCCAGATGGCGTTGGAGGTACCTTAAAAAGAACAGCTGACAAGCTGGTCACCCATGGCCGTAACATCCCGGATGCAAAAAAACTGTTTGAGGCCCTGAGTGAAACAGACACAAGAATCAAGTTGTTTTACATTCCGGCTGAAGCTGTGGACCAAGCTGTTCTCAAGATGCCAGGCCAGATTCCCGCTGTACCAGCTATAATGAAGTGCCACCAAGTGGTGACAATCAGTCCAGGAGAGGTCATGTACAGGGAGGTCAGCTGTATGTGCTCTACAAGAAAGCAGCTGAATTGTGAGTGCTTTTCAACTCTCCATTTCAATTTTGCCAAGCCAGCCCAGAAAGCTCCAAATGCCCAATATGTGAGAAAGAAAGAAAGAAAATCTCATTGGGAAGTGGTGTGTGATCAAATATGACGATGGATGACCTGTATCCAGGTATCATCCTGGACATTGCTGAAACCCACGCCCAAGTGAGATGCATGTGCAAGGTTAGGGGTGGTGAAAATAAATTTTTCTGGCCTATCAATGATGATATTCTCTGGTACCTCTTTGACGATGTCTTGGAAGTCATTGAACCGCCACAGCCTGTGACATCCCGTCACGTTGGAATCCAGAAGGATGTATGGAAGCGGCTTACCAAGATCTAGGCCTAATCATTTAGTTATGTGAGGCTGCTCTTGGCTGAATATATTCCAGCAATAATACCAATTGGTAACAGCATATCTGTTTAATGACCAAATTACTGAATTAGTTTTCAAAACTTATTGTACACAATGATCTCAAATGTCCCATGTGTTTGCGTTTTTTAATATGTTGAGCCTCTTCCTACAAATGTTGGCATTGTCAAATGTGCAATTATATGAGATAAATACAATTGTTTTATTGTCAATGGTTATGAACATTTCAAAACTAAAATGTACCCAATTTTATGATCATTATATTTAAAAAATGAATGTACTCAATCTTCTGAAATCTATCCATGTTGAATGTACCCAGTATTTTATTACATAAATTTGCATTTTAAACTTCATATCAATAAATATGTTTATATATATATATACTTTGGATCTTGTCTTATTACGACATTAACTGTCCACACATATGTCCAGAATTAATCAAATTATTATTAAATTATGGAAACAAACTAAATTAACCACCCGTAACAGGATCCACCACCCTGTAACATGACTTACCACCCCATAACGTGTGTTTTAAAAAAAAATATATATACTAGAGAGGGAGTGAAATAGCCCATAAATAAATGTTTGATCATAGTGTGATGAAATGGGCCTATTTACACATGTAACTTTAATTTGACAATAGGGAGTAAAATAGCCAATATTGTTCAAAACAGCAATCAATGGGCATGCGGAATTCATAATTTAAAGATTAGAATCTAAATTCTGCAAATCTCCAATTAAAAAACAAGCCTATAACTTTCAATATCAAATTAAGGACATTTTTATGACAGGAAAACATGAAATGTTCTGAATTCAATTTATGCATTATGTCTAAAATGGAGCGCATCTTGTCCGTTACGGGGTGGTAAAAAAAAAAGACACCGGGGTCACAATAAAAAGGAAAATAATAATAGGGATTTATGCCTGAGGTGGGAAAATATTTTTTATGCAGCTCAAAGATGTCTTATATCATGTGGATGTCTTAAAATTTGGCTTGTCCTACATGATTTTTTTTTTTAAATGTCGAAGTGAAAAGGCACCGGTTTCGTAGAATGACCTGTTACACTTGGCAAATGGCAAAATCAGTGTTAAATAGCAGTAGTGTTGAATAAAATCAACAATATAGAGTGCAATTGTTTACACTAGTAGTGTAATTTTCTTACACTTTTCAGTGTAAAAATAACACAGCACATTCAACACTATTAATAGAGTAATTTTAACACTAAATTGAATGGGACCATATATGCTCAGAAATGGTGTTAAAATTTACTCTTAAAGAGTTAAAGCAACACTGCAGAATTTACTTTGTATTTATGTAATTAAGCAACAGCTGTCGCAAAATCCCACGGCACACCATTTGGGAACCACTGGAGGGGTATGATTCTCGCTTAGGGTGCGAGAGGTCCTGGGTTCAAATCCCGGACAAGCCCAATGTTACAGCAAGTTTCTCTGCTCAAAGTTCTGTACTATTGTTGTGAAGGCCAACTTCTTTGAATTCACTCTACTGTCCTTATTCTCAAACGGTCCAGACTCATCTTACTGATGGCAACTTACAGTCAAATGCCTGAGAACCACATTCAGATTTGTTACGTGTTCAGCTTCTCCTACTCCTTATGACCTCGCAATTGTTTCCTTTTGGATTGTTTAGTCCACATTGCAACAGTTTGACTCAATGTACATGGGATACAAGTACAAGTACAAGTACATGGGATTTGAGGAAGAGTGTTGTTTTTATGCATGACTTTCTAAGTATTTGAGCATACCATGTCAGGCCACAGTATTACCTTTTGAGAATGGCCTTTCAAAAAGATGCCCTGAATGTACAGAATTACCTGGCAGTGGTGGGATTTGAACCCACGCCTCCTGAGAGACTGGAGCCTTAATCCAGCGCCTTAGACCGCTCGGCCACACTACCTCCGACGACATGTTTTCATCAATGCCTCTTCAAAGTTGAATTTAAATTCATCTTGTTGACTGGCAGAGTTGGGATTTGAAACGCCACATCCTCAAAACAGAGCCTAAATACACCACATTTGACCACTTGGCAACAATAATTAACTGGAAAGCTGTAATCTTTATTGTATTACAAAATTAGACTTTAATTGGGTCCCACTGAAGCGAGAATGCTTGAATTTGCTGGCATAGTTATGGCTATATCAATTTGTATAACTTTGTCATCCTTTGTCATTGCGCCCATTTTCTAAATGACCAAATCACAACAGCACAGCATGGCTGACATGAAATAGCACAGAAAATCCTGGCACTGGTGTGATTTGAACCCTGCCTTCTTAGAGGCAGGAGCCTGAATCCAGCTCCTTGGACCGTTCTACCACAAAAAAATAACCTTTCTTCAAACCTTTCTTCTGATTCTGATTCAGATTCAGATTCAACAGTTGGCTGGAAGAGGTAGTGTACGTATGAAACATGGCGTCCTGAAAGCAGAGTGTAAATACACTCTGTTTGACCACTTGGCCACTATAACTCACTGGATGTCTGGACTGATGAAAGAATATTTGAGTATTTGAACTTTGGGACGACAACAATTTGTTTAAGATGTTGTGTTATTGTTTATTATGGACCAATTGAAAGATGACAAAAAACACCTTTTCGTCAATGCCTCTTCAGAATTGTGCTTAAATACAACATTTGGACTGGGAGAGTTGGGATTTGAAACACGGTGTCCTCAAAGCAGAATGTCAATACACCACGTTTGACCCCTGGGCCACTATAACTCACTGGATGTCTGTAATCATTAGTGTAATACAAAGTTAGTCTTCAATTTGGTCAGAAGAAAGAATACTTGAATTTGGTGGCAAATTTGGGACCACAACAATTTGTTAAGGAGGATGTGTAATGTTTTATTATGGACCAATTTCAAAGATGACCAAAAGTACTTGGTGCAGTGTGGCTCGTTGGTCTAGGGGTATGATTCTCGCTTCGGGTGCGAGAGGTCCCGGGTTCAAATCCCGGACGAGCCCCATGATGCTGCAAATTTCCTTGAGGAAACTTGAGCGACATGTTGCAGATGATCGATTCAACAATCAGAAAGATTATCACATTGCATGTACTCTGGACATTGTAGTCAGTCTGATTTAGTCATTAGTTCAAGTAACTTTACGAAAACTAACTGAATTTTACAAGGAACGGAAACTACCTACTGTGTAAATTAAGGGCAAATACCCATAAGTAGATCTATTGTAAGATATCGACCACAAAAATAGATTAGGCCCAATAACACTGCCAGAACTTTAAGAACGAACGTTATTTTACGTTCCGAACCGGTTCAGGAACGATATGTTGGTGGCGGAACGCATGAACGAAAACGTTAAATATACCGGTTCCGTTCGGAGCGGAACGATTGAAAAAAAAAATCGTTTTCAAGCCCTGGTCTTTACGTTAGTTTACAACCAGCAAGTCAGCAACAGTTGACAGGTTATCCTAGTATTTATATTATTTAGATGAATACTTATCTTACCTCGATGCAACAGGTTGATTGTCGGCTATCAAACTTCCAGATAAATTTCTTCCCAATTTTTATTTTATTTTTTTACCCCGGATAAACTTGATGCCGCTGTTCGGAGGCACGGTTTGGAGGCATATATTTCGGAAGACTAGGCCTACTAGATTTTAAAAAACATATTTTTTGTTTGTTTGTTTTTTGTTTTTTAAATGCGTTCTGCAGAGAAGGGAGACTGGTGTTGGTCACGGTTTGGAATGAAAGGGAGAAACAGGACAGAGTAACACGGCCAATATCGCAAATATATATATTTATTTATTTTTGAAGACGTTAGTTAAGGCGGCAGGCGTGTGTTGCTTAGGCGGCCGCCTAAGCTGTAAAGGGCTGTGGGAAACCCTGGTATAATTACAGGATAACTATGCCACCTATAATGTCATATAATTTTAATGTTAAAGCTGAGTCGCTTCCTGCAATCTTTGCTGATGTGCCCCGCTAGACCCAGCCAAAGCAAATTCCATTCTCCTTTATAAATGATAGCAGTGTGTTCTTTCTTTTCCAACTGTGGACATAAAGCATGTTCCCTTTTACAATACAAGCAATTCTTTACAGTAGGTTGACTTTGTTTTTCCTTCCTTGTTTCTTTATCCTTTTCCTGATCTGCAGCTGTTACCGTGGTGGCAAAGATGCTTCCTTTTATTCTTGGTTGAGGTTGTGACTTGAACCTCTGTATGTCTTTGCTTGGTGTTGGCATGTCTTTGATATTTCCAAATACTGGATCAGTTTCAGTCCTTACCTGTTTTTCAATTAAATCTACTAGGTCCTTGAAAGTACCTCTTTGCTTCTTTCGTTCCTGAAGATTGCATGCCACAGTCCTCCACTTATCCCTCAGCTGGTAGGGTAACTTGCTTATGACGCTTAACATATTAGTTGGTAAATTAAGCTCGTACATGTAGTTGATGTCTTCCATGGCAAGTGTGTATTCTTGCAGTGATTTTGTATCATCAGGTTTTATTGATGACCATGAAAGAGCCATGTCCATGTATGCTGTGGCGATTTTAAACTCATTTCCAAAATATTCCTGTAGCAGTGACTTGGCTCTAGTGAATCCTCTGTCTGAGGCCATGTGTAAACAGCTCCTTACAAGTTCCCTTGGCTGTCCTGTTGTGTATTGTTCCAGGTAGTAGAGACCATCCTTGGGGTTTGGAGTCTGGCTTTCGATATTGTGTTCAAAGGACTTCATAAATGTTTGGTATTGAAGTGGGTTACCGTCAAAAACTTGAATTTCTTTCTTGGGCAGTGAAGAAAGACAATGTTGCTGTATTAATAAGGCAGTGATTTCATTTTGTCTTTCCATTACTGCAAATATATTGCTCTGTTCATTGTTTCTTGAAGCTGAAGACATCACCTGTGGATGCTCACCTGGGTTACTAATGCTTGATTGGAGTGTTAAGGGAGCTCTGGAGAAAGATTGGGTTTGCTTTCCAGTTTTTTCTGTTGTCGTTATTATGGGTGTTTGTGGGTTGATAACACTGCTTTGAAGGAATTTGTTTATGTGCATGCACAGCCTGTAATTGTGGTTCAAACAAATCTGTTTCAACCTTAGAATCAACCATTTTCTTTTCTTGTTGTCCTTTTTCAAAATATGATTCCATACCGTCAGATACATGAGAAAAGTGACTTTGGATACTGGATTCTCTTGAGGCTCCTAGTACCTTAACTTTAGCCATCAGAATCTGAACAATACATCCTACAGACACAATCCACCCCATTTTCTCTTTGTCTTTACATAGGGAATTGATATATATGGGGATTGTCATGATTGGATGATGTATGGTGCATAAAAACTCAACAAATGTAAAAAATTGGTGACATTGAATCACTGGAACTCCTCCCCTATTGACCCTATTGATATATTTTTTCTAACTTTTGTATTTTTACAATCTTTAAGATGTCTAATAAACAAATGTTGATGATCCCCACCTGAAATATTGTCACATGTATGTCTTTTCTGGCTATATTGGTTGCTAAACATATTCCCCTGTTCTGGCTCTGCCCAAGATCCATTATGCTTATAGGGTTACATTCCTTCCAATATTGTTAGTGTTGCTATGGAAACGAACATAAGCTGTTAACTGATTTTAACAAGCTCCATACTTTCTGAAAGTTACATTTATTAGAATATACTGAAATTGAAAAAGTAAAAAAAAGTTATTTGAATAGGTCAAAAGGTCAAGGTCAATGATGTCTATTCATCATACAGCAGGTCTTCATAATCGATGCCTTGCTCCTCGTCTTCTTCACCATCTCCATCCATCTCCTCTATTATGGACCTTATTATGGACCCTATTAACATGACCTGCGCGAAAGGGGGAAAAAAATGAATGCGCGTCATTGTACCCAGCAGCAACTAGCAACTAGCAAGTCCTTTATGACTGAGTATTCTGTAAAAGGTTGGTTGATTGGGGTGAAATAGTCGATGGTAGATCTTCGAGGGGGCTTGTAACCAGTGGCTGATACAAAGCCAGCAAACCCTGCAACAAGTTGCTTTGATCCACTGCTTCCCACCACTCGGGCAAGTAACCAGACACGATACTCTTGGATGCAGTTTGAGTAGACTTTGTGGTTTGCTGTGGGTGGAGTAAAAACTGCCCCCTCAGGAAATTTGGGTCCGACTCGGCTGTAGATATGGACGGTGTTCAGGGTCTCAGGTATGTCAACCTTGAGAGAGCGTGTCTTGTTCCGCTCGTAGAGTGGGAGCGTTCGTTGAATTTCCAGAGAGTTGATGGCATCAAATCCAGGTTTCACCTCCTGTATCATGATCCCACCGGTCCAGTTGACCACATTTGAGCCATGAATGTTTGTCGTTATTTTGTTAAGATTGTCCCACCCGAGATGAAACACATAGTTCCCCTCACCAGTAATAATTTGTGGACCGAGAGAGACGGAAACCTCATTGAGGGCCTTGGTTAGAGCGGTCTCAAGTTCCAAGCCAAAGTCGTAGGTTTCACAGTGACCTAGCCTACTGAGAATAGTAGTCAGTTGTTTACTGCGATGAAGGTGACGTATAGTGGTACAGAGGAGGATATGCTTAGGCAACTTCCACTCTCCCTTTGTCACAGCACGGCAGATGTCCTGAAATAATAAAGAAAGCAATTATCATTGAAGGTTCAAGCAACTATAGTGTACACAAAATAAAACGTATGCAATATTTAAAGGCAAAAAATATATCAAAGTGGAGAGTTATGTCATACCTGACTTATAGACAGCACAAGGCGTCTTGTCTTCTCACACTTCTCCAAGTCAGCATTACCAGAATTTATGAGGGTCAGGAACCTCATAAGATCAGATGGGAGGAGGTCATCCAAGGACATGACCAGATCATCAGCCGTGGGAGGCCAAGGAAGAGGATGTGACTCTCTGTATGTTTTCTGGATTGTATCACGAAGAAGAAGGGCCACATCTTCATATTTGTCCATGCTCCTCATCTTATATGCATTTCTCACTGCATCTTGGATGGATAAACTAGCGCTGAATATCAAGACATTGGTGAAACAACCCTTCAAATCTGCTGTGACCATAGAAATGCCAATCCCCTCATGCTCCTCAAGTTTTCTCTTCAGTTTTTCACTTCTGTACTCGGGATTGGGGAAGCCATTTTTCTCCAACTCTTGGGTGTAGACAAGACGCAGTGATGCAAGCCGCACAATCTTGTTCTGTCTGATCACTTGATCTTGAATGACATCAAGTACAGCATTAAATGACATCTGATGTGCAGCAGCCATGGTAGTCTGCTCTGTTTCAATGACAGGGTTGGTAGCAAGGGCTTTACCTCGGGATGTGATATGATTTGCATATTTCAAGTTGAATGACTTGCGACATGACTGATGGTAGTTCGCTTCTCTTGCAAAAAAGGTCCTCACCTTGCACCATGCGATGTAGATGGTGAAGTTCAAGTTCAAAGGCTTGAGGCGCAATCTGTTTCCATGTAGGCTCCTTCAATGCTCCCTCCTTATCCTTATATACTGGGAACTTGATGCATCGTTTGGTCTTTCCCATTACTTTCACTTCCAGCTTGCCACAGAAGATACACTCTGGGGGGAACAACTGCTTAACTGAGGAGGACCCACATTTACGAGGTGAACGTGATGTTAAAGCTTGCTGAGATGTCACAGAAGGTCTTTCCTGTAAGCGTCCCTGGTTCTTTGTAAACTTTTGGTAGCAGGCTCGATGATAACCAGTTGTTTCTAAATTGGCACCTACAAGACTGTCGGGAATGAGATTACATGCATCCTCCATGCGAAAAGGCGAATCAAGAGCTTCTTGGAGACGTCTATCACGAATGCTGTGTAGCAGAGCCAGCTTGTCAGTTGCCGACCCTGTAATTTTACTAAGTGGTGTGAAATCTGCATGCTCAAAGCCATGTACATGTTAAATACAATTTTCTTCTGATTTCACACCATCATATCTTGTGGATTTCTTTGTGGCAGGAGTGAACTCCTCAGACTCACTATCATTTTCTTTCTTGTGTTTCTTTGACTTAGACGTAGACTTGGATATGATTACCAATGATCACCAACTAGCCAATTAGCTATTATAGTATAACAGTGTTGACTTTCTTTTTCCCTAATGTCTTCAAGGCAGCTTCAAACTTGGTAGAGGAGTATATTTTTCAGTCTGGACTTTCTGATGGCCTTCAGTGTTATTGACTTCCTACCACACTTATTGCTCTAAGTTTCAAATTGATTCAAATCTAAATAAAAAAAACTTGCCACAATATTTTAAAGTGGGGATTAAACTGCCCTCACTGCTTCCCTGTGCAGATAGACAGACAGCTAAACTCCCCACAGAAAGACACAAGTAGGCTGTAGATTCCTCTTAGGATTTTTACTTTTACAGTGTACATTCAAATGCTGTACTAAATACTATCATTTTAGTGCTCTACTAAAGTGTATTCAGACCTATTCAGAGTGATACATTGTAGCTGATACAAGTTAATTGAATACTAGTTACTTATCAGAAGCAGGAGGAAAGCTAGTCTACTTGTTTCAGTTTAAAATTGACAGTTATTCTATGCTAAGCATACAGAAGACAATGTACTTTGTAGGCTAGGCCTACTAGATAACAGTTAAGAGTAGCCTAAAACAGTTAAATATGAATAGCCTAATTCAAGTGAAGTGAATTAAATAAATTCATTAAAGGTCAATCAGTATATTAAGAGCTATTAAAGGTATACTTACAGGCTGTACTTCTCAAGAGATAATAATGTATTTTAAGCAATAAATTTAACTTTCAGAAAGTATGGAGCTTGTTAAAATCAGTTAACAGCTTATGTTTGTTTCCATAGCAACACTAACAATATTGGAAGGAATGGAACCCTATAAGCATAATGGATCTTGGGCAGAGCCAGAACAGGGGAATATGTTTAGCAACCAATATAGCCAGAAAAGACATACATGTGACAATATTTCAGGTGGGGATCATCAACATTTGTTTATTAGACATCTTAAAGATTGTAAAAATACAAAAGTTAGAAAAAATATATCAATAGGGGAGGAGTTCCAGTGATCCAATGTCACCGATTTTTTACATTTTTTGGTGTTTATTTGAGTTTTTATGCACCATACATCATCCAATCATGACAATCCCCATATATCCATATCAATTCCCCATGCAAATCCCCCATATCAATTCCCCATGCAAAGACAAGGAGAAAATGGGGTGGATTGTGTCTGTAGGATGTATTGTTCAGATTCTATGTAGATTTAAAGTTTTCATTTTCCACAGCCGAAAATCAAGCACGGACACAGAAGATGGTACAAAAAATCATATATGGGACAATTATTTGCATGGGGAACATCAAAATTCCTTTACTAGACACCTTAAGGATTACAAAAAGCTAGGTTAAAAAAAAATATCTTTCGGGTGCAGGTGACCCCCCCCCCTTCCTACCCTACTATGTGTTCTCACCGACACCCCCATTGGTCTCAAGCCAGCACCGAGACATTCTTAAAAGCCTCCTCTTCAGTCGTGGTCCTCCTGACACACAGTCAGGAGGACCATGATGGACCGTGAGACTTATTAGTTCAGTAAGAGTGAGACCAACCTTGGGGAGGCCAATCTGACGCAGCCACCCCCACCACGTCCACCACCTCTTGGGTTGGTGCCCGGTCTCAGGTGGAGGAGCTGGGGCTGCCTGGGCTCCATCCTCCTGGAGCCCCCATGCCTCAGTGGGGGCTGCTGGCCTGGAACCCACGCCCATGACTGGGCCGCTCTGGGCCGTTGATGGGCTGATCTGGGCCATCTCTGGGCCAATCAGATCAGCCTTGGAGGGGGCGAACTCTCACTGGTAAGGACAAGACAACACACACACACACACACACACACACACACACACGTCCAGATTCAGTGTTACCTGAGATGACCACCAGCAGGGTCCTCTCCTCCGGCCAACCTCGGCTCGCGTTTTCGCTGCTGCAAGTAACATCATAACAGTCATGGTGAGTGAACCGTTTCAGTAAAACATAAAGACCTTATGAGGTCATTTATCTGGTGTAGGCTAAGGTGACACAACAAACAGACCAAATAAATCAGTCTGACTTTGGAGGACACTTGTTTTGGTCGTGGTCCTTTTGAAAAACACAGTCAGGAGGACCACGACAGACCATGACACTAAACTAAGACTTATTAGTTCAGTCAGAGTGAGACCAACCTTGGGGAGGCGAATCAGAAGCAGCCACCCCCAGCACGTCCACCACCTCTTGGGTTGGTGCCCGGTCTCAGGTGGAGGAGCTGGGGCTGCCTGGGTGGAGGAGACGGACACCATGGAGTCTGGGACTCCATCACTACTGATGGAGTCTCTCAGTGTGCTGACGCTAAAGAGAAACACACAGAAACCTCATCATGTGCACCAATTCACTGGGATGTGTTTCATACTCGTACGTGTGGGAAAAGAGCTGTAACGCTGTGATCTGATTGGTGGATATTATTAACATTTATAGAGTTCACATAAAGGTGTAACTTGTCATAAATTCACCCATAATCCCACAGTCAAACAGTTTATATGGATTCATTGTGAATAAGGATGGATTGTATTTACCTCCTCTGCTGGCTGCAAGGTGTTGGTTGGTCCTGAACTGCTTCAGGACTCACCTTCACCTGTTGACAGAGGAAATACCACAGAACAATTGTTAGACAATAATGTTAATACAAAAGTTACATGTAGTACTTTTCTTTTTACAGCAAAGTAACAAGATGAAATTTGAATTCTAAGAGCTGTTGAATTTCATGTCCAGATTGTTTCGATGGTTCTCTGGTTACATACCTTACACTGAACGCAAAGCCAGCACAGAACATGCTTGCTTCACTCGCTGAGAAGAGTACAAGTAATTGATTATTCTCTGGGAATAAAGATTCACAGCTGAATTATCCTCACTATCTCTCTGCTCGACAAACATGTACTGCCTCAAATGGAAGACTGGGTCTTCTTCTAGGCTGCCATGGAATGGGCCTAGGGCCTATTATGACATCATAGAGCCTCTGGAGACACCAATATACCACTGCATTCTATGCTGTGTGTGTTTGTGTTGCATCAATTAGTCGTCACATTATGGAGGACTTCTTCACAAAATGTGCTTCTTAACACATTTAACCAAGTCTTTAAGCAGATCCCTTCCCGCAACAAGTTCATTAAAGACAAATAACTTTATTATTCCCGTAATTGTTTTTACATTCAGAATTATCAAACACAAAAGGTCAATTAATTGGCAATCAAATACACCGTGGAGGCATATATATATATTTATATATTTTGCATGCGTGTCTAGCACCGGGGATCGAGGGAAACGGCATTTTGGTTTTTGTGTATGTCCTGTACATTCATGAAAACTGACAATAAGGTGTACTTGACTTGATAACAACGTAAACCCAAACACGGTCACTGGATTTCACATCTGTGCGTATGCACTAGAAATCCCAATGGAACTTGTTACAAGCATGTAGGCCTAGTCTCTAGTGGTACTGAGGCCGCGAGCTCACACCAACGGTATCCTCAAATACCTGTGAGGCTCACAGCACCTGGCAAGCACCACTAGTGATGATGGCATGTCCACGGGCATTTTGTGCATGCCTGTGGACATTGTATGATAATAATAATGCAAACTACATGCTTTTACATTTAGGGCATTTAGCTTTTGTGCAAAGCAACAGTACAATTTGTCATTTAATTGCTGTTAATACAGTAAGCAAGTCACCAGAACAAGTTTCAAGTTTCAAGCATTTCAATTGCTATGATAACCATTGCTAGTATACAACATATCTGGCCTATGATGCGAAGTGCCAAGATACAAAGAGCAGTTTAGAAAACGTTGCTGTTATTTTGGCACTACAATTATGAGGCTCGAAAAATCTAAAATATATTTATGATAAGAAATCCTCAAGTAAAAAATAAAAATGAATCGTAACATAACAAGAGCGCATTTCAACATTTCCTCCTCGCATTGTACCACAGCAGCACCGTGTGGCCACATGGTATACTGCAATGATTTAGTCGCGTCTAAATTGTAAAACTACCGTTTTACCATGTTACGGTATATTGACATTTTGTTATTATTAAATATACCAGGGCAGTGCCCGTAGGAAGTATGTTATATTGTATATTATACTATATGGAGAAATCGCGTTTGTAACTGATGTTGGCTATATGATCCATGTATACAATGCCAACAGAAGCCGTTATTCATCCAAATTGTTTGAAGGTAACCAAGATCAACCGAACGTTCCATCTCCCGTGAGGCCTTCTGCCTTTGGCCGTTTCTTTGTAAAATAGCCTACAGCAATTGGCAATTTGGCACAAAAAAAGAGCAAAATATCACGTGACATATAAAAACAAGAACGCTCCGTGCCTCGGTGGCCTCTTTCCACCAATTTGGTAAAATAAGCACCGTTACTGGATTACCATCCGTGCGTACCCACTATAAATACCAATAGAATGCGTGCATTAAATTGGAGCATGTAGAGGACTAGTTACTGGGGTTGGTGGCTACTTAGGCCGTAGAGCACGCGGCTCACGGCACCTGGCAAGCGCCACAGAGTAATGATGTCATGTCCACGTGCACTTCGCGCGTGACCGTGGGCATTGTTAATGTGCATGCTCCCCTTTTGCCGTCGTCACCTTTTCCAATAACGCCAACCCTCTGCTAACTAATAAAGTCTCTTTATTTTCAAAACACCCAATGACCACGGGGTTACGTGGGGTTGGGGGAGTAATAAAAAAAAGACACATTTATTGTTAAAAATCTAAATCACAGCCAAAGTATTACATATTACATATCCATTATAATTGTTGTTATTGTTTGTGTTATATATATATTACTAGTATTATTTGTATTGTTTTGTTATTGTCATTATGATTATCTTATTATTGTATATTTTATTATTATAATTATTATTACTATTGTTATTATGTAATTATTTATCATTATAAGGGTTTATTTTATTTATTTATTTAAAGTATTGTCACTATTATTTATTTACTACTATTATCATTACTCTTATTTTAGCAATTAGTCACGAGAGGGTGTGGATTATGGAAAAATAAGGAACGCCTGAGAGGCGTTCCTTATTTTTCCATAATTCACACCGTCGAGTGGCTAATTGCTATTCTAAAACTGTTACCAACGCGGCAATATGAAAAATCATGTAGCAATAAAAACGCTTCCGTTTCACTAATAATTCACTAGATGCGCAACAAAGTAGTTCCCAGATACAAGGAAGTAGTTCCCGGCCAGGTTGCAGAAACAACACGTCGCTTGCAAGCAATCACTTTATTTTTAACAGCCCCTTTCCACAAGCAGTTTATCGACCATAGTTAGTCCATCCAACAAATCGAAGTTAACTTTCCATTCCATAACAAAGCAGAAAAAAGCCGGTTCCGAGTTTCTTTATTGTCGTCGTCGTTGCTATGCGCGGAGTGATATGTGAAGCGGTCAGCAGCAGCGTTGGATGGGGACAGGTGTACTTTATCGTCTCATAAAGCACACCTACCAGCCAATCAGAATCAAGCATTGGGACTAACAGTTTTAGAAATTGTTGTAAGTGCTATTATTATCATATTTTATCTACTATCATATAATTATTGCAGTGTTATTATTAGAGATTATTATTAATCATCACTGGCTGTGGATTAAGAAGAAGACTTTTGTTTTAGAACCTCCTGGTTCTAACTCAGGGGGACATGGTCTCCTTCGACTGTTTCACTATTGGAATAAGACACACAGAAGACGGTGTTAGTAAAACAGCATTTGAGTTCAAAAACATGAGATCTTGTCAAGAGCAAAAGTTAAAGTGTTACCAGAGTAAGTAAAACAAAATGTAGGCCATCTCCTCTCTTGTCGTCAGGACCGTGTTCTCCGCTATCGTCTTCACACGTGAGTCGTTGAGGGTGAACCATCCCGTGCCGTTCTCTCCAATGATGTCACTGATGTAGTGACCTGGGGGGACACGGGACATCCCATAACCTTCATGGAATGTCCCGTGTCCCCCAGCGCTGTATCTCTAGTGTCTTGTGCATGTATGTGCCAGGTACAGATGTGCATGTTTTACTATAAAAACCTCAGTTACCAGTGTTGATGCTCTCCCCAAGGTGAGAGACGATCCCTGACAGACGGTAGGTGGTCTGGGTGCTGTCATCCTTCTGCAGAGAAACATGATTCAGTTTACAGAACCCAACCCAAGCCCAATTCTCCCTAAACATCCAGGGGCTTCTCTGTTTCATCTTAACTTCAATCTGGCCGTGTTCTGTCTCATGTTGTGCTATAACCTCTTCCTCAACCCATCTCACCACAGGCACTTCCTGGTGTTCTCTCTCCCTGTCCCCTGAACTGCCAAGATGCTCCACTGCTGCTGAGAAACATACCAACAATCCTGTTTGGTACACAACTGACAAAGCCAAGTAGTTGGAGTGAGACTTAACATCTAGTACTATTTTCTTACCCATGACTGCAGTGGGTTTTGCTTGAGATGTGATGTCACCCGCTCCACAACATGCTCTACAACACATTTAATTTCTCATGATTTATTAGATATTATCAATGATTATCAATGAACCGTTTGAGCTGAGCATCTGATTTAACAGAAACTTCAGTGAGAGATTGAGTCTAGATGACAACATATCTCTTGTCAAAGCCTGATTGAATGTAGCATACAGGCAACCTTTGACAAAGGTTGTCTACGTCTCTCATGCAACCGCGACCTCTTGTTTTGAAAAACAAAGTCTTATGTAACCCCTTTGTGCCATACGTGGTGTAACAACGTACCTCAGTGGGTCAGTCCCAGCCACATCTCCAGGCTTTCCGACGTGGAAGGCACAGACAGCAGGGGAGGAATGCTAACAGCCCTGGTCACTTTCCTCAACCGCACGGCGTCATGGTGGAAGCGCTTCATGTGAAGCACGAGCACTCTGTTGAAAGACAGATACGGTTCATCAGCGCAACGCTACGCACACATACAGCCTGCATGTATGCAGAGTCTACTTTAAAGCATCACTGTAGAGCCACATAGTTCACGGCTCACCTGGGCAGAGTGAGGAAATGCCGAACAGCTGTTGCCTGGCGGCCAGAGCACTGATGGCAGGTGCACTCCAGCTCTGAAGGCTGAGGAGCAAGCCACTGTTAGCATCACAGTTGTAGCATAATAGCCAAAGCCAGCAATGGACCAAGTGTAATGTAATGTACTCAACACAACTGTGTACTGACTTGAAAGTAGAGTTGGAGGCCAGCTATCAAAGACGGCTGTAGGTCCAAGGACAAGTTGTTCTGCTCCTCCTCCTGGAAGACCTTGTCACCACAGCTTTTCAAGACGGAGGGAGATCAAAACATCAACCATTAGAACACAGCAGGCCATGAAGTCCGCTCATGATGCAAAAAGTCTCAACATAAATGGGATTGATTCAATGATTTCCATCATCGAATCTCAGTACTTTATGCCAACAGTAACACATTAAATGTAGTCAGGAGTTACCTGGAGCAGGTGCGGACACACTGCAGACTGAACTCAAAGTTCTGGATGGGGCAAATGTAGCTCGATGATGTGGAGGCCCTCTGCAGTGTCTCACCTTCCATCTTCATCTTCATGAAGAGGAGCAGCAGGAACTCATGAGCATCCTGTCAGAAACCAGCAGGTCAGTTCAATGTGTTTACTCCTCAACCGCTGCGTTACAGAAGAGATAAGGAACGCTGGAGGCATCAGCCGTACCTGCTCAGAGTAATCCTCATAGTCCGGGTTGAGCTCAGCCAAACTGCTCTTGATGGACCTGAGGAGTCGCTGCTTGCCTCTGTAGGAGCTCTGACCCTGCCGGGATTTATAGAGCTCCCCCAAATACCTGAAGATAAGCACATGAAGATCAAGGGAAAATATGTAAGTTTGCTTCATAGTGGGCCAGTGGAGCAGTCCATTTGTCAGTAAATCATCCAAGCTGTACTGTAGCATCTGAGGGCTAAGGGTCTGGTTCTCCACTAGACCTCAGCAGGTTCAGTGTGGTTGTTGTCTGGGGGCTCCAGAGGGCCTCCTGCCTCGTGATATCCCCACAGAAGCAGGGAAGGCTGTAGAGACACTGCAGAGCTGAGTTCAGGAAGCAGCTGTTTCCAATGTTGGGCAACCTGGGGCAGGAAAACACATACAGTAATGAATATACCAATATAGCACATAGGAGTGATTATTATGTTTTACAGATAAAGACAATCCATCTGCTCAGAATTTGAAATCTCTAAAGATAATTCAGGTTATTCTTTACATAGAACAGTAACTTTAACTCCATTAACTATGAAAACAAAGGGTTGAAGGCATTATTCATCATTATTCTTTAACAAATTAAGCTTAAGAGAGATCATTTATTTTTTTGTCTCTCACTCCAGTGTCTTGTCCTGGGGTTGCTGGGTCTTGCTCCGAACAAAGAAGCTCCATAGCCTGCTACATTTGTTCTCTGCACCCTTCAGCTGCCTGCAAGATAGAGAGACAGGAAGAGACAAAGACAGAGAAAGACAGAAAAAATACATTCACAAGAACGAAAGAAATGTCATGTAATAGGAAAATATATTTATTCCTTCATTCATTCATCAATATCCATTTAATGTTTAAGCTGGTCTTGTGCTGATGAATCTCTTTGATGCAGATCAACAGATGTTGGTTCCTGCTGACATACCGCTCCACAGCTGCATAACACCGTGGCTCTGAGAACTCTGAGGACAGACCACCATGACAGATAAGACAATGGTTTAGACAGACAAGACAATTTGAGATTATCCATGGGGCATAACGTTGGATGTGTTCATAAAAGTATCTGCTGCTGTACCTGCAGGAGCACCAGTCTTCTCCACCTCGTGGACCTCACTCCCTACTGCAGGAACCCTGAAATGAAGACGTTCAATCAGGCTCAAGGCCCTTCCACACCAAGGCGGATTCGGATTGCGGAGCGGAAATGCGGAAAAAAAAGCGAATGCGAAATTCCGCACGAAAATTCCGCACCTGCGTCCACACCAGGTGCGGTGCGTTTTTTTTAATATTCCACATTCTATTCCGCACAGCTTTTGCACCGTACTATAGCGGATTTGGCCAGTGACTGTCAGTCGTGAGAGTGTCAGTTGTAAAGGGCTGTCCACACCGGCGCGGAAAGCGGATTTGCGAAAAAGCGGAAAGCGAAAATGCAAAAAACGGAAAGTGTCCACACCAGCGAAGCGAAATTGCGGATCGATTTTTCTGATTTTCCGTGTTCTATTCCACTCTACTCCGACTATCATTATGCAAGCGCAAGTCCAAAAAGTAGTTAGAAACGAAGATGGATAGCTCTAGCAGCGATGAGGGGCTTATGCTTTTATGTCTTGAGCAAAACAAGAAAAAAGGGCAATTTTGGGTCCACCCGCTGTTGCAGCGAAGGCAACAACAGGGTGAGTTTCACCACCTGATCCAGGAGCTCAAATTATATACAGGTGGGTTCAGACAGTACTTTCGCATGTCTGTGTCAGAGTTTGAGACCCTGTTGGCGACTGTGGCACCTCATTTGGAGAAACGGCGGACAAATTACAGGGTGCCCATCGACCCGGAACAACGCCTGGCTGTCTGTTTGAGGTAAGGACTTTATACTTTTAAATTTGATATAAAATAGGCCACTATTTGATATAATACGGCCTATTTCAAATGACCATTTACGCAACGTCGACGTGCCTGTAACTTCTCCGCTGCCAATGAGTTTGTGTTCAGTTGACTCGAAGGTTCACATCAACAAATCAATTCCTTATGCCTTCCCGTTACTGCATGAAACATGAAGAGTAACATTAAAAACATTCATTCATTCATTTCGAATAGCCTATGTGCTGTGCTTGTGGAATTAGGGCTACTAATTCAGATGTTGTGACATATAACTTCCTATGGAGGGCGCTCTGTACTGGAAGACTAGAGTGCCACACTAGCAAACGTTCTCTCTACCAGCGAAATATTTCCAGAAACGTGCATCTGACCGAGCTCCAGGATTTGAAGAAGAATAGTAAATGAATACTCATGTAAAGTCGGTAATTTACCTCTACCTATATAAATAAATGTATAGTCCACCGTAAACCCAACTTTGAGTGAGGAGAAAAAGTGAAATTGTCGAGTTCGCAGCGAATTGGAATCTCTGGTGAGTGAGACACGTTTGGCTAGTTTCTTACTAGCAACTTAGGAAGGATGTAACTGTAATAAAACCAATCAGAGTATGAGTTAGACTAAGCTCAATGTTTGTATGAAGCCTTGGTATATATTATCTTGGTTGAATAGAATGTTTAATCTCCGACGAGAACCTAAATATTTTCTGCCACTTTGGTGCAAGCCGTGTCATTGTGTTCAATATAAGAAGATAGCTTACATGCTAACTAGCTGGCGCAGCATGGTAGCCTGCTCAGCCACTTTGTTGACTATTGTTCAGATGCGTTTTGGATAGGCTGTAGGCCTATGGCAATATGTTTGTTTTTGTAGCCAATGTGTTTTGCAGTTGTTACAAAACTGTGTTTTCTATTTCTTTTCTTTTTTTTTGTAGATTCCTGAGTACCGCGGACTCATATTCCACCATCGCCAACAGTTTCAGGCTGGGCAAATCCACTGTTGGGGAAATCATTGTAGAAGCCTGTCAGGTGATATGGGAGCAGCTGGTCGATAAGTACATGCCTCTGCCAACAGAGGAGTTGTGGAGGGAAGTGGCCTCTGGTTTCCAGAGAAAATGGAACTTCCCAAACTGTATAGGTGCACTGGATGGGAAGCATGTCCTCATTCAGAAGCCTGCTAGATCTGGGTCCCTTTTTTTTAATTATAAAGGTTTTTTTTCTGTTGTTCTGTTGGCTCTCGTGGACCACAACTGTAATTTCATTGCGGTGGATGTGGGAGGATACGGGAGCAACAGCGATGGGGGAATTTTTGACAATTCCAAGCTGGGGAAGCGCCTGAAGAATGGAAACTTCCATGTCCCACCACCCGCCCCCTTGCCCGGAGCTCCACAGCTGGGAAGTCTGCCCCACTCCATCGTGGCAGACGATGCCTTCCCGTTGAAGCTATACATCATGAAGCCCTACCCTGGGAGACACCTGCCTGAAGACAGGAGAATCTTTAATTACAGGCTGTCCAGGGCCAGGCGGATAGTGGAAAATGCCTTTGGCATTTTGGTCCAAAAATGGCGAATATATGAGAGGAGAATTCAGATGGAGCCAGACAATGTGGACAAGGTAAGAAGATTTCTACTGTAGTGTTGAAAGTGCTGTAATATCACTGCAATATTACTCTGCAAACCCTGACCTTATATTTGGTCCCACAGGTGATCAAGGCCACTTGTGTCCTCACAAATTACATCCGTCAAGGGGCAGGTGATGAGGACGGCAGGCACAGCCACGGAGACGGAGACGGAGAGGAAGAGGTCAACCGTTTCCTGCCTAGGCTTCCAAGGCTTCATGGACATCGCAGACCATTGGAGGCCATGAAAAACCGCGACACTCTATGCCAGTACTTCACCTCACCTGAAGGTGAACTCCACTGGCAATATCAGAGGGTGCGCCGAGGGATGGACATTTAGACAAATGTATACCTCATTCTTAATAAATTTACTTATTCTTTGAGATGACTGTGTGGCCTGTTTTGCTAACAGCCAGCTTATTGTTATAGTTATAGTTCTATAATCAATTAGTGGAGATCATCAGTGCAAAAGGAAGTTAAGGCAGCCTAAAAACAAGTACACAACGAAGTATTACAAAATACAGTCTACAGACAAAATTGGATATCAATAAATATAATAATAATTTAATAAGCAATAAAAATTAATATAAGTTGTGGTCATGAAGGCAGGGTCACCACTATGGTGTGCATTTGTGCCCTCCCAAACTGTGCCTCATGCAAGATCTGTTGGAATTTTATTCTGACATTCCCTTGGCTTTCTTCGCTCAGCCTTCGCATCGAGGGAGCCAGGCTGAGCAGAAAATGACAAGTGTCATCCTTCTCTTCCTCCCTCACAAGTGTCATCCTCTCTTCCTCCCTCTGCTGCTGCCTCTCCTTTCCTGCGCAAGTAGTCCTCTATAAATGATTTCTCTGAGGCGGGTGTAGGCCTACGCTGACGTTTGGGGTTGGCCTCCATATCCTCCTCCATCTCCTCTAAGTCAACTTCCTCCTCTTCCTCCACCTCAGTGCCTGTCTGGCCCTCATCGCTTATGTTGCTTGAAACTCTGTGTCAAAACAGTGAGAAGTTACAAACTTCATATAGTTGTTTACAATTCTAATCCCTCATGATATTCTCGGCCTATGGCTGAACCACTCATTTCAGTCTATGTTACAAGAGGGCGCAACAACACAGCGTATGCTTGGGAGTGCACGGGTAGGTGCCCATCAGTATTGCCAGATGTGCGATAATTACAGTAGGCCTATTTGTACCATTACTTTATCTTCTGTATAATCAAAATCATGTGATGCAAGTATAGTTTCAGAGTTTTCATTCAATTCATTTAGTTGTCTTGAAACAACCATTTGGTTAGTGTACGATAATTTCCTCCCAAAAGCCCATAAAGAATTTATTTTGAGGTTTTGAATATAGCCAAGTCATCATTTTTCATCTGGCAACACTGGTGGGTGTGTTTACCACACATTGACGACACGACCCATCCATCCATGCAATCGACGTTAAGTGTAGCATGTGCAGCTGTAAAACGGATGTTTTATTCATTGATGGTTGTTATCAACATTTCAATAAGGGTCGTGGAGATCAAGCAGTCGGTGTTTGACAAAGCCCACGACTAAAATGTGAGTGAACCTTGTTAGTAATTTGCTCAAAAACATTGTGTATAACACCACAAGTGCTATGGGGGTATGATTGTTGGCTGTGGTGCACGTTACCTTGGTAAAGTTAACGTGAACATAAAACTAGTGATTAACTTGGGCTGAAATGGTAGGCTATTTATGTTTGGTTTTGAATACACCGTTGGCCCAGTTTGTGGTTCTGTTGTGTTCGTTATCATTTTATGCGACGATGCTTCGTCAATAAGTATGTAGCTCTCCAGACATCTGGAATACATCTGGTATGCAGCTTTACAATAGGCTACGGTAGGCTACCTTCTGAACTGAGTCGTCCTATCTATGAAGGACATGGCCTCCGTGAACTTCCAGGGCTTTTTCTTGGGCCCTCCTGCCTGCCCACTGGTCCCCTGCCTCTCCTTCTTGGTCTTCCTGTACGTGTCGCACAAGTTTTTCCACTGGCTCTGGACTTGTTTTGCTGAAAGCGGAATACATATGTCAGGGCCACTGGGTTTATTACCCCTCCACGCAGCTTATCGTCATGATCACATTATTTAACAGATAATGTTTTATTAAACATTAAACCTTATTAAACAGATACCACTGATCCGAATAAAGAAATACACTATACACGTCAGTGACGTACCGATGACACTTTGATTATGCTAAATATGCTAGTTGCTACAGCAGTGACTGATTACACTGACGTGTAAGTGTAACTATCAGAGTTGTATAAAGTAGAAGTAGGCCTACTCTCACAAATGTAATTATGACTAATGGTATGATATTACACGGTATACTAGTGTTGTAATTACATCCGTAAGAGAACTTCTACATACAACTCTGGCTACCACAGTCTGACAGGCCTTTCAGCTGACGTTAATATCGATTAAGGGAAACAAACCATCTCTCCCCAGTTCGGCCGCGATTCGAGCCCAAATGTTGTCCTTCAGCTCCGTGTCCATATAATCTCGCCTACTTTTGTCATACAATGCCGGGTTGTCCCTCACTAATGTTATAAGTTGTTCACCCATTTTTATCTAGTGTTTAGTAGCTCTACTGCTATTTAGGTTTTCTGTGAGCTCCTTCGAGGTGTCAGTGTTGCTGATGTCACAGTAGAGCACAGCCAAGTCGTTGTCTGATTGGTCGCACCCTCTTTTTCGCTTGTGAAATTCGCTGTCAAAACAGACAGATTTGTTTTGTTTTTTCCGCAATTAGAATACGTGCGTTTGTTAATTTGCGAATTTCGCTGCGAATATTCGCTGCGAAATTCCGCTCCGGTGTGGACGGGCCTTAAAGATGTCATCAAGTGACGAAGATATTATAGTGATCAGCATGTTAGAGCAGTGTTTCTCAACCGGGGTGCCGTCTGACATCCTCAGGGGTGCCGTAGAAACGTGGCTACCACTAGGCTAATAAAATGAAATTGAAATAAATCAATGCATCATTTTGTAATCTTTCATCTAGCTTTATCATGCAGTTGAGTAAATGGAGGCCACACAGAGAAAATAGTTTTCTAACGCCGAAGTTGCATTCAGTGTTTGAAAAGTAGCCTGTATGACGTCTACAAATACTTTTATTTACAGCGCGCTAGTGATGCGCGGGTCGGCTTTTTTTAACACCCGCCCCAACCCGACCCGCCAGGAGATCCAACCCGACCCGCCCGACCCGCAAAAAAAATGCGCTGATCATGACCCGAACCCGACCCGACGAAAAATAATAATAAAGGCAGTGAACGTATTGCCATGGAACCTACCGATGAGAACTCATTTGTGATATTGTAAGCCATAAATAGACACGGATTTGCACTGGATTCGCAGTAAAGATTATGATACAATTTCATGAAAGATTAATTGAATACCAAACAACCGTGCCGGGGTTGAGCCGGTTTCGACGCGCTCCCAGGACGCGACCTGCTGAACTGAAAGCGCGCTCGCTTGATGCGCTATTAAACACATCCGTGTAGGTTGTTATTATTATTGATTGAGAACAACCATAATGTTGATTCCGAGTGACACCCAACTGTGTTCAACTGAGTTCTCTTTTTGACCCGCCCCGCCCGCACCCGCAATATTTTAAAAAAATTGAACCCGAACCCGCCCGACCCACGGATAAACCCGCGGATATCCGCGGGTCACGGGTCGACCCGCGCATCACTACAGCGCGCGATATCGCTTGTCATAGCGACAGAGTTGTGCTAGCATTTCTGTACGGTGGTGTCTCTGTTTATTAGCAACATGGACAGGTTTTTGAAAAGAAAAGCTGATACATCTGAATCTGAGCCCTCAACAACACCATCGTGTGGTCATTCAGGGAAGGAGGTAGAGACCTCCAGCAAGACCAAGAAACGACAGTATGATGAGAATTACCTCACGTTCGGGTTCATCTTCACTGGCGAGCCATCATGCCCTCTCCCCCTGTGCCTGTTATGTGGTACGAAGTTGTCCAACCAGGCAATGGTACCCAGCAAGTTGAAAAGACATCTTACAACCAATCACCCATCACACGCCAACCAAAGTAAGGACTATTTTGTTCGATTGAAGAGCGAACACAGCCGACAGGAGCAGGTGATGTTCAGGTGTTCAAAAGTATCCAAAAATGCACTGGAGGCTAGCTACCTGGTAGCCGAAATAATAGCTGTTCCGTTTTCCTCCCACGGAAAAGGGCAACCCGGTGTACAAAAGGATATTACTCAATTTTCCACTTCTTATTTGTTTATTTCTCTAAAAAGGGAAGCAGGTAATAAACCTGAAAAGTAAGGAATGCAATGTTTCATTTATCATGTGCATAACACAAACATCACATTTCACTCACCACAATAGCCCAATAACAATAAGCAACAATAATAAATAACATTAACCCGTATCTCATCATGACAAATATCAAAATGTTAATTAACTAATAATAGCATAATAAACATGCATTAATCAAAATAAATATATATAAAAATTAATTAATTAATTAATTAATAATAATAATAATAATACTTCACAATCTTTCATATTCACTGGTTCACATTCTGGTTCATATGTCAAACATGTCAAACACTATATTCAAATCCCAAATGTGTATTGAGGCTTTCACCACAATAACTACAACTCCCATAATGCCCGGCGGCAAACCAAGTAGTACGTTAACAACCGGTCTCTGCGATTTACTTAATCAAGCATTCCAAAAACTAAAGAAACAAGCATACACGGACGAGACAGCAACCCCAGAAGTCCAAATGTTAGCACCATGTCTCACAGCTTTACCATTTCTCAACTTCGATCATCAGTAAACTGGTTGGATTTACCGGAGCATAGCGCGATCGCGTTCTCCTCAACGTACAACAACACCAGGGAGCGGACGTAAACATACTGCAACAATACAGCATAGCGATAGCAGATAACATGAAGTGTATAACATGAACGCAGACAAGAAAACAGTGAACTAAGAGAGCTTACCAATTGGCTGCATACCGGGTTGTAAATCGGTTGTAAATACCGTACAAGTAAATCAAATCTCGCGCTTCGTTTTCACGGGTAACCAACGGTTACATGGACCCACAACACACTCCTCTCTTAAAGAAAGACTACACAAAAACGGTTGAAACTCAAACGGTTGTCTATAGGTTTTACTTGAAGCATTTGTACTCTGGATTAAGGTACACTTTGGAATGAAACATGTAAATGAGAAATAATTATATAACACCACAGGAAACACAACACCTCCCACTTAAGTTGCCGATCTTATGATCCAGGGAACTTACCAAAATCACTTAAAGACCCTTCTTAGTGACACTTTTTTTTTTTTTTTTTTTTACAAAGTCCACGTGTAAGTGTATGTGTCCAATGTTCAAGTCAATGCCTTTGGCAGGTGTGTGGTGCACTGCCCGGGGATGTGCACACTCTTGCGTCTTCATGAATGTGCAATGTGATGGGCATGGTGGCAGCGCTAGGCTTGCACCAACCAGCCGACAAGGGGAAAGGGCGGTGACTTGAATGAAAGGGGTTCAGGAAGAGGCAGGTGTCATGACAACTGGGGTGGAGGAGTTTGGTTCTCCACCGGCAGAAGGACCACCAGCCTTCTCACGTCTCTCCTGATTACTGCCCTGGGCAGTGAAGAACTCTTCTTTCGGCCACCCGCCAGGGAAACGGGAAGGCCAGCACAAGTTGTGATGTTGGCATCCCTGACGATCCCTTTACTGTCTGGGTAGACAGTCAGAATCCGGCCCAGACGAAACTGACCTCTCAAAGCGTTAGGGTCAGCAATCCAGACGAGGTCGCCGATTTTGACGTTCCTCTCTGTCCGATGCCACTTGTGTCGAACAAACAGGTTTGGGCCAGCTAGTTCCCTCCACTTTGCCCAGAACCGGTCCACTCCGATTTGAATAGCCCTTAGTCGACGCCAGGGATGGGTCTCTAGGTCAAGCCCGCTGGTATCTCCTCCAAGCGATGCTCGACCCAGTATCAGGGAGTTGGGTGTTAGATACTCGACTGAGTCTTCCTGTTCTTGAGCTCTGGCATCGATTGGGCGTTCGTTTGTCAGGTTGGCAGCCTGATAGAACAGAGTTTGGAGTTCTCCCCACGTGAGAGACCCTGTAGCTCCTCCAAGGCTCGTGAGTGCCCTCTTCAAAAGCTTTACAGCAGCCTCCGCAGCTCCATTCCTGTGGGGCGCATCTGCAGGGTGAAACTCCCACTTCCACTCGGTCCCATTCTTGGCAGCTACATCTTCCATGGACGCAGCCTGCAGGCAAGCCATATGCTTATGCAGCTCACGCAGAGCCGGCTTTGCGCCAACAAAGTTGGTGCCTCTATCGGACCATAGTTTCCTTGGATGCCCCCTCAGAGCAACAAAGCGGGAGTATGCTTGGAGGAAGCCTTCTGTCGACTGGTCATCGGTTAGGTCCGCATGGACGGCTCTCGAGGCCATACAGCAGTAAACGATGCCCCAGACCTTCTTGCTTGTTCTTCTCTTAACAGCGTCTTTCACCTCGAAGGGGCCAAAAAGGTCGAGGGTTGTAAACTCGAATGGGCTTGCTCTTTTGGTACGCTCTTGAGGGAGATCACTCATTATTTGTCGGCACATCTCGGCTCTTTGCTTTCGGCAGGTGACACAGTTATTCAGTACTTTCTTAACTGTTCTTCGTCCCTGCACGATCCAGGCTTTCTTTCTTGTCCGCAGAAGGGTAGAGGCGACACCTTCATGGTTCTCTTCATGTTCCTCTCTAGCCAGTAGGGTTGCTAGCCACGACTGGCATGGGATTAGTGGTACAGCCACTCGGTCTTCATCCCAGCATTGGATTCTCCCTCCGCAGAGCAAGAGTCCTGTCTTTTCCTCTTTCTGAACCACCAGGCGATCCAAGGTTGTGTCACGGAACTTGACACCGTCTTGAGCTGCGAGAGCTAAATCTTTGAAAGCTGTTGCTCTTTCATCCACAGACAGGCATGGTCTTGCCTCCCACTTTAACTGCACTGGGGACTGGCTGTTGCTACCCAGCCAGATTTCCACTGCTCGTCTCATCCAGGCTATGGTCCCGCACAACCGTGCCAGTGAACTGATCCTTCGGGGGTCCACTAGGCGCACAAGCGCAATGATCGTTGGACTCGACCATTTCCTGGGCTGGGGTCCTGCTGTGACCAGAGCCGAGAACGCCTTCCTCCGAAGTCCCCCGATCTCTTCAGTAACAGAGGGGTTGATCTCTTGGGCAGTTTTCACAGGCCAATCTGATTCAGGCAACTTCAAAAATCCAGGGCCTTCCTGCCACACTGATCCCTCTGCAAGCTCCTCAGGGGATGCTCCCCTTGTGAGGATGTCGGCGATATTGTCTTTTCCTTTGACCCACCTCCAGCTTTCCACTGGTCCGGCCTTTTGGATTTCCCCAATTCGGTTTGCAAAAAATGTCTGAAAGCCATAGCTATCCTTCTGGATGGCTCCCAGGATTGTCTGACTATCGACAAAATGGGTCCACCGATCGACCTTGATGTAGCAGTTCTTCTCGAAGTATGTCTTCAGGCGTGTTGCGAAGACAGCCCCACACAGCTCTGCTTTAATGACATCACCTTTCTGGTCCAGAGGGGTGAGCTTGGCCTTTGATTCAACCAGCTTCACTACGACTCCATCTTGTTCCGTCTCCCACCGAAGGTAAAGAACGGCTCCGTAGGAAGTTTCGCTGCCATCGGAAAATGTAATCCCCATTGGGCAGCCTATGGCTCCATGGGGTGTGAGGCTCCTATCGAATCTAACTTGGCCAAGCCTCACATACTGCTCAAAAAGTTGTATTGCAGCCTCTCGAAGGCGGGGCGAGAGAGGATCATCCCAGGTGTCCTTGGAGGGACGGTCTCTTCCTGCTTCCTGAAAGGACTCTCTTATGAGCATCACTCCTCGCTGTTTGGAAGGTGAGGCCAGACCGGTGGGGTCATAGAACCCTGCAATCTGACTTAGCAGCATGCGCCTGGTGAGAGGGTCTGGGGTGATGTTTCTGATCTCATCCTCCCGCAGATCTAGCCCGGTTCTCATTTTCCCTCGTCTTTTTGAAAAGTTTACCGATGTCAGCACACGGAGTTTGTCAGATTCAGGTTCGTATCCCACTCCCAATGCCTTATTTTCTTCGTCCGGCATCTGGTTGGGGAGTATCAGGGTCTTGGGCTCCATTGACCTGACGTTGTTGGAGTCAGTGAGTTCTTCACTCCTCCCACTTTGGCCTGTCAGGACCCAGGGCTTTAGGGAGAAGCCGCCTGCTTTTAGGATCTCCTCCACTCCTTTGGACATCTTAATCAGGGTTTGGAGGTCATTATGCGATGTCAATATGTCATCTACATAGCAGTCCTCTGTCAGGATCCGGCGTTCTGCAACCATGGATGCAAACTGGGGCAAGTTTGCCGTCTCTCTCATGGCAACTTGAGCGATGCATCCCGCAGGCTTGTCGCCGATGTTGACCCTGACGACGGCAAACTCATCGATTTCATCTTTGGGGTCATCTCTCCAGAAGAATCGATGGAGGTGTACCTCCTCGTCCTTCAGCCACACAGAATTATACATTTTTTGAACATCTCCAAGAGCAGCATACAAGCTGCTCCTGAATCTCAGAAGGACCCCTCGGATTGGGTTGAGGACATCAGGGCCTTTGTGCAGGAGGTTGTTCAGGCTCATCCCTTTAAACTCCTGGCTACTGTTCCAGACTATCCTTACTGGCGTTGAACTGGAATGAGGATTCGGGGCGACCAGATGGCTGATGTACCAAATCGGCCCGTTCCAGTCCTCAATCACTTTCTGTGTGAGCTTGATGGCTGCTCCTCTTGATACCATCTCGCGGATCTGCTCTCCATATGCTGCTTTCCATACAGGTTCTTTTGCCAGCCGAGCCTCTGTGTTCCGGAAGGTTGCTTCCACCGCTCGGCGGTTATCTGGCAGAATCGCTGGGTTGGCCTTCCATGGATAGGCCGCATCCCAGTGTGGGGCATCGCTGTGCTTGTCCGCTAGCACATAAGAGAGGCAGTCCTTTATCTTCTCCAAGTCCCTTTCTTCTCCAAGGGTCATCTCCTTGCCTCCCGGGGGACACTTGCTGCACTTGCAGCTCCCGCATTTCGGGTCACACGCTGCTCCAATACTATCCCACTTGAACCACTCAAACACCTCCTTATTTGTGGCAGTGGTGTTGCTGAGAGTCACTTCTTCTGACCTTGTTGGGTCCTCCTCACTTAGGCCTACGGTGGCCACAAGGACCTCCTTGTACACCCTTGAGGATGTTCTCATGGTTCTTGCGAAGTGAGTTTCAGACTGGTGCAGCGTTAGATCGACCACCTCGAAAAGATCAGGGTGAGTACCGCCGACGGTTTTGCCCAGTGGGCCGTCCCAGAGGACTAGATCTCCCTCCATCTTGAACGGCTGTGGAACTAGGCGACCTTCCCTGTGGCTGATCAGAAGATCGATGTTCTCAGGACGGACCAGCTCTTCTGCAGCGACGCCAGGAAAGATCTTTCTCAGTTGCTGCGGGGTGACAGGCTGACTTATCTCTGCGATACTCTCCAGGCCGTAGCAGAGCAGTTTGTGTTCCGTTACCGTCCCCTTGGTGGTTTTCACTCTAAGTCGCAGGGAGTATCTCTTGGTTGTGACAGTCGTTGTCATCCCTCCTATTCCGTGGACGATTAACTTGATGTTCTCACCAATCAGTCCAAGGCGCTGGGCAGCGTTGTTAGTTATATAGTTGGTGTCAGAAGCAAGGTCAATAAGAGTGCCGATCATCTGGCCTGAGTTAGTGGTTACTTCCAGCAACATCATTATCACCGGGTACTCTTTCAGTCCACCTCCAGCAGTGCAGATTGTGGTTGAGGCTTTGTTGGAAAATGCCTTTTTGAATTGTGCTCTCAGATCCGGAGTGACTTTTGCCAGAAGCTCTTCCTGCTGGCTGGTCAGTCCGAGGCCTTTCCTCTCCACCCTTTTGGTACCTTGCTCCTCACTGCCAGCATATTTTTCTCGAGCGATGGACTTGGAGCAGAGCAGATAGTGGTGAGACTCTTCCTTGCGGCAGTCCATTTTACTGCAGAGGAACTTTGGGTTGCAACGGCCATCCTTTAGGTGGAAGCACAGGCACCGATTGCATATCCCATGGGTCTTTAGATGGGCCTCTCTCCTCTGGAGATCCATCTCCCTGAAGGCTTTGCAAGCAAACAGCCTGCCAGCATGTGTCTCATCGGCACAGGCAGTGCATGAGCCTGAGCGTGGCTTCCACGGAGACCCTCTTTGGCCTGAGGTGGCTTTGGAGAACGCTTTCTTGACTCCTCTTTCTGGCTTGTCTGCCGGGCCTTTCAGTGACGAGCTTCCCTCACCAGGACTTGCCTCCAGCAGATCCAGCTCCTCCAGGATTGCCTCTTGCTTCTTCAGAAAGTGCAGTAAGCAGTCGAAGTGGTTAAGTGGAGCAAAACCAGTCACAGCATTAGACTTGTGTTCAATCCATTTCTCCTTCAGAGAGCTTGGGAGCTTGCTTTCAAGGGACTGTGCTACCCAACGGTTCTTTATAACATCCTCTTCTCCCAGGATCACAAGGTTGCTAAGGGCCCGCTCCACGGCCTGGATCAGCTCAATTGCTTTCCTGGGGTTGTTTCCCTTCACAGAGGGTAGGCCCTGAACCTCCTCGGATATCCTCAAGACGATTTTCGCCTTGTTCCCGAAGCGGTTGTTGAGGCGCCTGAACATTTCATCCGCCGATGCGCAGCTGGACAGAACCAAGTCTTTTTTCACCCTGTCACTGAGACTTGCTAGGAGGTGGAACCTTGTAACACCAGCCATCCTCTGAGGGTTTCCTAGCTGTTCCAGCTCTTCCCACTCAGCCTTCCACCGGTAGTAGTCAGTCATGTCTCCTGAGAACATGGGCAGGCGTGTTCGTTCAAGGCTGATCTGTGGCCTGAAGCCGTGCGCCCCGGCATGCATGCCAGGGATGCTTTGTGGAGGTGCATACGGTAAGTTTGGGAACGCAGGCGCTCTGGAGACTTGGGGCTGCCTGCCAGCTCTGGTGGGCCCCTCGCCGGACTCGCTGCGCTCTCCATCAGTGTCTACTTCTTCATCCTTTTGTTCCTTGCCAAGCTCTTCTCTACGCTTCAACTTTTGCCGCCACCAGTCTTGCAGTCTGTTGCCCAGTTTGTATAGCTGCTGCTTGTATACTGTTGTCTTGGCGCCAGAGACAAGACTTTCCCATTCAAGCACCTTCTGCTCAAGCATGCTGATTCTCTCCACTAGGCTCTCTCTCAGGACTTGACGTTCTTCCTCTGTCAACTCCTTCATGTCAGTGTCCTCAACTTCGGCACATTTCTCCTCTGCACCATCAGCGTACAGTTTCATGTCGACATAGCCGAATTTGGTCCATAACGTCTCTTTAGCGAGCTGGAGTGTTTCTGTAAATGTGGCCAGGCACTTCGCCGTTTTCTCTTCTGCATGAGCCGCTTCTTCTTCTGCCTTTTCTTCCTCATCTTCCACTTCTCCCAGAGCATCAACATATTCGAGACCGGTATCGTGCACCTTTTCAAAGTCCACACCAAGTGCTCTGATTTCATCGATAAGCGCCCTTTTTTCCAGAAGTTCTACAGTGAGGGACAGCTTCTTGGCTCTCCTGCTGAAGAGGGTTTGTGCTGTGGAGCGCTTTCCTTTCAAGGCCGCTAATTCTGCCGAATCCATCTTCTTTTTTCTGCACTGACCAAGGCGCTGTTACACAGAGGGGTATATTTGGCTTATTCCTCTTTTTTCTGTGCGCCTTCACTGATCAATGCTGTTATGGTGGTGGCAGACTTGACTCTTGACGCGCTCGAACCGTTTGGTTTATTACTGTTCCGTTTTCCTCCCACGGAAAAGGGCAACCCGGTGTACAAAAGGATATTACTCAATTTTCCACTTCTTATTTGTTTATTTCTCTAAAAAGGGAAGCAGGTAATAAACCTGAAAAGTAAGGAATGCAATGTTTCATTTATCATGTGCATAACACAAACATCACATTTCACTCACCACAATAGCCCAATAACAATAAGCAACAATAATAAATAACATTAACCCGTATCTCATCATGACAAATATCAAAATGTTAATTAACTAATAATAGCATAATAAACATGCATTAATCAAAATAAATATATATAAAAATTAATTAATTAATTAATTAATAATAATAATAATAATACTTCACAATCTTTCATATTCACTGGTTCACATTCTGGTTCATATGTCAAACATGTCAAACACTATATTCAAATCCCAAATGTGTATTGAGGCTTTCACCACAATAACTACAACTCCCATAATGCCCGGCGGCAAACCAAGTAGTACGTTAACAACCGGTCTCTGCGATTTACTTAATCAAGCATTCCAAAAACTAAAGAAACAAGCATACACGGACGAGACAGCAACCCCAGAAGTCCAAATGTTAGCACCATGTCTCACAGCTTTACCATTTCTCAACTTCGATCATCAGTAAACTGGTTGGATTTACCGGAGCATAGCGCGATCGCGTTCTCCTCAACGTACAACAACACCAGGGAGCGGACGTAAACATACTGCAACAATACAGCATAGCGATAGCAGATAACATGAAGTGTATAACATGAACGCAGACAAGAAAACAGTGAACTAAGAGAGCTTACCAATTGGCTGCATACCGGGTTGTAAATCGGTTGTAAATACCGTACAAGTAAATCAAATCTCGCGCTTCGTTTTCACGGGTAACCAACGGTTACATGGACCCACAACACACTCCTCTCTTAAAGAAAGACTACACAAAAACGGTTGAAACTCAAACGGTTGTCTATAGGTTTTACTTGAAGCATTTGTACTCTGGATTAAGGTACACTTTGGAATGAAACATGTAAATGAGAAATAATTATATAACACCACAGGAAACACAACAATAGCTAAGACCAAAAAGCCCCACACTATTGCCGAAACCGTCATAATGCCAGCCTGTACGGCTATTGTAAACCAAATGTTAGGCCCACAAGCAGCGAAAGAGATCGCAAAGATACCCCTTTCAAACTCTACCATCGGAAGGCGTATCAATGACATGTCGGCAGACATAGAAGACGTGGTCTTAGAAAAAATCAGGCTATGTGGGAAATTCTCTTTGCAAGTTGATGAATCAACAGACGTGAGTGGTCGCGCACAACTTTTGGGATTTGTGAGATTTGTCGATGGAGGAGAAATTCGTGAGAATTTTTTATTTTGCAAATGTTTGCCCCACAAAACAACGGGAGAGGAAATATTTCGTGTAACTACAGAGTACCTTGAACAAGGAGGTCTAAGTTGGAAACATTGTATCAGTGTCTGCACCGACGGTGCTGCTACGATGACAGGCAATGTCAAAGGTTTCATCAGCAGGATCAGAGCGCAAAACCCAAATGTTCGCACAACGCATTGTTTCCTTCACAGGGAGGCACTAGTTGCCAAGACTTTGCCAAAAGATCTTTCAGATGTATTGGACAGGGCAGTGGACATAGTTAATTTCATAAAGGCGCGGCCGTTAAAGTCTCGTCTTTTTTCCATTCTATGCGAGGAAATGGGAGCCGAGCATCAGAGCTTGTTGCTGCACGCGGAAAGGCTTTGGACCGACTGTACGAGTTAAGAGAAGAACTCAGAGTGTTCCTATCGGGAGAGAATTCGGCATATGCGGAGTTAATTGCAGATGCACAATGGTGCGCAAAACTCGCATACCTGGCCGATATCTTTAAGCACCTCAATGAACTTAATTCTAAAATGCAAGGTAAAGAGGAAAATCTTCATCAGACAAATTGCGTGGCTTCAAGTCTAAACTCACTCTCTGGCGCTCTTGTGTGAAACAGGGGAGAGTTGAGATGTTTCCTCTGTACAGTGAACATTCAAACAGCAAAAAAAATTACGACCTTATCTCTCAGCATCTGCAAACCCTTGACGAGAGATTTAACAACTATTTTCCAGCCGAGACCTTTGCTGGTTTTGACTGGGTCCGTGACCCGTGGAATTCGTGCGCTTTGGAGAGCGCAGCCGACCTGCCATTGCAGGCACAGGAGCAACTGGCAGAGATGAGAGAAGATCGTACATTAAGGATGACATTTCAAGATATGGCATTGGATACATTTTGGATATCTTTGGAGAAGGAATACCCGATATTGTCAAGTAACGCCGTTGACATACTGCTACCCTTTGCCACGACATATTTGTGTGAACTGAGCTTTTCGAGCTTAACTTGCATCAAGAACAGGTACAGAGAGCGCCTTAGAGCTGTGGACCAGGAGCTACGTGTGTGTCTGTCATCCATTCCTGCGAGAATAGAGCGATTGTGTGCATCCTCCCAGGCCCAAGTCTCTCACTGAGATTAAGTCACACTCCTGTGTGTGTGTGTGTGTGTGTGTGTGTGTGTGTGTGTGTGTGTGTGTGTGTGTGTGTAGTTGTAGTAGCCTATGATGCTATATGCGTTATGCATTTTGTTGGTCTTCTGTTTATTCTAATGATATAAGTGTAGTGTAATTTAGTGAAAAATTATTTGTGTTGTCTAGGCCCATCTTTTTTGGGGGGAAAAAAATCAAGTTTGTTTTGATGTAATGAATGAGTCATTAACTTGTTTTACAGAGCTGGAATGACATTTAATTCCACAACATTTCTTTATTTCCATTATCATAATTTACATTAAAAAAAAAAAAGTTTGGGGTGCCTTGAGATTTTTCATTCATGTAAAGGGTGCCACGACTGAAAAAAAGGTTGAGAAACACTGTGTTAGAGAACAAGAACAAAAAAAGAAAGTTTTGGGTTCACCCCTTGTTGGAGCGGAGGCAACAGCAGGGTGAGTTCCATCCATCAGCTCATCCAAGAGCTGAAACTCGGTTTCGGCAGTATTTTCGGATGAGTGTGGCTGAGTTCGAGGCGCTTCTTGTCATCCTTGGTCCTCATCTGAGGAGACAGCACACCAATTACAGGGAGCCCATCGACCCTGAACAACACCTGGCAGTGTGTTTGAGGTAGGACTAAGGACTTTACACTCTACACTTTGTTTTAAAAATGATACATTGGCCTACTTCCATTTACTGAACAGTTGGGCTAGATCTTTCTTTCATGTTCTGATACTGTATTATCAGGTTGTATACGAATATCCTACCGATAGGGTAAACGTTAGGGTACGATAGGCTAGGCTAGGGTAACCGTTAACTGTCTCACGCGTAATGGTTATTTGGGCATATAAAAGGTGTTGATTGGATCCAGTAATATCCGCGAGGCCAAAAATGTAGCCTACAGGACATGACTGTTTGCATTCCACGTAACGACACAGATGGTGAAAAGAAAAGGACATTACAGACGACAGGTAGCCTATAGACAAGCACAAGATGGCAAGTAGGCTATTTTAACTGGCATAATGCAAACGACGTTTCAGAATATATAGCCTAGTTTACACACACTCAAACCACCAAAAGTCTGCTTTCAAGCATGAGCAAATCATTATTATGCGCAAGACGCACCATTGATATATGTTATGGATGTTGAGCATTGACCTACTAGCGACACCTAGTGGTATGTTATGTTATGCTGAACCCGATAATAATGTGCGCAGCCAGTTGTGCCAGTTGTGCTTCATTCAATAAAAGCTTGAACTGAAACAATATAGACGGGCCAGAGCGCAAACTGGCGGAGATGGGGAGGCAGAGACGTGTGCACTGCAAATATAGATTTTTTGGAGAGGAATGAGACATGTAGCCTTCTATATATAACAAGTTTGTGTATTGTTCTTGTAAACGTATAGGCCTATGACAAGTTAATAGCCTACTGCATTTTCTCTTGACTTTTAGATTTCTCAGTACTGGGGACTCATTCACCACCATTGCCTCAAGTTTCAGGCTGGGGAAATCGACAGTGGCAGACATTGTGAAGGATGTCTGTGGGCTCATCTGGTCGCTATTAGTGGCAGAATACATGCCGGAACCAACAGAGGCATTATGGAGGAAGGTTGCTGCTGGCTAGACAACAGCGAAATTTCCCGAACTGCATTGGTGCACTGGACGGGAAGCACGTCGTGATCCAGAAACCATCTGGATCTTTATTTTTTAATTATAAGGGCACCTTTAGCATTGTTCTGCTGGCCCTGGTTGACCACAATTATAATTTCATTGCTGTTGATGTTGGAGCATATGGGAGCAACAGCGATGGAGGCATCTTTGCTAATTCAAACCTAGGGAAGAGCCTTGATGCCGGCATCCTTCATGTACCACCTGCTCCCTTACCTGATGCCCCAGAACTGGGAAGGCTACGATACACAATAGTGGCTGACGATGCGTTTCCTTTGAAAACCTACATCATGAAGCCCTACCCTGGGAGACACCTGCCAGAGGAGAGGCTCATTTTCAATTATCGGCTCTCCAGTGCCCGTCGCATGGTGGAGAATGCCTTTGGCATTCTAACACAGAGGTGGCGTGTGTACCAGCGGCGGATGCAGCTAGCACCGGACACAGTGGATAAGGTAAAGTAGCCTGTTGTACAGTATAAGTGGTCATGAAGTTAGATATATTTCTTTGATGTAAAAAGATCTCACTGGCAACCCTGACCTTATATTTGGCACCTCAGGTGATCAAGGCCACACGTGTCCTTTGCAACTACCTCCGGCAAGAGGCAGGTCAGGCAGTAGAGGATGGGCGGCACAGAAATGTGGAAGGTGAAGAGGATGATGAAGAGGCCGTGGACCACTTTCTACCCGCCATCCCACCTCTTCGAGGGCACCGCAGACCATTGCAGGCCATGCAGAACCGGGACACACTGTGCCGTTATTTCTCCTCACCTGCAGGTCAAGTGGGAGTGAGTTAGAGTGCCCCTTACCACATGCCCCTTAGGTGGTGTAAGTTATAGCGTAACTAACTGTTAAGGTAAACGTTAAGGTTAACGTTAAACAAAACAAATAAAAATGGCCCGTTTAGAGAGAGAACTATTTGAAGAAGACGTGGAAGACCATCACTTCGCCAAACGAGAGAGGGTACAAAGGGATAGAATTAATCCTCTATATATACGACAACGTTGATATTCACGCCCGTTTTCGGTTCAGGCGAGAACAAATAATTTTAATCACCGACATGCTCTCTCCCTATATTCAGCACCAGTCGGAGCTTAACGGGGCTCTACCGCCTTCGTTGCAAGTTTGTATCGCGTTGAGATACTTTGGATCAATGCAACTGGATCAATGCAACTGGATCAACTGGATCAATGCAAAATGTGGTGGGAGACACCATACAGGTTCATAAAAGCACTGTGTGCCGAGCGGTGCGTAGAGTTGCACTGGCGTTATGCCGGCATTTGGACGAACACGTCAGTATGCCTTCGGCAGCCAGACACCATACGGTGTCTCAAAGCACCTAGCAGCCACGAAAACGCATTTGTGAACAGAAAGGGCTTCCATTCCATCAATGCCCAGCTGGTCTGTGATCACGAACTTGTGATAACCAATTGCGTTATTAAATGGCCCGGATCGAAACATGAGTTTCATTTTTCGCCAGTCAAGCCTCTTCCAGGATTTTGAAACGGGTAGAGCGACAGGAATGTTGTATATATAGATAGATATATGAATATATAATATTTCTTATATATATAAATTCTTCTATATAAATATAGATAAATAGATACTTTATTGATCCCCTTGGGGAAATTCACTTCATTGTTTACATTTTGCTTTGCTTGCTGATTGGCTATAAAGTTCTTATCGTCACGTTATGCGACAAGATCTCTTTTTAGTAACAACTTGCGCACTACTAAATATTTACTAGCTAAGACATTGCCTACGTTGGTGTGGTGCAACCGAAATTAGTAAACGGCTAGTTTGAAAATAGCTAGTAACAAGTAAGAGTTTAGGAATGACTAAATGCTTGAATTTAGTAATGACTTACGCAAAACTGGTGCAACCCAGTCCAGGTGCACGGCATCCTTCTCCTCAAAACGCTCCCTCTCTCGCTCTCTTTCTTCCTTCCTCTCAAGGTACTTTTCTAAATAAGAGGGTCTTGCAGGGGTTTGCCGCCTACGCCTTGAAGGGTTAGGAGGGCTAGGAGACTGGCCATCCTGGCTCTCTGCCTCTTCTCCTCTTCTGCCTCTTCTCTCTCTTCTCCCATTTCTCCCTCATCCGCAACTCCTTCAGCCCTCATCTCCGATGCTAATATTACTTGAAACCCTGTGGCAACAATTACATACAAATTCTCACTAAGTTGCTTGAAGGTAAAACTGATTCAACCATATAAACCATATCATCTGAAAGCTCATACCCTCAGGATGTAATCTAATGACACATGTCCTTCCCTCCTTATTAGTATGCTGCCCATGCATAATAAATTGTGTATTGGTAAATAGAGTATATGCCTGTAGAAGACATTTCTGTAATAAAAGTTTAGGGTACTCAACTTTTCTGGGTTTACTATTGGGCCTGTGGGAATTGCAACTAGACTATATGACAACAATCACATTCATTTTGATAAACCGCCTGCCTCCTGGTGGTCATTAATGAAAATAGACGAGCACGTATGACATATTAGATTAAACTACCTCCTGTGTTCCTGAGATTGATCAATGAAGGACATGCCATCAAAGTGCTTCCACTTCTTCTTTCGCCCTGCTGCCTGTCCACTCACTCCCTGCGCGTCCTTCTTGCACTTTCTATACATGTCCTGCAAATTTTTCCACTGCGTCTGCACCTTAGACACTGAACACAGAATGCAAAATTAACGTATACATACTGCTAGTTGTTTTGCCCTCCCCCTATACTCACGCTTCCCTTCAACCGATTGCAAGTGTTCACGGCAGAGGATTGAAATAGTTCCCATGATTTTCATTCGGACAAATAGCCACGACATTTGAGCATTGCATCAAGTTGATGACACTAATCTACTGATGTCAACAAACTAGGCTAGCAGCCGAAAACATAGCTAGCTTGGTAGCTCGGCTACTACTTCTGACGTCTGACACTACCTCAGCAGGGGATTGGCTAATATTCACTTTGTTTACACGTTGTTAAAGGAACCATTACCACTGTCCTGTAGTTCACGGGCTATTCCAGCCCATACGTTGTCCTTCAATTTCGTGTCAATATAATCTTGCCGACTTTTGTCGAACCAAATCAGGTGCTGGCTGACAAGGTTGACAAGTCGGTCGCCCATTTTTGCCGGGTTTTTTCCCTCTTTGCTTTTCATTCTATTATGTAGAACACAAATCATGTTTTGATTGGTCAGGCACATTTTTCTGCAAGCGAAATTCCGCTTCAAAACAGACTGGTCTGATATTTTTTTCCGCTCAGCGGAATTCACCTTTTAGTGTGCACAGCTTCATTAGAACACATGTGTTTGTTAATCAGTTAAATTCCGTGCGGAAATTCGCTCAGAAAATCACAGAAAATCCGCCTTGGTGTGGAAGGGCCTTATAGCAGGTATTTGAGCTGTTGTTGAAAACGACAATAAAAAGCCACCATCACCATATTTCAATGACCAACAAGGAAAATAATTATTACATTTACATTACATTTAGGGCATTTAGCAAACACTTACAAAGAGTACATTTATAATGTATCAATTGAAAATAATAATATAATTATATTATACATAATTACAATAATAATTATAATATATTGATTCAAAAAACACAGACAGACAATTATACACTTACATAAGACAACTTATATTAAAGTATATTAAAAAGAGAGAGAGTGAGTTTCTTTCTGTGTTCTAAATGACGTTATGTTGCTCAATACGTCCTGCAGCAATCATAACATTCAATTTGCAACTTTGTTCTCAGTTCAAAACATAACAGCATTCGGCGTGATATTCAAGAGATATGATGAAGGTGTAATTTTACCTGTCTGCCGCAACATCCACCCATGGTTGCAGTCCTCTACAAATGGGTAGACTCCTGTTTTGCTCGTGGTAATGTCTTCTCTCGTACAATGGTAATCTCAAGACAATTCGCTAAAGACGCTTCAACGTGGCGGTCCGTGTCGGGCGTCTAAGTTGAATGAGGCAACTTCTGCAGTCGTCAAGGAGACGCGTTGATCAGCGTTCAATGTCCTTATATAGATTACATAAAGTACATATGAACGATTACCTCGTATTGTTTATTGTTTGTCTTTACTTCGGGTTTCACATGTTATTTCAGATTATATGATGTGATAGCTATAAAATAAATAGTAAGTAAATGAGTAAATGTTGAGAGTAAATGATGGACTAGCCTATCGTTATTATTCTAATTAATATTTGTATTAATATTGGTGTTATTGTAACCAACCAATAGAAACACTCCAGAGTCCTGATAGCAGTTTACTACCAACCAGGATTTATTCAGATATTACTGGGACAGAAATAGCATCTCACCTCTTATTCCTTCACCAAAACAACTCAAAAGGTTATAACATTCACCATATATATATATGAAAATAAATGTATTTAGAATCTCCCTTTTTGAAAAGAAAGGAAAACTTGAATACTTGAGTTTTACAGGTAGGGAGTATTTACTCCATAAACAAATAGAGAAAGAATAAACAAAATCACGGATCAGGTGTTTAATAAAAGAGTCAGTTGTTCTTGCAGAAAAAATAAATGGCTGGCCAGCCAAAAAATAGAGCTCTTTCTATTTATGATGTATGTGTAGCATGTGCAGGGGGGTTGGGGATACGTACGTGTGTCTACCTGGAGAATGGTCCAGGGGTCGGTTCACGAAGATGTTCTCCTCTGCGACCATCTCCCTCTCTGAAGTCGACCGTCGCTACCAGTTATAACTTCTACCGGAGAAACATGGAGGCACATTAACACATTGAGCTGCGACTGCAGTACGTTCCTCAGAGCCCGCGAAACCCACTAAGTAACACGTCACGAAGTTTACATTAGCACAGATTATGAACTTATTTATACATGACAACAGAAAGTAAAGGAAAAGTACAGAATTATATGACACTCTGCTTTGCAACATGACTTGCCTTAGCAGGCACTTAGCATTACACGCCGTCAACAAATCAACAATATTCGTCGGTCGTTTAACTAAACCTTCATACTATATATATATATATATATATATATATATATATATATATATATATATATATATATATATATATATATAACACGTCATTACAAAATTAGCAACATTACCCATTAAATGTTAATGCTCACCTAACAATGAAACACCAGTTATAACTTCTACCGGAGAAACATGGAGGCAACCCATTAAGCTGCGACTGCAGTACGTTCCTCATAGCCCGCGAAACCCACTAAGGGCGGGAACCAGCTGGATGTCTACTAACTACCGTAATGGTGCTTAAAGGGCAATGCACCCAAAACAAATCTGAAGAGCTTACAATAAGTAACTGTACTTACCTCTGGGTTACATTATCATCATCATCATCATCATTGCACCTTATTCTGTTTGTTCACCTTATCCCATTACTTTTACGTACTGACCTATTATTCGCTTATTCATTTATTACCACTGTATTACCTTCGTACTTATTTTATTTTTATTACGTCAATTTCAGTTGACCCGGAGAACAGCAGTTTCACCGCTGGCAGTGATGTACGTTGTTATCTCGTATGTGACATCTTCTATTTATAAAGCAAGAGACGTCTGTCACTGTCTGTTGCTCGCATAATCGCGCTGAGTTTGTCAGATCAACCTAAGATTTTGGATATGGGTTGAGCATGGCACGATGGTGTGCATCCTTGATTCGGAAGGTTTTTGGAGTAATTTACATTTTCGCTGAATTTTCACGCTACGGCCATTCACACTTGCTACGGACGGGCGCGACTGACGGCCGAGGAAATGCACAAACTTGGAAAAACACTATCTTTCAACTGTGGATGTTCATAATTGTAGATGTCCTCCATTACAGTAATGTCGTCTGTAAGTAGTATTTATTAAGTTTCACCACAATGTTCTTATCTGCTCATCGTGTTTGCTGACATGGCTACAACATGGTCTAATATTGTGTTTCATTTGAATTAAAGAAAGCATGGCATTAGGTGTAATCAGATTAAAGTTACTTATCCAAGTCACTGTGAGTTACTATTTTTCATATAATCAGGTTGTTGCAGAGACAGACCCACCTCTTCATTGTGTATTCTTGAGCTGAGTTGCGCACCACGGCTAGGCTACGCTTTGACAAGACTCTTTCTCCAGTCCCGTTAGCATGGTTAAAATGCTTAAAGCTAAACAATGTTTAGCATAATATTCCAATAGCAGCAGGATGTAGGTTACCAAAAGTTTACCAGAAAGTCTTGTGTTCAAAATGGGCAGGCTACAACATCCAGTTTCATATCCAGTTTTGTTGAGTTTATCGGCAGAGTGTTGCTGCTGACGATTGTAAGGAAGGAGCTGACGACTTCTTAACATTTTATCTCATTTATTTCACTGAACCATAAAACGTGGCCATCTGCCAGTTGGGCTGAACATCGACTTAGACGCATAGAACAAACGCACACATAAAAATGTCCAACTACGGTAAGTCCATAGTGCCAAACATACAATATCATATTGATACGATTGATACACATTAATCATTGTGTGCGCTCTTGCGCCCCCTGGTGTTACAACAAGAACACAGCAACATTATTCATCCTGAGGATATACAGTACATTTCTTATATATTTTAACACCCCCACTTGTACTCAGGTTGGTAAAAAAAAAAAACGTCAATAAAAATTGAACAAATATGTACCCTTGGCTTACACATATTAATCACCAAAAAGAAGACCTGCAAACTTTCTCAGTTTGAACTTGCTGACAGGTTTCGTCATCAAATCAGCGACCATACCTGCCGAGAATTGCATCCCCCTGTTTTTCCAGGCTAGAAGAGTAGCACATATATGAAATTCACACTGTTAAGCCAAAACAGCCTAAATATGAGCTGGTAAAACCATGTGATTCAAAATCTCCAGGAATAAAGTTACAGGGTGGATGCATTATTCGGCAGTGCTGTATATGAGCTGCCGAATAATGCATCCACCCTGTTTCGAGTTTTAATGATGTTGTTGGACTTTCTCTATCATTTCGGAAAAGCACAGTCTAGCACTCTTGTGGGCTAAAAGAGAGAGCGGCTGACATGCAGCATAGGACTGCAATTCCTCATGGAACTAAGGTCACTGCAAGGCATGTTTGTGTTTCTACTGTCATGCTCACTGTAATACAACCTTCAACCTATGGCTCACTTGATCTAAACACAGTGTCTTTTCTCTCCTTCAGTGGTTGACTGCGGCCGCCCCCCCAACGTGGAGGATGCGGTGGTGTTGTCCACCTCAGGCTCCACGTATGGCAGCGTGGTCCTCTTGGGCAGCCAGGACAGCCAGGCGTGGAGGCGGGGAGACGACTGGTCCACGTGCGGGGTGGACAGAACCTGGAGCAGGCCAGGCCTGGTTTGTGAAGGTAAGATAACATGTTGTTGAGGCACCTTCATCACAGTGTGATGTTTGTTGGTGTAATACAATATTCCTCCCCAGGGCATTGTAAAAATGAACACAACACCGTTTAAGATTGATGAAAGATCCTTTCATGTGTTTGCTGCTATATCTGATACCTTGTGACTCAGAGAGTGTAAGGCTTTGCTTAGGCCTGTGAACTCTGTCAAAAAGTTCTGACAGAGTTCTACGTGTCAGGAATGGTACACAAATGCAGTTCATGATGTAGTCATAATATCACCCGTTAAAAGGGATGTTTTTGGAGGGTCATGTGACCAACACGTGCATGGTCGGAGACTCTGAAGCTCCCAACAACTATCCCTCATTTTCGCAAATAAGACAGGTTATCTACTCTGCATTTTTATTTTGAAAGTCAGAAGGTTTGGCAGACACTCTGACGACCTTGGCAGATAGGAGGATGCTGTCCAGGCTACGGACTATCATGGACAATGCCTCTCACCCTCTCTTTTCCACCCTGGCTCAGCGGAGGAGTACCTTCAGCAGAAGACTCCTCTCACCGAGATGCACCACAGAGCGATATAGGATATCATTCCTGCCTGTGGATATCAAACTATACAATTTGTCACATTCATCTTAGTTTCTGCTGCATAACAGGTTATTCATATTGCATAACTGGTCATTTTACTACATAACTGGTCATCTCTCTGCATAACTGGTATTTTTTACCACATACAATCCGACATGCTACATCTTTGTGTATGCTATTACCTCTTAGTGTATGCCTGGATGTATGTACATTTATGTCTATTTTTATATTTCTATATGTATATTTTTTGTGTATTGTATTACATAGGTTTATATTTTACATAGGTTTATATTATATATTTATATATTCTAACACTCTACTTTACGTAGAGTGTCTGTCTCTTCTTTCTTTTTTTCCCTGGAGTATTGTAACAAATGCAATTTCCCTCAGGGATCATTAAAGTATTTCTGTCTGTCTGTCTGTCTGTCTGTCAGACATGTGGTGGAACAAAAAACAAGCCGGATCACAACAAGTAGACTGTCCAGGCTGATGATCAAGACCGGAGTAACAATGTGAGAATTACAGGGATTGTATGATCAAAATGACCAAATCACACTATACAGAATGGCTCGTTAGTCTAGGGACATGATTCTCGCTTAGGGTGCGAGAGGTCCTGGGTTTAAATCCTGGACGAGCCCCATGTAAAGGGCATTTTCTATGCTCAAAGTTGTGTGCCGTTGCTCAGAAGTTCTATTCCAAAACTGCTTGTTTCAAAGCCTAACCTATAGCACTCAAAGTCAGTGCTTTCTGCCCTTTGTATTTAAGCATAACAAGCCACGCCACAGTATTACCTTTTGAGAATGGCACAGAACTTCTTGGCAGTGGTGGGATTTGAACCCACGCCTCCTGAGAGACTGGAGCCTAAATCCAGCGCCTTAGACCGCTCGGCCACACTACCGCAAAAGACAACTTTTCTTCAATGCCTCTTCAGAATTGTGCTTAAATGCAAGTTTTGTCCTGGAAGAGTTGGGATTTGAAACACTACGTCCTGAAAGCAGAGCGTAAACACATCACTTTGACCCCTGGGCCACTATAACTCACTGGATGTCTTTAATCATTGTAATACAAAGTTAGACTTTAATTCGGTCTGAAGAAAGAATATTTGAACTTGGTGGCAAAGTTGAGACCATAACAACATGTTTAAGACGTTGTGTTATGGTCTATTATGGACCAAATTCAAAGATGACCAAATGTAGTAGGTACAGTGTGGCTTGTTGGTCTAGGGGTATGATTCTCGTTTAGCGTGTAAAAAGTCCTGCGTTCAAATCCCGGACGAGCCCCATGATGCAGTAACTTTATGTGGAAAATTGATTGATTTAACAATCAGAAAGATGCTCACCATGCATGTACAACAATGTAATGGATAACACTCTGGACATTGAAATTAGTGGTCTGATTTTGTCATTATAGTTAGACTTTAATTGGTTCCAATTGAAGCAAGAATGTTTGAATTTGCTGGCATAGTTCTGGCTATATCAATTTGTATTGATATCGAATTCTGGCCATAGCAATATGTGTAACTGGTTTGTCATTGCACCCATTTTCAAAATGACCAGATCACACTAGCACAGCATGGCTCCGAAAATGATCTTTAATATAGAATCATAATGATCATTCTCGGACGGATACTCGTTACACACTGTAGGTGGCGGTATGGACTCGGTCAACGAGAGAGTCAAGCCAACGAAATAATTCAGGAACGCATCAAACAAATAGCAATGTAAATCAAATCTTAAAAAAATATAATATAATAAATACGTATTTAATGTCAATGAAAATAATACTGATGTTCCATAGCTGTTTTGATTAAAATTGTCCGTAAATTATGACTTACCCGGACGTGTAATAATTAGACATAGGCCTACATACTTACTTAATCTACAGTTACAGTTAATAGTTTTCACAGTGCAAAGTGATTATTTACACAATTACCCGCAATATACACAAATGAAGATGGAATTTTCAAATGGCAAATAGACAGGACAGAAACGGAACTGCCAAGGACCCCTATATATACGCTGTCCGTGCGTTTCCTCTGCCTCTTGGTTAGTTGTCAGCTGCACGAAAGACAGGAGTCGAATATAGAAACAATAGTTATACAGGCAGGGTAATTTTGCACAATTACCATTTTTAATTTAGATAATCAAATTTAGAAATGCATTTGAGGGCTTGGGTTAATATGGACGAGTATGTTGCATGTATTCGCTTATTACCACGTGGCTGAACTGCCCGTCATGTGCACGCTGCTGGTGTGTTGGGGAGACTGAACTGTTTACTAAATGTGCTACTGAGGACCTAAACAGTTATTACAAATAGTGACTGCGATGTGTTGGTAAAGAACTAAAATGATGTTGACATTGAGCAGCACATGTACACACAAATGATGGAACAAATTCTGTTGTTGTTCAATTTAAAAGGTGAGTTATCAATTTGTTTAAATTAAAGCATGTTTAATGTAATCGTGCATGATAAATTGCACATGTATGAAAAGTTTCAACTTTATTATATTTTGTATTGTAGTGTTCCGTCAACGAAGATGGCGGCTACTGGCCCAAGACTGGAATGTAAATACGCATTTGGTTGGTGTTCACAATAGTTGCTTTTATGATGATTTTGTCTGGACTAGTGACCGATTCCCAATACGTTGGCACGGCATATGGAATGGCATTGGCCCCAACATCTTGCATTGCTTGTCTGTTTAAACGTAATGTCTGTTTGTTGACTCGGTTATTTCGTTATTCCGTTTTAAACACGGAAGCTTACTCGCAGCGCACTGAGACACACTTGCTTTTTGAAGTGTTGGATCTTTCCATGTAATAAACAATCTTTCTATGACATTCATTTGTGTTGACTTGTACATGGCGTCTAAGGCTTACTCAATTTCAGGTTGAAGGTGTGTTGAGGCCCATGGTGGTGCCATGTGACTAGTAAGTATGATTCTGGTTAATGACTATTTCATGAAGTTCTTGCACAGTACACTGAAGATGCATGATTAGTTATTACTGTGAAGCTGTGCAAGTCCCATATGTATTGCAGCAATTTTGCTACTCCTAGTCTGTCGATGATGATTCAGTTATTTGGTTCTACTGATTTAAAAACTGAAGCTTACTCGCAGCGCACTGAGACAGTCAAACACTTGATGACTAGCAAAATGATGTAGGTCTGGTTTCAAAGGGCTGATGTCAATGTGCATCTAGATGCCGTTTTGATTTAAAGCCAGGAACCACCATTTGGTGATGGTCACTATAAAGTCTAACTTTGCTACTTGTCCATCTTCTGTTGCAGGTGGACTGGGGCCCATGGTGCTGTCATGTGACTAGTAAGTCTAAATGTGGTTGTTGATTACAATAGGAGAAATGTGCTATAATGATGAAACATTTGACTAGAGTCTCTGATAACTCATGAAGTTAATTCACAGTACGCTGACATGCATATTTAGCTAGTATTTACTTCAAATACAAATGCAGTTGATGCTAATTGATTGTCTGCTTGTATCTTCCTAACAGGTTTAATGGGAATATTTGGGTCTACGAATTGTGCAGACTTCATTTCCCTCTGTAAGTCTTTTTGCACCACATTTTGATGCTTCTAGTCTGTCGATGATTGTTATTTGGTTCTACTGATTTTAAAACTGAAGCTTACTCGCAGCGCACTGAGACACACTTGCTTTTTGAAGTGTTGATCTTTCCATGTACTGAACAATCTTTCTATATTAAATTGCGTTGACTTGTACATGGCGTCTAAGGCTTACTCCATTTCAGGTTGAAGGTGTATTGAGGCCCATGGTGGTGCCATGTGACTAGTAAGTCTGTGTCTGATTCTGGTTAATGACGGAGTGATGTGCTATAATGTATTTGACTAGTCTGACTATTTCATGAAGTTCTTGCACAGTATAAGATGCATAGTTGGTTATTACTGTGAAGCTGTGCAAGTCCCATACGTATTGGAACAATTTTGCTACTTCTAGTCTGTCGATGATGATTCAGTTATTTGGTTCTACTGATTTAAAAACTGAAGCTTACTCGCAGCGCACTGAGACAGTCAAACACTTGATGACTAGCAAAATGATGTAGGTCTGGTTTCAAAGGGCTGATGTCAATGTGCATCTTGATGCCGTTTTGATTTAAAGCCAGGAACCACCATTTGGTGATGGTCACTATAAAGTCTAACTTTGCTACTTGTCCATCTTCTGTTGCAGGTGGACTGGGGCCCATGGTGCTGTCATGTGACTAGTAAGTCTAAATGTGGTTGTTGATTACAATAGGAGAATGTGCTATAATGATGAAACATTTGACTAGAGTCTCTGATAACTCATGAAGTTAATTCACAGTACGCTGACATGCATATTTAGCTAGTATTTACTTCAAATACAAATGCAGTTGATGCTAATTGATTGTCTGCTTGTATCTTCCTAACAGGTTTAATGGGAATATTTGGGTCTACGAATTGTGCAGACTTCATTTCCCTCTGTAAGTCTTTTTGCACCACATTTTGATGCTTCTAGTCTGTCGATGATTGTTATTTGGTTCTACTGATTTTAAAACTGAAGCTTACTCGCAGCGCACTGAGACACACTTGCTTTTTGAAGTGTTGATCTTTTCATGTACTGAACAATCTTTCTATATTAAATTGCGTTGACTTGAACATGGCGTCTAAGGCTTACTCCATTTCAGGTTGAAGGTGTATTGAGGCCCATGGTGGTGCCATGTGACTAGTAAGTCTGTGTCTGATTCTGGTTAATGACGGAGTTATGTGCCATAATGTATTTGACTAGTTTGACTATTTCATGAAGTTCTTGCACAGTATAAGATGCATAGTTGGTTATTAATGTGAAGCTGTGCAAGTCCCATACGTATTGGAACAATTTTGCTACTTCTAGTCTGTCGATGATGATTCAGTTATTTGGTTCTACTGATTTAAAAACTGAAGCTTACTCGCAGCGCACTGAGACAGTCAAACACTTGATAACTAGCAAAATGATGTAGGTCTGGTTTCAAAGGTCTGATGTCAATGTGCATCTTGATGTCGTTTTGATTGGAAGCCAAGAACCACCATTTGGTGATGGTCACTTAAAGTCTAACTTTGCTACTTGTCCATCTTCTGGTGCAGGTGGAATGGGGCCCATGGTGCTGTCATGTGACTAGTAAGTCTAAATGTGGTTGTTGATTACAATAGGAGAAATGTGCTATAATGATGAAACATTTGACTAGAGTCTCTGATAACTCATGAAGTTAATTCACAGTACGCTGACATGCATATTTTGCTAGTATTTACTTCAAATACAAATGCAGTTGATGCTAATCGATTGTCTGCTTGTATCTTTCTAACAGGTTTAACGGGAATATTTGGGTCTCCAAATTGTGCAGACTTCATTTCCTCTGTAAGTGTTTTTGCACCACATTTTGATGCTTCTAGTCTGTCGATGATGATTCAGTTATTTGGTTCTACTGATTTAAAACTGAAGCTTACTCGCAGCGCACTGAGACAGTACCAATGTTTCAAAGATTTTTAGCACCTATTCCCTCTGTCACTTAAATATATTTGCCTTTTTCTAGATGTATAAGTCCGGGATGCAGAGCAGGAGCTACTTGAGGGATGATATCCAGTAAGTAGTCATTTGGTTTCGGCCTGGAAGATGCTCTGAGCTGATGCGCTGTAATGATGATTTCACTAGACTAGAGTCTCTGACTATCACTCATGAAGATTGTTCACAGTACTCTGACACGGCACAGCACTGCATTTTAGTCACAGCTGTTCATTATCATTTATACTAACGGTGCATTTTTTCTTTTTAGGTCTAGATGCTGATCGATTACAAAAGGAAAACAAGCCTGATTACATGTTTAATTGTGAGTAGCTTGCTCCCATTCATTAAGTTTGTGGCATATTTATAAAACCAGGGTTGATTTAAGGTTTCTGCAATGGCAAATTGGAGTTGCGTGTCAATCCCAGTCCTCAAGTACCACTGCCCTGCATGTCTTAGATGTGTTCCTCCTCCAGGACACCTGATTCTAATGAGTGGCTCGTTATCAGGTCACTGCAGAGCTTGATGACGAGCTGATCATTAGAATCAGGTGTGCTGGAGGAGGAACACATCTAAAACATGCAGGGCAGTGGTACTTGAGGACTGGGATTGAGAAACCCTGCATGCTTACAATTATCATTCCATGTAGAGATATTATCATTCATTCCAAGATATGGTGTCGTGTCAACTTTTTCTTGTGGCTGTGTACTGTTTGGAGCTACCTTCAGCCAGATTGTTTTGGCTTGATACTGCCTTAAAAGATATTCTCTTCCGATACCAAATGGCGAATTGGAGACGAGCTCCACTAGGCAAATGTTTGTTTACATGTCGTAAACTCTTTTCACAACATTAACACTGACTTGTCATTTTATAATGCAGGTTGGATTCTGTTGCGGGGGCTGTCAATTGGTATGCATTTTAGATTAAATATTCTGTATGGGTGGATGAGAACTAATATGCTGGAATGATGACCATTTTAGACTAGAGTTTCTGATGACTCATGAAGTATATTCACAGTACACTGAGCTAGCGTATGTTTGGATGAAAACTATTGGCTTGATCAAAATTGATACTAAAGCTGGTGGTCTTTGTGGGCTTACAGGTGCTGTTTTTGGAAGAGACTAGAACTTCATCAAAGCTCAATCAAGTTGGGTTTCATGCTGACGTGCCCTAAACCTTTGACATTTCTACAACTGAAAATCTACTTGTGTAGTCTGTAATAAAGAATTTTGGATAACAAATGTATACTGTTGGCTCATACAAATTGAGTTTTGACTATGACAAGACTTTCAGAAATGAACACTGATCAGCTGGTGACTTTCACTGAATGTTAATAAATGTCTAAATCAATTGGCCTGTACAGTTTTGTGAGTGGCAAAGAAGTAATTGATCCAAATTGGCAAAGAAGTAATTGATCCAAAGGTGTAACACAATGTACATTTGTCTGGATTGGCACATATTTGACATTGCTTAATTTTACCAATGACTAACGGCCCGTTTAGAGATTGATTTTGAGCCTAGTCATCTTTCGCAATATCTTCCTGTTAAAAGAACTGAGGACGGCAGTGTGGCGACTGGAACCTATGACTGGAACGCTCCAAACCGGATCCTGCTGTCATTTCCGGCAAGGTGGTACTAGCTGCTTTGGGTCATAGTTGACATGGCAGTGAGTTGAGAGTGGCCATCACTTAGACGTATTTTATGATGGATCATTTGCCTACACATGCTTTTACAGCTTTCAGCAACGAATGTGTCGATTTTTGCAAATTCTAAACATTTCTAATTCTATATTATAATCCAATCCAATCGATGAGCTACAACGTCACACATTCAGCAAAGGTGAGCGAATAGTTTCAAGACAACCCAGCTGTTGTATATCAAGCATTGTAACTTGGAGATACCTGACAAATATCTATTGTTGTTCTCAGCTTGTTTGTAGGCACAAGCTCGTGTGTGCTAGGCTAAGCTAGCTGAAGTTGTTTTTGTACATTTATCGTTTTAACATTGACATTTAAGTCGAAATCGTATTCTTACTGAGTTTTCTCTTGACAGGGATGAGGACGACTGCAATTAACAATATTCTGCGATTGTGTGAAACTACAATTGTGAAGGAGCCTGATAATTTGAATTAGCTCTTCAGCTATTGACCTTTATGCCACATAGGCTCGGACTGACAACCGTGGTTTTCTTTATTTGGTCGGTTTGGATTTACTGAAGTCTTCACTTGGAGTTACGTCAGAACAAATGCGTTTTCGACCCCCTCATAAGTATGTAGACAACTGTTTAGAAACCAACGTATTGGCATCAAGTATTTGGATCTATGTTTGCTTTTGGTTTTACGCCTATTGATGTGTCCACTGCCGTAGGCACGTAGCTAGCCTTAGACCCAACTACTTTTTACAAGTAGGAACAGTGAAGTCCTTGTCTTGGCTGATCGATTTAACGCTGCGCTATCAACTGATAAAGGGGACATTCATAATTTCATGACAACAGAGTTGCTTACACAGATTTAAGTGAATACTTTTTTTGGGAAATGACAGCTGTAATCGAAAAGGTATGGGGATGGGTGCGTCCCACGTTTTCATACCGTCTGTGGGGTGGAAGTGCCGAGTCAGAAAATATCACAATGGCAAATGAGAAGAGACGCTTCTGGAGTCCTTGGGCCTGGAGTCCTTGGGCCTGGACAAACTATCAAAGGGGCAGAACAAGTGGGGCAGAAGAGTTTTGGGAGGCTCCTGAGAAACTGCAGTCCATGGATGTGGATGAGCTTGGAGCAGGAAAGCAGGTATTGGGGAAAACAGAGCATGCCCCCAGTTGGTGGAATAAGATCATACCATCCTCTTACTGGCCGACAAAAAATGAAGTAAGTGGGATTAGACGACGGAAAGGTGAAGAAGCATGGGACAATGACGCAGACTTCTCAGATTATGGAACACCTCCACCATCTCCTACACCACCTACTTCAACCCGAGTGTGGTCTGCCATTGGCCTGTATGTACACAACTGGAAAGGGGAGATTTTACCCGAGCATTATGAAATCTGCTTCAATTTCCTTCGCCACCTCTTTGACCTTGTTGTAGTTGGCTTCCTGTGGACAGTGTCCCCGCCAACAAAGCTTATCCTGGAGGTGCTTGGGGTCCAAGGAGCGTTGAGGCTATGGCTTCATGGGATGGCAATGTTCTTTGTTTCCACTGTCGGGATGGCAGGGTTACTTTGGTTGATCCAGGAGTACCTTCCTCAGTTTGCGCTGCTCTATGGCGTTGCACAGGCACTGGTCATCTCTGTCAGTGTGAAGCAGAGTGTGATCTTGGGAGGAGAGTTGGAGGAGGACCAGGAGGATACTCAAGAGGGCGTCAAGGAGGATTTGAATGACGATCAACAGCATGAAAACAACCATGGCCCTTCAATGGACACTGCACAGTTCTGATTCTCAAGTTGGTAAGTCGGTTTGATATTTCTTGGTACAAAACATTTAACTGTAACTGCATTGTAACTGCTACACATTTTCATTCAGTACCACTTCTGATTTCTTCTAAAGACCAGTATAACTTTCTCTTAGTAGTATAACCGCCAATGAAATGGTAGCCTCTGGGGCTTCTGTCATTTAAATACCAAATGTTGGAAGAGTTGAAGAATATATTATTGCTTCCAGTGACTGGTGGGAGGAAAGCAGTCTAGTCTTTTTCCTGTCTGTGAATAATAATACATGTACAGGTGAAATCACTCACATTTTCTCTTGCATAATTATTGCTATTCTAAATCTATTGCTGACTTTATTTTTAGTCTGGTGTCCCCCCACACACAGGCTTCCAAACCCAAAATGAATGGGTGTATTTTGGGATACTCACTCAGATGTAATAAAAGGACCACAGCCACATTGTTTGAAGTGGACTATCACCAAGGAAAACATTTCACTGCTGGACTGCGGTTGCAACGCTGTTTAATTCACTGTATTCTTAACAAGACCACTGTACCTTGATTAGACAAAGCTTCGCTAACAAACGTTTTAGATGATTTTGGTTGATTTCATGTTACCCCTCGGCCCTCACTCTGAAAAGAAAGTGTCAGGATATTTCATGGTTGTTGTTTCATGGTCTGCTGCATTTATTTTGTTTGTTAACACTAAGTACCAGCACTTATGCATACATGTTCTTGAACAAATTATTTTTGCCTTATGCAGTTACCTGTGCCATAAAATTGTGGATTTAATAGTTACACAAATCTGGATATAAACAATATCAACCTGATGGGTTTTGTGGTATGTGTATATCAGCTATATTCTCTCTCTCTCTCTCTCTCTCTCTCTCTCTCTCTCTCTCTCTCTCTCTCTCTCTCTCTCTCTCTCTCTCTCTCTCTCTCTCTCTCTCTCTCTCTCTCTCTCTCTCTCTCTCTCTCTCTCTCTCTCTCTCTCTCTCTCTCTCTCTCTCTCTCTCTCTCTCTCTCTCTCTCTCTCTCTCTCTCTCTCTCTCTCTCTCTCTCTCTCTCTCTCTCTCAAAAATAGCTACATACCAAATGTGGACTTGGTATAGCTCAGCACATTTTGCACACTACCTTTTTGTAAAATTAATTATTTCCCTTAAGTCCCTGGTATTTTCCAAAAACATGTCATGTTAACAAGCATTTGAAGTTTCAAGCATGCATCACAGCTGTTGTCTTTTTATCTCTCAACTAGGGACATGTTTTGTATTTGTTATAATGCCAAACAAAGTTGAATGTCTCACCTTTTGCCTGGTTTTTGTCTTACTACTACTACATTTGCCTCGTAAGGAACGATATTTTTGTAGGGTTTTGGTTATTTCCCCAATAACTTCTAGTGCTGGATCACTGTAGAAATTGACAACTAGAAATGTTTTTGTAATGCATTGGTTATGCTTGTAATAAGATAAAGCAAGTAGGCATTGCTGAGTAAATGTAAGCAGTGTCCGGAATAAAACCATATGGCATTTTTGGAAATTGCAATTGTACAATAGTTCCTCCTTCCTGGTAAATAAAATGTTGCATTTTTATCAATTTTGAAATTGTTTTTGTTTCATTATATTGAATCCAGAGCTCAGGGGTAAAATGTCTTCTATTGGCAAGTCTTTGGATTCAGTTGGTCACCTATACCCACATCCATTTAAAGATAACTGTCAATTGTCTGTGTTCGTGGCGTTAGAAATTTACCAGAAATGTTGATTTCAGTTCAAAACCTTTATTCACATTAAATCCGCTCTAGACTTTTTTCTGGTATATACATGTGTTACAAGTACAATGTTCATTGGTGACTATGTACTGATGACAATGACGGTGCACAGGTGACGTTTATGCAATCCATGGTTACGAATCAAACATGAACAGTGCTGTTTGAAATGAAGATTGTGTATACTCCGGGTGATAGAACTTGGTTAAGCCAGCAGCCATGCACACCCAAGCTTGACTGTGTTTTTATCCCATTAAAATTTGTAGAACAATGAATTGAAATCTTAGATGTGCTGCTTGTTTATTTACTTGTCAACCTGATGAGTAATTTTCAGAAGTACACAGCACTAAAAGCACACAAATCACCAGCTTCCAGCGCAATAGACAGCCTTCAGATTAATACTGAAATATTCAATTATTTATAACCATGCAGGGGTGATTAATGGCAACATTTCAGAGTTTCTCTAAAAATAGAAGAGTGCAAACAGATTAAAGGTATTACTGACTCACACACACACAGTTGTGCTGAGAAAAAAAGCACAAATGTGTGCCAGCCTCCTCAAAATACAACACCCTGGTTACATCCTCCTGTCCCATTTCAAATGTCTCATGGGAAAGCAAAGAGAAACAGCCACCTTGATCTCACTCAAAGCTGCATTGTGATTTAGCTCCTTGAACTGAGTCTGGAAAATGTATGACAACCATCTACATCTTAAACCACATTTTTCACACTATGGATTGTCCACACAGGATTGGAAAATGTCTACTAAAATGAAAATAAAGACAAGTGGACAATGAAAAAGCACAATTTGCTGAGCTCAATTTGACATGGCAAATGGAGTTACCGGATATATAGAAGCATATATTAGATTTATGAATTTATTTTACGGTGCCCCTACTAGACGAGGGACAGGCATGATATCATTTTCAACATCGTCTTCAGGAGGGCGACAGTGTTTAAGAGTAAGACCATCAGTTATGTGTAGTTTACATCCATTCAATCAATAGTGAAAGGGCTTCCTTAGACTTTTTATAAGAAAGAAAACAACCAAAAAGCGGTGTACTCACCCTGTAATTACAAAGTTACAACACATACTAGAGTACACTGCATGGCAAGTATAACCAAATCAAGCATCAATACAAGCAAATAAATAAGGTCATCTTAAAAAAAAAAGAAGTTAGATCAATTAATAATATACACAATTACTTTTGCACCTCCTCACAAAAGTAAAATACATAGCTAGGTGGCGCCTCTTTACAGTGTACTCCTTAACCACGATGGCTCCCAACTCTGTGGCTGCATAAGTGAGTCGTGACATAGTGTGACAGTACTGAACAAAAGTGAGCACAGTGTCATGTATGTCATTGCCGTGGTCAGGCGTGACACCGGCACCATTGAGCATTAGTGGGCGTTGGACCCCCCGGAGCTCTGGGGGCCGGTGGCCCGGTGGCCGCCCGTCTGTCCGTGGCCTCCTCTGCCGTGCCCCAGGATGCAGTGCGCGCTGCCGCAGCCCTCGTCGTCATCATCTCCCTCGCTCTCAGAAGAGGACTCTCCAAACTGCTTGGGCTTCTCGTACACACAGCAACCTAACAAACGAGGTCAATGGTGAAACGTTTTACCTGAATAGCAATGAATTGCATTGGAATATATACACACACCGCCGTTCACAACATGCATATGTTGTGATACATAATTTGACATTTTGTGCCCGACTGGGTTTTTGATGCTTCGTGCATTACAATACAACATGTTGTAAGACTAATACAAAATGCTTTGATGTAGATGTAACAAGCCGGCTGTCAAATCAGGCAAAGATGAGCATTTGTATGGGCATAAGAAACAAAGACAAAGTGTGAAACTGAATTTATAATTCAGTGTTTAACTTTGAAAGACTATTTACATTAAACCCTTTCATCCTATTCATATCAGCCCTACAAATAAAACAGCTGACTTCAACACATTTACTTTCTGTAAAGATAAGCTCACAACATCACGTTGCATTATCTTCATTGCATGAGCAAAGGTGGTAAACGGAACACTCACATTTTGAAGACCTCCTGCCAAGATGTTCATTGTCAACAGTGTCACTGGACCACTCCACTTTCTTCTCAGTCTTTCTCTTCCGCAGTTTGATTGTAAGGCTTCTGCCCTCCTATTGTAAATCAGCATGGGACGAATAGCCAGAAATATGGATATATAGCTCATGTTAAATGTAATGCAACTTGATACTGTATTTACGGTATATCGCGTACGTATATGCATTTAAGTGATATGGCTGGGTGTAAATGAACGGCATTATAAACCCACCAGTATAAATCAATATATATATATATATGTAAACCAATCTGGTTTACATATATGCCAGTCCTGAAAAAACAACGGATTATTGGTGTGGTCGATGCCGTCGAGCTAATAGAATTGGCTCGTTAAGCAGATCTAAACGACACTTAACACTATTTTGTTCAATAATATTTCTTGACTGAGTAATGTACATGAAGTGGTCTATCACCAGTGGCCCTGTGTAGTTTACCTGTTGGGGCGGTGGCGGTGTATTAGTGGAAACAGTCTCGGTTATCGTCTCACTTGAAGTCCCTGGAACCTCCGCCATCCCTCACGATGATGTGCTAACTTTAACGTTAGCTGCGTAGCTTTCTGTCTCAAGAGAACTTTGTGGAACTGTCAGTGGGAGAGAATGAATGTAATCAAATGTTCTTGCGACTGCAGTACCCGTTGCTGTTCCTTACGGACCGAGAATACATACCAATCTACGCGTTAACCACGGCCGTAAAATATGCCTGACATAAACAGTTCGCGTCTCAGGGGAAGCAGTTAGCAGACGGACTAGGTTAACTTCCGGTTCCTATATTAATTTAGACCGATTATAAACAAACTATAGGTCAGAATGGAGGTAGTTTCTTATATTCTGACACCATCACACACAAAAACACCAAAATTATTTATGTATTCAGTATTTATATAAAAATGTTGAATGGGAAAATATATGTATTTACTTCCCGATACATGTCAGGTCACAGCAACGCACATGAGCTTATACGATTGATAGAAGGTAAGCTACATATGTACTAATATACATGTTTTCTCACTCTATTCAAGAGTTATCAGAAATCCAATTGTCTGTTATTTATCTACTCTTCTATACCTACTGTCTCCTTGATTTTAAAGATGTGGAGGGCAAATTGTGCCCTCTGTTTGAGGTTGGCGGAGAGAGGACGGATCAGAGCATGGGACCCATGTCAATCCAGATTTTGTTACAGTAATGCACCAGAATCCTCACCACCATCATCATCCAAAGCAAACATCCATGTTCGGACAAAGACAGAGAAACAGAAACGGAGACAACAAAAGGAGAGGTCAATTTTGACCACTCCAGAAAATGTAATAAAAATAAATTTAAAATGATAAAGTTACCTATTTATGAAGTTACCATTACCTACTACTACTACTGTTTTGGAAATATTGCTACATATACAGTTTTAATTTGGTCTCTTTACAGAATGCAGAGGATAAAGAAATGAAATGGAGTGAGAAAGATAAGATACAATACAGTGCCTCAACCATTCCTGGAGCAAAGAAAAGTATGTTTTGTGTGGTGTAGCCTTAACTCAAAAAAATTATTTCTGTATAATTTTTTGCACCAACCATTTTTTTGTGGTAATATCAGGTTTATTTTGTATGTATTGATTTTGCAGATACCAGCGTGTCTTTCCCGCTGTCCTATAGTCCAGATTATGTAGAGGCCAGTTGGTACCAGTGGTGGGAGAAGGAGGGTTTCTTCACCCCAGAGCATCACGTGAGGACTTGCCTACTACTGAAACCAGTGTTCTGTTTAGCACGCCTATATATAGTGTATTTTAGTAAGTTGACTAACGACTTAACAACTAGTTAAGTCTTGTTGAGGCTATGGTAAACAATTGTCCTATCCTCTCACCTCAGATAGCAGTAAGACAGGGCTCACGGATCAGCCGATTGTCATCATTGTCATGTCTTTTTATTAAAGCATCTGTATATACATTCAAAATCTGTGCTATGGGATTTTATATACCATATTCACACACACACACACACACGTGTCTGTGTGTGTCTAATATATGACTGCAGACAATATATCATATCGAATCCTCAGACAAACCTATGGCTATTGTACATAAAAGCAGCCCTTTTTGCATTGACATAGCGTATCTCTCTCTAGGACAGGGTGCCACATGCTCAGAACCGGACCTTCACCTTGTGTATCCCACCTCCTAATGTAACGGGCACACTCCACCTTGGCCACGCCCTAACGGTGGCCATCGAAGACGCCATGGTTCGATGGTAACCAACGTCCCGTTAGAATGCATTCAATCAAAATATATGAGCAGGTGAATGCTAAAATGATGTTCACTACTGGGGTTTATCCAGGAAAAGGATGCAAGGCTACAGGGTTCTCTGGGTGCCAGGCTGCGACCATGCAGGTATCGCTACACAGGTAGGTTACTTATGCTCTTATTCTGGCTCTGTTCCGGTCTACTTGTGCCCCATATAATGTAAAAGAAGTTGCAACTGCACATGTATTTCCCCACTATATCCCATGATGCATAGCAGTTTTCATTGTCATCAGATTCATTCATTAGAGATGGTTCAACTCATTTTCTTATGCATATGTGGGTCGACAGTTAACGTGTGTTAGCTTGTTAATATAATCAATACACAGCATGTCGATTAATTTTTGTTGCATAATCAGTTTCCAAAATTCCCCTATACTTACTTATTACCTAAATAGGGTACTATTTAGTGTTCACTATAAGGGAATGAGTGAACATTCATTTTGAACACAGCCCTTGCTCTCTCCGTATCTCTCTATGTCTTTGTGTTAAATATGCATGATGTATGGGAATGATTTTGTTGGCACTGGCTAGGTCCGTAGGTCAGTAAGCACAATTGTGCAAGATTGCAAAACCGTAACTCTGTGTTTGTGTTCTGTTTTCATTTGGCCTGAGTTGTTGCATGTCTAGGTCATGGTTGAACTTGATATTCAGTTTAAAGTATGTATTCTTTAACAACCAAACAAGACTAAGTCATAGAAATACTTGTTTTAGCATCATATCAGCATTGCAAATGATTGTCAGTCCGTGTCAATCATTTGTATGTAGATAAAGTATCAATTTAGTTATCAATAATATATTCTTGGTTCTCAAAAGTATTATTATTATGATAATATTCATATTAATACTCATATTTCTCTCCACCAGAGTGTGGTGGAGAAGCGTCTCCTCCGCGATCAGAGGAGACGCAGACAGGATCTCTCCAGGGAGGAGTTCCTACAGGAGGTTTGGACATGGAAGAGCCAGTGAGTACTCCTTCCTCCTCACCTTGTCCACAGGTAGAGCCGGCAATTTGCACGCAGTGTTGTTGTCACAATGCATTACAGGATGACTAAACCCAAAACTCACTTATTCTGCCTATATCCATGACCATTCCACCACGAAACACAGGTTGTTATGCAGTTTTCCATGCAAATCATCAATGATTGGGCCGGATGATATTCATTAATGTTCATTAATGAATTCATATTTTAAATAATATTCAACGATTTAGTGTAGCTTGCTTATGATGAAAGCATCAATGATGATTAGTAAATGGAAATTTTTCAGACTTTGTCCTACTTGATCATGTCACTGTATTAATTCAAAGCCCTCACTACCACCCCTGAATCTGTCTCCCTCTCACCACATCGCAGCATTTCTACCAGTTGAGATACACATCACCTCATGCTACTGTTAGCGAGTTGCATCCCAGTACCATTTGAGTTGTTTGAAAGTGCTTTAGGTGAGCTATAATTTAGTGATTTAGGTTTAGGTTTAGATTTTTTTTTTTTAGATTTAGATTTAGGATTAGATTTAGGTTTGGTTTCGGTGAGGGTAATTGAGGGTAACTTGTGATCTGCTCTGTGAGAATATCTTTTCTGGTTGACTGCAGCTATCTCTGCATGAGATGGTTTAGATTTTAGACTGGTAATTTCTGACCAATCTGGGTATCTCCTCCCTGATTGGCACAGGCACGTGTGGGCATCACATGTGCACGTTCTCAAAGATGAAGAAACATAAGGAGAGAGGGAGCAGAGAGGGAGGATTCTAAAAAGAGTTGCAATTGCTAAGAATTGTAGTTGGCAGCCTTTCTCCAATGCATCTTTACATTACTTGCATCAGAACATACAATAATAATACAATAATTTGAATACTATATAGTAGTAGTAGTAGTAGTAGTATAGTAATTGTTTTGATAACTCAGGATGGGGTTTTTAGAATACTGAAGACTGTGCTAGTTTGTTTGCTAAGGTTCGCTGCTATGTCTTTGTCTGGTGGCTGTAGGAAAGGAGATGAGATCTACCAACAGCTAAGGAGGCTTGGGGCTTCACTGGATTGGAGCAGAGCTTGCTTCACCATGGATCAAGTAAGACAACAGCATCCAAGTATAGTTAACATGGATTAAAGTAGATTAAACTGTCCAAATTTGTTTGCCAATAGACCTTTCACAGAGATATCCGGCCAACAATTAAATAGAACGCAACTGGACTTAGATTTGTCTGTGAAGACGTTTCGCCTCTTATCCAAGCAGTCAGACTAGTGTGGACTAGTCAGACTGATGCGTTACGAACTGATGAAGCCGCTTGGATAAGAGACGAAACGTCTTCACAGACAAATCTAAGCCCAGTTGCGTTTGATTTAATTGTTGGCCGGATTAAACATGACCTGGATGAATGAGAACATTCATAGACTTCACAGAGATATCCTCGTAGGACAAACACAAGTGTCACTCATAACACTAACTATGGATCTATGGAACTATGGATCTGCTCCTTTTATGTACCAGGGCATGGGTAGTAGTCTAAACTAGTAAAGATAAGTCAACTACCAGGTCGCTCTTACAGGACATACTGTATATACATAGATGCCACATTGGCCTTTGGATCCAAAGTCAGCATCACCACCATATTGGAGACTCTTTGTAAGTCGCTTTAGATAAAAGTGTCTGCTAAATGCCCTAAACATAAATGTAAATGTAATACAAGTAAACTGGGAAGCTGTGTTAAAAAAAACACTTTAACGTTAACATTTCTCAACAGGTTGTGTTAGTTGTTTTTATACCCATCTTAAATCATATGATACATATTTGATTAATTCATATACTGTATATATTTTTTTGTGTTATTGTTCATTTTATCCAGAAAAACAACAGTGATGTTGACATATCGCTGCAATGGGCTGAAGCAGCCAACATAGACGCCATGAAGACATGGTGTCTATGTTTTTATTTCTATGCATAAAAGTAGCAGACCCATAATTATTTTTATGAGCGTACAATGCCTATGTCACATCTGTGAAATGGGTCTATTGTTTGCCCTTCATAGTCTGGCTCAAACATTGTTTTGCTTGAACTCTAGACACAGATACAGATTTTAACACAGTGAGATTACATTTTTATGGTTGTCGGTTAATGTGCTTCACGGAAATCCACTGATGTACATCGCCCTCTGGACATGGACATATCCAGCAATCCAGAGGGCAATCAGATTTGTTCTTTCCACGTTAAACTATGTCTAAATTATGTGTGTATGTGTGTCATTGCTTCTAGATGTTCATTCCCCATTAAATTGGAATAAAGTAAAAATGTAACTAGGTTATGTGTAAATTACCTCCAATTTTCCCTCTCCATGTTTAATAGGTGATGTTTTAGGGCCCCTGGTGGGAGAATAAATCCATTTTAACAGCCAGGGTAGAATGTCGAATTTTCCTTTCCCTATTGATACTGTAAATCACCATCCATGGTCTTCATTCTGTTATTGAAACAATGATGCAGTTGGATGCCTGGTATGTCTATGACAGTTGGACGTGGTGTGTTTGTGTGTTTTAGGGGTTCAGTAAAGCTGTGACCGAGGCCTTTGTGAGGTTGTGCGACTCGGGTTTGATTTATCGCTCCGAGGCGCTGGTCAACTGGAGCTGCTCCCTGGAATCAGCCATATCTGACATAGAGGTGAGGAGTTTGAGCTGTACTGTATCTTTAAGGCTACTTCACCATGGGTCGCATCATTTTCATTGCTGGCCTGTGTGTTGATTTAATATTGATGATGTTTTCAAAGTTACTTGTGGCTTTTGCTTTTTGTAATTATAAAACCATCAGCAAATGCCTTTCACTGCTTGCTTACCGTCATATTCCCATCCCCCAAAATGCTGCTCTACATGAGATTACTTTTGTGTTTGCAATGAGTATTAAACATGAAACTAAAACATCATGCTATTGATTTAGGAAAGATATGTTGATATTTTTGTTTTTGTCAATATCGTTCAGCTCAAACTTGCCTCCATTAGTGGCAAGCTTGTGAAGGAGAATTGAGTGGATACGTTTTTGTTCTAAAATTGGAGGATTCGATCGGTTGTGATTTTTGTTCTGAAGGTGGACACCCAAGAGCTCTCCGGGCGGACATTGTTGTCTGTGCCCGGCTATGAAAGGAAAGTGGAGTTTGGAACCATGGTTACCTTTGCGTATCCCTTAGAAGGCGAGGGTAAGCACATACAGGTCTTTGTGTAACTCCCCAAGCTGTTCGCACTGCATGTTTTTTTTTGTGTATCGTTTTGCTGTCATGTTATGTCATGTCCCATTTTTTTTATTTTTGATGATGATATCTTTTGAAGATGGAGAGATAGCCGTCTCGACCACGCGTCCTGAGACCATGCTGGGAGACGTTGCCATAGCAGTGCACCCAGAGGACTCGAGATACCAGGCAAGACATAACACAATCATCATGATCATTAATAATTGTTAAGAATAATTGCTTACTGTATTAACAACAATGAAGTGTTTCACCTTCTGACAAATGTACTTATTGTAAGTCGCTTAGGACAAAAGCGTCTGCTCAATGCCCTGAATGTAAATGTACATGTAAATAATAAATAACATGGTGTATTTTATCACACATATTCTGATGGATTATTCAATTGATTATTCATTGATTATTCAAAGGGTAAAGTGTGGGGGTGGTGCATAAAGCCCCTTCCAAAGAGCTAACAAACTATGATGGAAAATGAATACCTGTCACCAGTTGTATTTTCAATTGTTTAATAATGAATTGAGATCATCTTTTTTTAGGCTGTCCATGGCAAACACTGCAGACATCCCTTTGCTGACAGACTCATCCCCATCGTGATGGATACCATGGTGGACATGCAGCTTGGAACAGGTCATCTGTCAACATTTTAGGAGTTGTTTCACAACAAACGTATTCACTGATTTGTTTTTTAGTCCATCACTTTAGCTAGTTTGTTTGGGAATGTGTTCCCAAAAAAACTATTTAAAGTATGGCGGCAGTGGCTCAGTGGATGGACAGAGTGGGGTGGGTTCAATGGTTTGATTCCCTCGATTCCCCTCCTCCAACTGTCGAAGTGTCCTTGAGCAAGACACTGAACCCCAACTTGCTCCCCGGGCGCTGAACATAACAGCCCACTGCTCCTATGTACCATAGGATGGGTCAAATGCAGAGAACAAATGTTGTTCCCATATCTAAAAAATACAGAGAAAGTTGAATTTAATCTAATCTAAAATGATTGACCAGAGATATAAAAAACTTGTGCTACTGTGGGGGGGGGGGGTCATACAGGCGCTGTCAAGATCACACCAGCCCATGACCATGTGGACTTTGAACTCTCCCAGAGACACTCTCTTCCTTGTCTCACCGTGATCTCTGGAGATGGCACCATGGCGCCTTCCTGCGGGCAGTGGCTGGAGGTACACTGACTGGACAACACCCCAAAGTCACCTTTTTCTATATGCAGTGGTGGTGTCCCTAGCTCCTTCTTAACCCTGCCGTTCCTTCGTTAATCCCTTTCGTAAAGGGTGTGAAACGCTTTGACGCCAGAGACATGGTTTTGGACGCCCTCGCTGAGAAGAGGCTGCTCAGGGACAAAAAGGACCACGCCATGTCGTTACCCAAGTGCAGGTACAGTGCAAGAGAGGTCAGAGTGCATTGGCCTTTTAGTTTCTATCAGGGACTTAAAGGGAAAAAAAACACACAAAATTATTGATTGTTTTTGTTCATTCTATGTACCCCTAGAGGGGGCCATCTGATGAAATCCAATGTACAAGTGATGCTGGATATTTGTTCTCCTTTAAAAATTGTATTAAAACACAAGCCGCTATCTAACTGTATCTATTTGGAAATGTGTTGAGACCAACCCTAATGTGGCATCGTAAATATAATTACATTTGTTGTCTTGTTTTTAATTATAACTTTTAATATAGTGCAAATAACTATTTTACCCATACTTATTGTGTCAGGGGTGAGTGGAACTCTTGTAGATGAATGTTTATTCAAGCCTCGTTGTAGTTGTGCATTACACTGCGACGGTGTCTAGAGATGATGTGCGATGTCCACATGATGTCCTCATCTTTGTCCTGTGGTTAATGGATCACAGACAACATCTCATGCAATACCATCACCTGACGTCTGGGCCACAGTTCACAATTTTTATCTTGTAAAAACGGAGAGGGTATTACAGATCGTCATACTCATTTTACCAGAGATTTTCTCAAATTATATTTCAAGTGACACGAAAACACTGCTTGTTTAATTAAGTACTTTAAGCTCTCGCCAACTACACTGGTTAGATTCAAGATTCAAGTTGTTTATTATCAAATGTGCAGCATAACTTAGTCAAACTGCACAATGAAATGTATTGGACGAGGCCAACATGGAAGGAAATTCAAAGGAAAATACAATAGAAAATGAATAGATCACATAAATGACAACAAAACACCTTTGAAGTTGGAGTGGAGCCCCCGACAGTGCGGCCATGCTCTACGTACCGGGGGTTATGTTTGTGTGTGACCATGCAGATAGTTGCACAGCAACTACAACAATGCAGATGTGTAGAGGGGGGTTTTCTTGGGAGTATGAGAATAGATTGCAAAGGCTCTAATCTCAACCTTCCAAAAGCATAGCACACCATAGTGTTACAATGCATCTGCCTGGTAATCGTGTGTAAATGCTGAACATTTCTCAATGTTTTTGCCCCATGTCCCTACACAGCCGCTCTGGGGATGTCATAGAGCCTCTTCTAAAGAAACAGTGGTTCCTGCACTGTGAAGACATGGCTAACAAGGCAATACAGGTAACACAGGGGCAGTGTGGTTACTGTTGGCATTATGCTTAACACTACTCAATGCAACACATGCAGGGTGGTGTTAAGTGTCACAAATGGGTTGTTTTGTGTGTACACTTAATGTACAAGAACGTTTTTGACAGCGTGCATATGCACTACAAACTCCCCCTCGGGGCAAATCCTGTTTTGTTTAATTCTCTTTGTCAGGCGGTGGAGGATGGGCAGTTGGAGATCATTCCTCACTTGCACACCAAGACATGGAAGAAGTGGCTGTCCAACACCAGGTGTCCATGTCCATGTCACTTGTTTGCCCTTTCCTCCATGTATCTTGAAGCAGCCAGTAAATAATCATCCTGGGATGTGTGGACATGCAAGGATATTGATGTATACTGTAGAGAGTTGGAGAGTAAAACATGTTTTGCTGACTCCGAGTGTATTTCAGGGTGAATATGGACACATTTTGGATCATATTTGACTGTGGAAGTCACCGTGTCTTTGTATTACTCCAAATGTTACAACAGTTGAAGAGTTTGCTTGCTGAAAGCATCACCCCATTACCCAATGTTTGAGATCAGTGAGCAGGCAGAGCTTTAGGTCATAGCATGGGTTGCTTAATCACAAAGGCCTTAATCATAAGTGTTTTTCCTGTCAAAGCTGATATAGAAGCCTCATTGTAACGACATACAGCCAATCCACAGTGCTCCTTTGTTCCCCAGTGACTGGTGCATCTCCAGGCAGCTTTGGTGGGGTCATCGGATCCCCGCCTACCAAGTAGAACTTCCTGGTCATTCGGCCAATCAAGAGGTTCGTCATGGGTTGTGTGTTGTTGGGTTGTCTTTCATTACTTATCTTCTTCTTTCAATGGTTTCAGATCCCAACCTTTGCATCCCTGCCTTGCTTCCCCTTTTTTCACCCCATGCAAAGATCCCCAGACAAGTTCCCTGCAAAAGGGAAAGTAGCCAGCAAACCGCTATGTCGAGTCTAAACTTGGTATAATTTGTGTTCTGCTCACTGTACCACATCACTGCCTGCAAGGTCGTTTGAATAGGATGGCAACGTCATTCAGTATAGTCTCACTCTATGCAAATACATCCCTAAAGAGAGCAGGCATGCACCTGCCTGTCAAATACGATCTACTGTCCACTTGCCATGTTTCTGTATAGTGAGCTGAGATTCACTTAAAAAACAGCTGTTTACATTGCCATTATTTACAAACATTGCACAACTTTCCCCACACGTCAATGAAATGTTGATGAGAATGAAATGAAATGAGAATGTGCCATTTATCACAGAGGTGTGATAGAAGAGGTGAACACGGGTGCATAGCATGATGATTAATTACTGGCCTTCCCTATAGACCTATGATAAAATGTTATCTGCTATACCGGTTATCATCTCCAGCCTTACGCCTCTGTGATAAAAAAACCTATGGCGATGTTGATGATGAAGGGCGTGTGTTTGTGGTGGTGCCAGCAGGACCTGTGGGTGTGGGGGAGGAGCGAGCAGGAGGCCAGGGAGCGAGCGGCCCTCCAGTATGGAGTCCACCCGGACTCCCTCACGTTGACTCAGGGTGACTCGCCCCCTCGGTCCACATCGCGTTACCCAAATGGGACAAAAATACACCCCACACTAAAAAAGAATCCACGCTAAATCTCGGGATTAAGGGCTGTACGAATAACATGTCGACTTTTTTTTAGATTTGACTTGCTGCACATAGACAATACATTTCACATTATAAAAAATATAAATATATTGTTGTCAATGATATTCTACAAATATTTTACAGAAATATGATAGAAATAACTATGTAACTAAATTGGCCAACATTTGGTGTGGTAGTGGGTGTGGCACGTCACAAAAATGAAAAATAGTTTCTTAACAGATTGATTTGGGTTTGTCACACACACAGGGCTTTGGCCATGGGCTGGGGGGGTGATTGACTGACAATTGGCTAATAGGCCATGACTACAACAACTCCCACCAGAAAAATGCTTGTCACTTATGAACAGACGAACATTACATCACCAAATTTGGTAAAAGGGTTGGCAACCGGCTGAGTTTGAGCAGTTTTACAACTTGTCTAAAAGCGAATGCAACAGGGTATGATTAACAAAATGGCAGGTCTAACCAGATTGTCGTCATCGTATTTGAATGTCAACGACGGGGAGCTTGGTCACACCCACTAAGGGTTTGGCGTCCCAGTGAGCACCACTTCCAGTCTCAATATGATTTTGTGTCCCCTAACAGACCCCGACGTGTTGGACACTTGGTTCTCCTCGGCTCTCTTCCCCTTTGCCATGCTGGGCTGGCCACAGAAGGTAGCACCTCAACATACAAACTCCACACTGTATTTTTCCCAGCTAGGTTTAAAGCCATGACCTTGCTTTGGGGCAACAGTCATCACCTTAAAGCATTGTGGCTGTTGTCAGTCCTGCTTAAAATTCAATCCAGAAGGTGTGTCTATGTCACATACTGTATGTGCACAACAATGATCATGATTATCTAGGAATGCAACTATTATGCCTCAACACGTGAGTGAATGAAAGGCAAGGTCTGTCTGTCTGTCTGTCTGTCTGTAATCTATCCTAGCCACCACAATAGAGGTGGCTATGACCACCTCGGTGAATATAATGGTTCATGGTGCTGTCTTCAAGGTTTTATACTAATGTTTGTTTGTTCCTATTTACCAACAGACCCCCGACCTCCAGCAGTTCTACCCCAACTCTGTTCTGGAGACTGGAAGTGACATTCTGTTTTTCTGGGTGGCCAGGATGGTCATGCTGGGTACAGAGCTGACCGGGCAGCTACCATTCAAACAGGTTTGCCAAATGATTACAATACAATGGAGGACGTTCTCTTTTGAAATGGTTTTGGCAGAGCTAATATTGAGAGGCTTAGTGCACCAGGGGCAGAGTGGCTAACCACAGTAGAAGGCATGGTGGCGAAGGGAGCTTAATGCTATGAAATGAGAATTGATGAGAGCCTATTTCAACTGTGCATGGGGCTATTGACTGCTACTGTGCAAATAACTTAATCTACTGATTATTGTCAATCCTTGCCAATGTGACAACAATTGTCCTGTAATAAACTACTTGTAACGTGACCTTACTAAATGACTTAGTATTTTCTTACTGCCATGAAAATGCCTGCTCATACAACGTTGTTTTTTTGGAAAATCCCCATTTACTCTACTGTGCTCATACGAGTTTCCCTGGTGTTTGCTTTATATATTCAGCCCTTTGGAATATCTCCTTACTAGACAAAGTCTGGTTTTGGTCTGGTCTAGGTGCTTCTCCACTCTCTGGTGAGGGACAGACATGGTCGAAAGATGAGCAAGTCCTTGGGAAATGTGATCGACCCCCTGGATGTCATCTCTGGTGTGTCACTGGAGGTTGGTTCAGACATGACACTTCCTTGCACATGTGTACAGTTGATTTTGCTGCAGCAATCTGAATGACCATGGGTTTGACCAAAGACGCTTAAGGTTCTTGCACACTGCCCATACAGTATATACAATATTGGCCAAAGTTAGCCAACAGCCACTGACGGCTATGGCACACTGGTCTCTTGTTGGTATTTGGGGGCATTGAGCACTTTTTAAGTTTTAAGTTTAAACCTTTGAAAACCAACCTTTACCATCATGAACTGGACAGCAAAGCTACCCATCAATGTAGCAATCTCTACTCCTCACTCATTTTCCCTCGCTCCTTGTCCATCTGCAGAGGCTTCAGGAGAAAGTGGCTGCAGGGAACCTCGACCCGAGGGAGCTCACAGTTGCCATGGAAGCGCAGGTTCAGTTCACACTGCGGCCCACTAACTCTACTATCTTGCTGTGGCTCTGCTCGAGAAAACATGCCAGTTATGCCCCCTCTCCATCTTTCTCTGTGACTCTCCCTCGGCCCTTCGCAGAGAAGAGACTTCCCCCAGGGGATCCCAGAGTGTGGGACAGACGCTCTGCGCTTCGCTCTCTGCTCTTACCGAGCCCAGGGTGAGTGGCTCTCCACTCTTTGTTTGTTGTGGCAAGAGGCCCGTCAGTCAGCCACTCCATTCACACCGCCTTGAAGGATCCTTTGTACAATGTCTTAGTTGTCTGCTATTAGTAGATGATGTGTTCAACACCGCATCGTGTTGAAGATTACATGTATTGCACTATGAATGCTGACATATAAAGGCTAACTATATGTGATGAACCAAGTGGCCAAGTCTACTGGTTAAAGCAACCACCTCCAGTTAGTGAATGTGTGTTTGAGATAAAAAAATTTGGTACATTTATCAAACATTTTCAGTAAAAATGTTTTACATAGAAATACAGCGGGACTTGTTTTTGTAATGCAACGTGCAATGCAGACCCCAAAAGTCGATTGTGACGCAACTTCTGATGATACTAAATGATGGAGCGACATCGAGCCTCAGTACTGGAAACAGTACTGGAAACCCTCCTCATAGGCGTTAAGCAGCCGTATCACTTTTCATGTTTAATTCGGTCTCAAGACTCGACCAAGAAGATATCACAGTAGCCTTTCACTGTAGCTGTAACGCTTTTCTTACTGCAAGTTTTGTCACGTTTTTGGTTCACAACTTGTGTAAGAGTAAGGATATTTGTTGGCTGTTCTTCACTTTACTGATTGTGTTTGGGTCAGGGGAGGACATCAGCCTGTCTGTGTCCCAGGTGCTGAGCTACAGACACTTCTGCAATAAAATATGGCAGACAGTGCGATACACACTGGGAGTGTTGGGTGATGGCACTCATGAGCTGGACACACTGGCGGAGGTGAGGAGAAATGATTTACTTTCTTCATAGTGAAAAATATTTGATGAATATATATTTTTTCAAAGACAAAATCACATGTGTTGAAAGCAGAGCTATGTTTTGCCATGCATGCCCTTATACCATTTTTTTTTAAAACGTTTTTGTAATTTGTCCTTGAATATGGTGTTTTAAGTACAGGTAAGCAAAAGAATAAGCTAAGAAACATGCAAGATTAAAATCTACATACATTTTTTAATTTGTCTACAGACATGACTGGGAATCATTTTTGGAGTGCAAAAAAATGTTTAAAAAAAAAATAAAAAAAAACATAGCCAGGAGGGGGAACCAGACCCATTAAATCACATTGAAGGGAAATTGCTGAATTTACATGAAATTGCAGTATCATTTTCTGATGATGTGCAAACCTTGATAACATCATTAGCAGTAAATCATGGATGCATGCGGTCCACCCATTTAAACATGTCCTTTTTTAATGTGTACTGTGTTAGACGCGGCCGCTGAGCAGCATGGACCGCTGGGTGTGCTCCCGGCTCTACAGCACGGTGCTGCAGTGTGAGAGGGGCCTGGAGGCCTGCGAGCTGAGCTCCGTCACCGCCGCCATCTATTCCTTCTGGGTGCACAGTCTATGCGATGTCTACCTGGTGAGGACACACAATTCACGGTCAAAAAGGAACACGGTGTCAGAAGGGGATTTTCTAGATGTGTTTCTACAGTGTCGACACCTCGTCGATTTGAAACCTTTTCAGTGACATTTTTTTTGAAGAATGGACGAGGAGGTTTTATCTCGTCTTCCCACGAGGAAAGCTTACCAGTGCTGGCCGAGTTTGTCTACATGGTTAGCCAATAATGATATGTAAACAAACGGAAGACAGATTCAAGCAACGTTGGCTGCTAGAAATATGGAGCTGCCTTTCTGCGCCTAGCCTTTCTGCGCCTAGCCTTTCTGCGCGTAGACCTTATGTTTTCGATCTAAAGTCTGATTTGTCACGGTAGGCAGCAGGCTCTTACCCCATGGGCCATGAATTGGTCACATACCCCGGCCCCAAGAAACCCAGTGGAAGACCATGCACCGTGAAAATACACCCAAAATCTGGTGCTTCTGTTTTTGCTTTCATCTTCTATCTTCAATGTCCTAAATGTATGTCATGTGTGCGTGTGCGTGCGTGTGCGTGCATGTGCGTGCGCGTGTGCACGCGTGTGTGTGTGTGTGTGTGTATTGTGCACGTGCGCGTGTGCGTGTGTGTCAGGAGTGCATCAAGCCCCTGCTGGCCCAGCGGGACGTGAGCAGCAGCACGGGGGACCACATGGCCAGTGAGAGGCGGGCGGCCCGGTCCGTGTTGTACCACTGTGTCACCGTTCCCCTGGCGCTGCTCGCCCCCTTCATGCCCTACCTCACCGAGGAGCTGTGGCAGAGGCTGCACCCGCTCCGGGCCGGCGGCGGGGGCGGCGGGGGCGACGGCGCCGCCCACAGCAGCTTGTGCTTGGAGCCGTTCCCACGCCCCTCTGATTTGGTACAAAAACAGATGTGGCCTGTCAATCAAGACAACAACAACACACTAATAATAAATAATTGCTAGAATTAGTGGTCTCATGCAATACTGCTGTATCACAAACGTCTAATTACTACATTTCTGTGACACTACTTATTGCACCATAGGTGAAATTTGAGCTGACCAAAGTTAATAAATGTTTCTGAATTCACTTCACGTCTAATATATGTATTGTGTATTTATATGTTTCCAAATTTGGTCTTGGACTTTGTGACCAATAACATCATCAGCATCTGGGAGATGGAGTCAGACATTAGTATGTTGTATTATTTGGACCTTTTGACCTTCAGCCATTGAACCTTCTTCATCTTGCCAGGAACACTGGCACTCTCCGGAGGAGGAAACAGATTTCATGCTGATACAGGAAGTGGTGCGAGTTGCCCGGTCACTTCGGGCGCAGTGCAGAATGACCAAAGAGAGACCCGACAGTGAGTTAAAAGTCATGAATGTCATATTACTGACTGTATTATAATGATGGTTATATCATTACAATTCTGCGTATAATATCTTTGTTTGTTTGCCCTGAAATTATGCTGTCAAGCGATTTTCAAATAATGTAATTTTGAAATTTCGAAGGACCTGAAAGAATATGTGACGTGCCATGAAAATGCTTCTATTAATGCATTGACTGTACATTTTTAGTTAACTCGAATCGTTTCATAAAAAAAAGTGTATTTTGACTACATAACAGAACACTTTTGGATTGTTGTCTTTTTGTTGTTTTGTCTCTGTGTGTGTACCAGTGTGGGCAGTGTGCTCTCCCGCCCAGGGAAAGACCCTCCGCCACTTCCTGCCGGCCGTGCAAACGCTGAGCCGCATCTCCACGCTGCACATCCACTGTCCACAGGGAGCCCCCCGGACACCGGCCACCGACCCCCCGCCCAAAGGGAGCATCGTGGGCACCGTGGATCACTCGTGCCAGCTACACGTTAACGTTCAGGTGATTACCTCCACCAACTGTGTCTGTCTCTCCTGTACACGATAAGGGCTGAGCGGGGCTTAATCAAGAATAAAGAAATGTTTTTTTCTTTCTGAATCTAATTGATGGAGTCTGATTAGCATAAATCTATACAAACATGTCATGAAGGACATCTTTGTCAATCAATGACACCTCTGAAAAGGGCCTGTTCATTTGATAAGATTATGATTTGAATTCAAAGGCGGTGCGGTATATTTTTTAAATTGTGTTAACTAACTTGTGATTATGGTGATCGTGAACAACTGTGCAGTGCCGGTGACCAAAGGTCCATTCGCACCATTGCACACCATGTTACTCACTGAGTCACTAAAGTAACTGATCTTTTAAGGTGTCAGTCAAGGTAGTTGAGTGTTTTTGTTTTCCCACCAGCAGATTGGCAGGAATGTTGACAAGCAGATCTCCCAGCTCTCCCAACGCAAAGAAAAGCTCTTGCCCAAACTGAAGGACTGGCTATCGAGAACGCGCGCCCCTGGATACCTGGAGAAGGTTCCGGAGCATGTGAGACAGGAGATGGAAAATAAGGTGAGCTAAAAGAACATGTTTCAAAATATCGGTGGTATTGTCTGAAAATGGCGGAAATGTCATGTAATTGTTTCCTCCGAATGTGAGATTGTCGTTGTGTTTAGTTTTTCTTACATTTTCATTATTTCTTCTTTTGTGCACATTCACAGAGTAACTGATTGAAAGGCTAGTGCAAAATACTATTTTACACTATTTTTTCAATACTTGAGATAAAAATGCAAATAATCAAACACTAATTTGCTATAAATAATCCCACTGATATAAACTGACTCTACTGCTATTCAGATGCATTCTATGAGTTTACATAATCAAATCGTAATCTATTAGACATATATATGACTATTTTTATGTTTCTTTTATTTATTTCCATTATTTTGCACTTCTCTCTTATTAAGATATCTGCCTTGGAGAAAGAGGTGAAGAACATTGAGGAGCAGCTGTCAACTTTGAACGGGCTAAGGGATGACCACACCTAGCTGTAAACAATCACACTGTTATGTAATGTATAAAAATAAGTGCATAATAGTTACACCTCCAAAATGTTCAATATAAAGATAGTTCATCTCAACATTTTTTTAATGGATGGCATCCAGTTATACATTGGTCTTTTGAGCAACATATTCCAAGTTTAGCAATGTGGACATTTTTGTGACTATGAGTCACTGCTGTACTGTGTGTACCTGTCTTGGAAAAGTGAAATGAAAGGAGCAAATGCCATTGCCATGGTGTGTAACGTGTACCCGAACAGAAATAAACCATTGTTGGGTGAAAGTGGCAAAGTGTGGATTGGTTTAATTGGCAAATCCGGAAGTTGATCTGGTAGTGGAAATGAAACAGAGCATCACCACCACCATCATCATCATCGTCATCATGGAGGCAGTACCCTATTCCCAGATAGAGGCTACAATGCTGAATGGATGAAATATATCAGAGAGCTTTCACAGCAGCCAGACTATGTGTTTCTGAGTCCATGGTGTCATTCATTTGACATGCTGGCGGTAAAATAAAAACACGGTCTCGACCTTATAAGGTAGACAGTTAACAGATAAAGGTGGGCATGAGAAAAGAGCTGGAAGCGGGAGGGGGCCCGGTGAGAGTGATTGGAGCAATGTGTTGTGAATAACTGTAACGGCGATCCACTGTTGGCGCTACTAGCTAGATAGCTAGTCAGCTCTTTAGTCAGTCTCGCTGGATGCGAGCTTCTATGTCCAACATGCATGTAGCGACGTCTCCAGCTGCAAGCCATATGAAGGGTAAGTCAGACAAATGCATCTTAGCCCGATCAAGTAGTTGACATTTGCTTTTAGCTCTGTGCATGAGATCCATTTGTTTTCCTCGTTTACTGTCAGTTGCTGTGTCTGGGGGCTAAGCTAGTCGCTGATGCTAACACGCTGTGATATCTTGGCTGTCTCCAGAGCAGATCATATGTATGAATTACACATTTCTCACGTCTGCGGTGCGGGAGTGGGAGAATTTGTTAGCTTTAGACACATAGCTGTTGCTTGCTATGTGAACAACACTACTTCATTTGTGTTTGTGGCTAATGATGGTGATAACGTTAGTTCTAGTTAACTTTTTTTTTTAATCCAGAAGGGTAATAGTAGCTCTACTAGCTACCAAGGTGATATAAATTACATGCACATCCGCCCCCCTCTGTCAGACATCTCATGTTGTCTCTGCGGTTGACGTGGTGAAACAGTTGTATTACTGTTCAAATTTGAACATTTCATTAGCTGAAGTCAAATAATGACCTGTGTGTTGTCAACGTCTAATTGGTGTATTATCCGAGACATTTCTGTCACCGTCAGCGTTGTACGGACAGTTCTTTGCAATGACTTAACGTCGTATTGTTGTCATAACGTCACAATAGCGACGCCACGTTACATGTCGGCTGTAAGCTGCAGGCATTAACACTCAGTTACACGTTATTGACTCGAAGAAAGGGAGGAGGGGAACTTTCGACCAGGCTCAACCGGCGGTGGTGTAGGTCTTAAAGCTCAGAGCAACAAATCCCTCCCACTGTGTCGTGCTCCCTTTGAATCACACCCTCCTCTTGTCCATACGGACTGTACTATTGGACTGGCACTGCACAAGATTACGTTGCCCCGCAAACAGGTAAATCTGCAATTCTATCTTTTTTTTTAAAGATTACAATTAGGCCTATTGGTTTACATGGTTTGTATGATTGTCATACACATGTCAAGGGCCTGTTTCCCAACAAATCTAAACTTTCTACAGTAACATGACTCTCACTCTTAAAGGGAAACCTCGCTTAATGCTAGTTTTCCTTAATTTAGTCATTGGTTGCAAATAAATTCTGGCCAGTTGCATACTTATTTGAAGAGAACCTTCAATTAGATTTCTTGTTGTAGCTACTGGTTGAAGTTAGCTATGGAAGTGAGCACAGATGGGATGGGGAGCTGTTGCTAATCCGATAGTTTGTGCCTGGCCAGTCAAATGACTAGCCATAGGAGATTATTGTCAATCTATATTTATTGTGACTAATTGGTTTACTGTGTGTGTGTGTGTGTGTGTGTGTGTGTGTGTGTGTGTGTGTGTTCTTCCAGTACCTTTATTGAAAAGTACTGGAACAGTATCATCAAAGAGTGTATTTACTTACAGTGGGAGAGCCAAGATACAAACCTTGTTGAGCAATCAACTATGTGGCACCACATTTTTTACGACCTTTATAGATTATTCAAGGCAACGTTTTGAAAAAATGAAACTGTTCTACATTTTAACCGATCAAGTTTAAATGGCAGTGGTGTGGGGGGGGGGGGCACTGAAAAGGACTGTTTCAGGTTTGTGTTTGGGTGTAAGATTTCAGGAAGTGTTTTTAGTAGATTTGCTGACATGTTGGTTGATATTCAGTGACAGGCTACAAATCACCAGGGCCACAGCAGGAAGTCCTATCAACCCATCTGCCGATAGATGTGGCAGAAGCAGTAGAAGTAAAAGTCTGGCTGGCATTTGTTCCACGCATGCATGTTCTCTCAGTTGTTTCCGCCACCCACTCCAGGTTTCAAAGTGAATATCAGGAGAACATTGACTTTGTGAATTTGTAGTTTCTATCGTAGGCTAGTTCATTTAGCACAGTTTGTCTCATGTCCAACCTTTTTTTTTTATTCTCCAGGATGATGGCCAAAGGATAACACCCGAGGAGTCACGTTCCCTCGCCCTGGTGTGACCCCTGTTTTCCTGTTGTTTTATCAGTCCACTTCCTCACCCAGCCACCTTACCCTCTTCCCTTTGTCCTCGTCCATTTTTCCCAGAAAGGAATACATCCCTGCAGAAAAGGCAACAACATCATTTATTCACTCTTTTGGCCCAAGACAGTAGAGCACAGTATGAGTGGACTCCCACTGACTTGCATCTCGATGTTCCAGCTTTCTTACTGCTTCGTCCCTCACTTGTGAGTGACACCCTGGCTTGTGAAAGGGGCAATTTGTTGTTCCACACACTGATCCCAACCTGTTGCGTTTTTCCTCTAGCCTTTCTCCCTCCTTTGCTGTGATTGGGTCATGGTTCGCAAAAAAGGCTCTTTGATCCTGTGTGGAGCATTCCTATTTGTCGTCTGGAACGCTCTGCTTTTGCTCTACTTATGGGGACGTCCGCCGGTCGGCAATCTTGGAGAGGCGGGTGGAGGTGCTGAGCCTGGTGGAAAGGAGGAGTGGGGGGGCGACCGCGGGGCCAAGGGTGGCGGGGCCAACCTTGCAGGCGAAGTGATTCGATTGGCTGAGGAGGTGGAAGCAGAGCTGGAGACCCAGAAGAAACTGCTGAAAGAAATTGAGAGCCACCGGTCTGTATGGGCACAGAGGAAAGACCTGGGCAAACGAGACATGGACGTTGGTGGCCCAAACAAGCAGCATAAACATCTGGAAAAACAGCCACTTGGACCCCAGCTTCACCCAAAAGACAGTTTAGATATGAAAGACCAAATCCAGGCAAAACATTCCCAGGAGATGAACCCTATTCCAGACCCCAAACAAAAGTCTATTCAGATAAAAGACCAGCCCATTCTGAATAATGAATTGGAAACAACAGTTACCAGCCCTCCAATAGTCATTCCCATTTTGGTCATCGCCTGCGACAGGGTGACAGTAAGGCGGAGTTTAGATCGGTTAATACAGTACCGTCCATCTGCCAAGCTCTACCCAATCATAGTCAGTCAGGATTGTGGCCACACCGAAACGGCTCGCGTGATTGGGTCTTATGGTGATCAGGTGACTCATATCAGGCAGCCGGACCTATCGGACATCAGAGTACGACCGGAGCACAGGAAGTTCCAGGGCTACTACAAAATCTCCAGGCATTACCGCTGGGCACTAAACCAGGTGTTTAACACCTTCTCCCATTCCACCGTGGTCATTGTGGAAGACGACTTGGAGGTACGAATTGACTTTGTTATTGGCAATAATCATATATATTCTCTCTATCTCTCTATCTGTTTTTTTCTTTTTTTCTAATCAAATGTTAAGATTATAAGTAAGTTAAGTAAGTAAGTAATAAGTAAGATGATAAGTAAAAAGCTATTCTTGTGTATAACATTCACTATGAAATGTTTACAAAAAATGTCTCCTGGAAGACAAAAATGACAAATTCAGAGTGGAGAGCTCTAATCCCATTTAATATTTGCCGATTAGCACATTTTCAGCGATTTAGCCCAAGCAGGAGACATTCTCATCTGTGTGAAAATGTGGTGGAGGCGGGTGGTGTTTCTAGGGTGTGAGTGGGGTGTTGTTTTCGTCTATAAAAATCCCTTGTTTCAACTACAGAAAAAGACATGCTTTTTATCAAATCAGTTCAACTGCTTTTGCTGATTGTTTCGAGTAAAAGTTTTACTGTTATGATGGCACCTCATTTGTGATTTAAAAGAAAGAAAACATGTAGCTAAAGCCAACGTAAAGAAGGACAAAACATGTGGCTGTCTCACATTTGAATCAATGATGCAACATTTTAGGGTGAAAAATTAACCTCAACAAGCAGCCGGCCACTGTGAAAGCTAGATCTCTGGAAGCTAGAAACACACTGGAAGCATGGGAATTGGCCCCAATCAGACGGACCATTTACATTAGGGCATTTAGCTGATTGTTTGTCGCTTTTGTCCAAAGCGACATACAATCAGTACATTTGTCAAACATTTGGGGGGGTTCAGTGTCTTCCTCAGGGACACTTCAACATGTGGACAGTTGGAGGTGGGGATCGAAAAGCCAACCCTCCAGTTAGTGGGCGACCGGCTCTATCCACTGAGCTACTGCCAACACCACAGCTAACAGTTTACGCAATACCAACATTTTACCCCCCGCAGCCATCAGTTTACCTGCATTTGGCAGCTCAAACCACCATATGGTGGGGGAGTGTGAGCGGCACCACTTGAAGTCAGTAAGGAACAGAATTGGCACATTTAAGTGAGAGAGACACATTTGTTGTCTTTTACGACAACTAGAGTTGTGAATTTTTCGGTATCTCACAGTTAGATGAGAATTCTCGCAGTCGAGGTTTGATCTAAAAATGTATGCTTCTGTCGCTGCCACCCCGTTGACACCCCTGCATGTCAGCAGGTACTCATGTCGCAGAACAGTGCGACCGTATCCCCTAAACAGTTCCTCCCCCTCTCTGGCAGGTTGCGCCAGACTTTTTCGAGTACTTCCGGGCCCTCTACCCTGTGCTGCGCGCAGACCCCAGCCTGTGGTGCGTGTCGGCCTGGAACGACAACGGACGGGATGCTCTGGTGGACCCGGGGAAGGCGGAGCTCCTCTACAGAACGGACTTCTTCCCGGGCCTGGGTTGGATGCTGCTCAAGGACCTGTGGGGCGAGCTGGAACCCAAGTGGCCCTCGGCCTTCTGGGACGACTGGATGCGGCAGCCGGAACAGCGGCAAGACCGCTCGTGCATCCGGCCCGAGGTGTCCCGGACCATCACCTTTGGACGAAAGGGCGTCAGCCTCGGTCAATTCTTCGACCAGTACCTGCGCTACATCAAGCTCAATGGTGAATTTGTGCCTTTCACAAAGCAGGACCTGTCTCATTTGGTCAAGGACCAGTACGACCAGCGCTTCGTCAAAGAGGTGTATGGTGCTCCACTGGTGAGGGTGGAGGATCTCCTGCAGGGGAGTACTTTGAAGGGGACGGGTCCCTATCGGGTGCAGTACTCCAGTCGGGATAGCTTCAAGGTGCTGGCTCGCAACCTAGGGGTGATGGATGACTTGAAGTCGGGGGTTCCCCGTACTGGCTACAGAGGTGTGGTTAGTTTCCTGCACCGTGGTCGCAGGGTGTTCTTGTGCCCACCGGAGGGCTGGACAAAGTACGACGTCAGCTGGAGCTGAGGGTCTCTGACCAGAGTTGAAGAGGAGACTCAGTTGTCTGGCTGAAGTGGACAAACCTCTGAAACCAAAGAATTTTATCATCGGTGTAAATGAAACAAACTTCATTCATAGACACTAAAGGATCAGAGGATTTAGAGCAGTGTGGAAAACTGAAGTCAATGGGCTGTAATACAAAAAAACTAAAAACCTTTAAAAAGAAACAGCTGATAAAGGCTTTCAAATGACTAGATCAACTTCGAGTCATGTGTTTAAGTATCAGCATTTCTATTTTGTCTACAGGTGAAACCCCCCCAAAACGGCTTGCTTATGGTTAGAGTTCGGAAGTGATGTAATCACTAACAAGGCTATTCTTCTTGAGCAGATATTTGTTATAGCTTACACACCTACTGAGTAGCCCTAATACAATTCCATTTCAAATTTGAAAACATTTAAAAGCCCATCTTGAGAATTCCTTGGATGGTGAATAAAAGGTGCAATTGTAGTACTTTAGTATGTGTGAATGAACCAGGGGTTATAATAGTAGCTTTTAACTGAGAGAACTGTATAAGACAACTGAGATTTATTATTTTTTGAAGATATTTTATTTAAAAATAGAACTAAAAAGGCTGTTCTTGCTGCATTGACTCGTTATCAAATGTTTGGTCTGGCATCACATGTTCCTTTTATTAGTGTCAAAACCAACATATAGGCCCAGTTAGAGCTACTCGTCCTGTAACTCCAACCCATGGTTTGGTGAAGTTAGGTTTGTTGAAAAACCAATATTTTCTTTTCTGACGTGTCTGAAAGATTTGGATGTAATGGTAATCATTGTACTGTATTTTCATTTGGGAAATGATTGAGAGAATGGAAAGATTGCCATTTCTTCACGGTAATGTGTAAAACCACTGCCTGATGCGTTTACAGTTTTAATACATTACAAATAAAGCCAACTATTTTGATATTTGCTCACATTGTGCGAGTCCAATGTTTGGTGCATTCTCATGGACCTAAAAGACAATATGCAATGGCCTACACTTTTTGTTGGACTAATATTCCAATGTTCCTGTTAAAGTTGCTGCAGTTAAAATATGAGTTGCAAAGAGAGATCAGAAAATGGGATTTTGAAACTCAACAACCATTAAAAATGTCCCCTCCCTCCCTTCTCCCTCCATCCCTATGTTTCTCCATGATTCACACACCTAACCACCACCTGATTGACAGGCAAGATGGATCCCCGAATGGGCCATGATTGGTCAGAGAGGGGCTGCGAGAGGTTTTAAAATCTAAATTGACTGATACAGAGGGACATGCACTCAACTCAAAATGGATATTCTCACAGAGCATTTCACTTACTTATAGCTGATGAAATATCGAATTTCTTCTTTCTTTCTTCTTACAAATTACCCTCAAAGTATAGCTCTTATAGCTCTGAACAGAAACAGGAACGAACAACAGGATATATAAAATGATGAAAAAAAAGGTGTAGCCCAGTGTAACGACCCTGGCAGGGCTGAGTTAACCACGCTCCTGTGTGTGTTCCGTTTCCTGCCCAGGTGTCTTGATTGGAGACCACATAAAGAGGCCTGCTCAGGCAGAAGGTGCTCCTCTCCTCCTGGCATTTGGCTTTTGTTTGTTCCTTTGTTCGTTTCTCCTAGACTGACTTTGCGCTACGCTTTTGGTTCTTGCATTCTACTGACTTACACCACACTATTTAATCTTTATTCTTTTGTTATCTTTATTACCATTATTATTCTTAAATAAATTCATACATTTTGGAATTCTGCGATTGGCCTCCCCTTCACGTTCACTGTTAAGAGCCGACAGTGTAACACCAGGCTCCCTGATTTAATGTTAGTGGCGTCTGTGTATGTGTGTGCAGCTGTGTGTGGATGTGTACGTGGCCGGTCATAGGAGAGCTGCTCCAACTCTGATGAAGATTGGTCCTCATAGCTGTGCCCTGGAGGACCACCAAACAACCAGTACAGAACTACATCTGATTGGAGAGAGATGGCTACCTACACACCCATACACTCAAACACAAAACACACACACTCACTCACTCACTCACTCACTGATACACACATATATGAACACACACACAAAGAATGACATGTGCAGACACAATTTGGCTTTAGGTAGAGGAGGTAGAGGAAGAAATAGAGGGGAGAGGGGGATCTCTCTATTTAGAGAGATGTCCGAGTGAGAAGCATGTGAGAAGTTGTCAAAGGAGAAATCCAATGTTGATGCCTTAACCTGAATCAATGGTTAAAGTCAAACCTGTCCAATACTAGGGGAATGTTTACGAATTGAATAATAATGATCAGGTTGAAAAAAAATGGCTAACGAGATTAAACAGTTCAGGATATTCATCCGTTGGACCTTTGATTTGTCAACAAGGACAGAGAGGGACCAGGAGTCTTGCCGTATCACAAAAAACAGAATCATTATCAAACCTCCCTTCTAAAGATTAGCGTCACAACAGCTCTAATAGAAGCGCTCACTATATGAGAAAATGTGCTTACTTACTTCAAATCTGTCCTGTGCGAGGGCAGATGTTGGATTGTCCAGGCCTGTGGTGCCAGCCCAGCCACCCTGGTGACCTGCAGCTGGAGGCAGGAGTTAGGACAACATATATGATACAGAAAGGAGAACAAAAACTACACTTAACTTAAACTTTACATTGGGCCTGGAATCAGTCTATTATAACACTCCTGATGAGATCTGATGTATTCAAGGCATTAGGCAAATGTCTTATTTTTTATATACATATCTAGACAGACAGTCAGACATACTTTATTGATCCCTGAGGGAAATTGCGTACTAAGTCAAATATCTTAACATCTTAGCAATACATAACTGATTTGTGAGCCAATTAAGCAAGTCATTCATTGGATCAACTAATTGAAACTTAGTTGAGCCTAAGTTATTCTACGATTGGGCCCAATTAAATTACAAAAGTCTGTTCAAACGTAGAATCATTTAGTGGTTTCATATTACGTGATTGTTGTTGAATGCAACATTTAATCATGGATGCATTATTAATGACCAATTATTAACCCTTGATCTCCGGTTTGGACATGAATAATCCAGTCAACGCAAAACATATTATTTGATATTTTATCATAGCTGTATTGAGTAAGTTTTGCTCGCCCCTCCTTGTTATCGTTAATTTGTCTTGATTGAGTCTCATGTCAGTACCATGAAATCAAAACACAGTGGGACAAGCAATGCTGATATAGTGATGTATTCACAGGGTTGCAGAGGAGAGGTGAGCGGGTGCATTGTGTCCATCATGCACCACATGGTAATCCCTGAAGAGCAGGATCTGACTTTGAATGTGTTCTGCAGCTCTGTGGCCTTGCAGCTTGACATACTGCTCCTTTTGGAAAGAGGGACCATTTTATCTCCATGAGCTCAGGGTCAGGCAGGGGTCAGAGGGGCAGATAAAGGAAAGCATTGATCGATTTGAATTTTTTTATTGATGCATATTACACCTCACCTTTTTATGTAAGGAGTTGGGTCCATATCAAACAAACACTTTAAAACACTTTATAGATTTTGTAACTTAATTTTAGATTATCTTAGCTATAGTCATCTTGCACTGTGTTGATTGATGAATGTTATTATTATTGTCTATTGTCTATTCTTTATTGTCACACCAACCACCAGGTTAAATTCATTGTATGTGCAAACCTACTTGGCAGTAAACATATTTCTGACTTCTGACTTATTATCATCAGTTAAAAACTTAAAACATCGCTAACCGCAAATATTGCATCCTTCCGACTTTGTAGATATGAGGCTGCTTAATGGTATGATATAATGTAATATGGTAGTAGAAGTATGGAGGTAGGATATGATATATGTGGAAGTATGGTTCATGTGAAGAACTGGGTTTATATGATGATGACATCCAAAAAGCAGGTAGATGTGTTTAAGGTTCACGTGATAGTTGCGAGTTGCAGTGATGAAGACAGTGATGAAGTGAGACATCATGGCAAGTATTCCGAAAAAAAGGTTAAATGGAACAAAATTGCAAATGACTGCTATAAAGGCCTACATAATGCATACCACCTATAGGCCACAGTGATCACTTGACATGTTGAACACATGTTGAGGCAATCATAAATGGAGACCGCTCATTCATTCTGTGTACTGGGTGCTGCCAGACAGAAAGCAGTCAGACACACAGCCTGTAATACATCGGAAAGTAATGTTTCTGAAAGGCAACATTGGAAGTAGCTTAAAGGTGTATAACTTGGTGTATATATACAGTAAGTACATTTTAAGGTCTGTGGTTCTGCTACACTGTGAAATGTTCGATCTGAGGTTATTATGTGCATTATCTTATACTGGTGAGGTTGGTTATAGTATTACAGTGTGGATAACAAAGATGAATGACTTCTCACCAATCCCCTTTCCACAGAGTGCCTAGAGTGCATAAGATGACAATAGCAGAAGCCCAGAATGCTGAGCAGAGGTGATCATAACAGGGCACCCCTTCCTAGCCACAGCTCCAGAGGCACAAAAAGACTGGGCCTGCTTTGATGAGGTTCTTCCAGCTCTCAACTATCCACCTTTTGATGAAAATCCTTAGTTCACAGACAGGCCATGGGCTTGAATATGGCCGTTGTTAGCTTGCTTTCAGCAAGTAAGTGGGGGCTTTTTTTACAGGCACGCTTGCATCGGTGAACAGACACCACCACCACCACCACCACAGCCAGTATTGAGGATCTCATAGCTGTGCAGTTGTACTTCCCTAAACCAGCCAACAGTTGTTAGCCAGCAGTATGGCCCTGTGTTGGGGGGTATTTTTGAGTTGAGATCATCACAAAAAAGTCAACAGAGCTAGCGAGGAGCAGCCTGTGGAGAAGATGGACTTCAGGGCACCCTGAATGATGCGTTGCTTCACCTTCCATGTCTCACTAAGGGGGAGACAGGCAGCGGGCCAATGGTAGTGTAAGTGAACAGGTCACCTTAACAGTGGCCAGTTCAAGAGCAAAGAGGAAAATGGCCTGTGTGGTCACCTCTCCAAGTAGGTACCCCTTCACACTGTTTGTTTGCAATTAGCTAGTTTCTTGTTCATTTATTTCATGCTTGACTATATTGTTCTTATTGACTATATTTGCATTTTGGGGTGTGTGGATAGATGAACATTTGGTTACGTTGTAGGCTTCCTTTGTTCTCAGGGTGAAAATGCTGGCCTGCCTCAGAAATAAACGCTAAATTCAGCTTTTCTTGCTTATGTGCTTCCTCTTTAGACCTAAATAGACTAGTAGCAGGATCGTCTCCACCACTCTGTAGCCCATGGATGCTGTCAGCACGTTGACCCGGTGCTCCATGGCCATCTGCAGGTTCAGCTTGGACCCCAAGGGGCTGAGGAGACCGTGGAGGACATCTGTTTGGTGGATTTTGATGCTCTCAATGGGTGATGCTTTTATTTACTTGTGTTGACTAGTGTTGACCTCTTGTTCAAATCATGCTTTATTTTATAAATAAAGCATTGAATAAAGGCTTTGTATACTTTTTTTTTTTCTATTCCATGAAGGCCATGGGCTTTGCAGACTCGAGTATTGAGGAGGTAATTGACTGCAGTAGTCCTGAAAACAAAAACTAAACAAAAAAAGTCTTCTTATTGCCGCCTTGTTGGGAGATTTGATAATGCAATCATACTTTTGACATGACGTATTATAAAATAGGAAGATCAAAGTGCTTGTGCATCGTGATGACACATAGGCTAGCGATGACCGCCTCCATTTCGGAATGTTTATTGTTTAATAATGAATCGTGAAGTTCATTATGTCATTATGGCGTGACATTGTTGTGTTTGAAGACATGTGGGGCGGTACTCGAGACACTGAAGCAATGCTCACAGAGAACCCAAACTGTGTGATTGGATACTGTGTTTGATTTGGTTACCACTTGGGCGGCGGGCAGGTGCATCCGCAGGTGAAAGGATTATCGCAACTTGATAACAGTCTGAGACCAAAAAGTCGCAAGTCCTGGGACTTTCACTGGCCACCTGTTCAGGTGGTTCATCCTCCGGCTTTTCTGAGCTGACCGGTCCCATGACCGACCTGACCTCAAATGCTGTTCCAGTTCGCTGTATCATACTGTATCATACAGCGTTTGAGAGGATTAAGGAGGCTTGCTGTGAGAAAGGAAGACGTTTCCTCCCTTTCACCAAAATATAATTTTATGGGAATTTGTTTTTGTATTTTAGAATATTTGTTTTGATGGTGGAGGCTTGGTAAGGACATACAATAACATCGCAACCATGGCATGGTATAATACAATGATGCTGCTTTTGAACATTACATACGTGCGATATTCTATCAGTCAATCCTCGACATTGAGAAACCATTATCCAATTGACAGCACACAGGTTAAAATGTTCGACTGGTCTGTCACTGAACTGCTGTCGCCTTCTGGAGAAAATATGGCGGGTGTTCTATTAACATATCAAAGTGTCCACTATTTACTTTCCCCCATTGTGTCCCGCAACATTCAACTTTACCAAGCTGATAAAGGTTTACACAAAGGCAGATGATAAAACGGTATCATGCTCCAGGAGTCACAAGAGTAGTCAAGAGGGGCGTACCGATGGGCGTACCCATCACCACCACCACCACATGGGGGCACTGCCTCGTCATCTCTTCCTTCCTCTTTAGTGGAAGTCAGAAGAATTGCCACCTAGTGTTGACACGTGCAAATCCACAAGAGATAATTTGACATGCTTAACAGTGGTACCCTGATGGAGGGACACGTGTATGCCTACTTCAATAGGGCACGATAATATCTCGTTCCCTTTTCGTTGAACGCAGAAAGCCATTTGTTTATTGTGTTCATTCTGAATTGCATCTTCTAATGTGCGGTACAGGGAAATATATGTTTGATTTGATTGGAATGCATCTCAGTCCATATAAGCACAGACACGCCTTGTTATATTGTGTGCATGTCATTAAAATAAAACACAGATAGATAGGCCACTGGTATATTGAATTATATGAGGATAATCCATTTTATAAGGGCTGGGCAATAATCAAATTAAGTAGGCCTGATTAAATGCAAGTCTTTGAATGGTAGGCTATTGTATTGTCATGAAATGTTCACTTATGATGATACAGTTTCATAGTCTGAATTAATTACGATGAGAACCCTTAAAACTACTACAAAACTAAATGTTCAGTTTGACAAGTCAATGAGAAAGGAAAACCAGCTTTAGTCTGATTTGTCGTTAAGAAGAGTTTCTGACTGCTTATGAGGCTAATCTCCCTGCCAGTCTGAATTCAAAGGGCCACAATAGTGTTCACTGTTGAAACGTCTGCTAGGCAAAGCCACAAGAGGTCATTCTTTATTATTTATTTCCTTTGGCTGTCATGGACATAGTGTCCCCTCCCCTGCCACATCCAGTGAGACTCAAACAGACTTTATAAAGCTCTTCCTAGTTTGCTTTGCCACAAAGTCTGCTTAAACTTTCAATTAATCATAATATAATTCTGCACTGTACTGACAATGGCGTTGTCTGCTATGTTGTGATTGATGACCCCACGTTTGATTAATTGGGTCTCAGTTTATGGGGGTTATCATCTCAGTTGCAATCATCTCTCAGCTCCCTTTGAGCCACATGGTGCTATCAGTCTACTACACTATCATCAGTCTACTACACTATTGTCAAGTGAGGTAGGCCTATACATTTTATCATTAAACATACTATTTGGAAACTATAAAAAATATCTGTGATATATTATAATTGCTTTTCCGGTGGTCTTGTGCATGCTTTACCCAACCATTGCATCAATTGTAGTGTCCAAATAGCTTTATAAAAAATGGCTACCAAAACCGAAATATGTCATATTTTGATCATAAAACATGAATATTATCAATGCTCTGTTGTAATTTGTCTTCACAATACGTATTCATACATCTTTAATCCATAAGAACCCAGACCAATTTCTGCTTAAAGGAAAATTATGGGGGATATAGCACAGACCAAGTGAAACACAGAACACATTTCAGATGTGTTTTTTTTCTAAAACACTAACATTTAATCTGGGATGATCATGTGACATATACATTGCATTGGGCGTTTGTGGTAAATGTATTTGTTATTTGAAAATAACTCAACTTGACAGTTTTTTCTGCTTAGTATCACAAATGTGCATTATATTTGCATTTCCACAATGTATATCAAATGTATGACTTAAGTAATGCTGTTTAAACAACTTTTCAGATTTGCTTTATTTTACAAAACATGCAAACTGCATATAGATATGTAACACTCTTTGGGGAAGTCATATCCTGGGACAGTCACATGACTGTGACATCACAACCACACATCTCACTTAGGCATGTAATGAGTTAAAGAAAGATTTTAGGACATTTAAAGTGTTTGTTACACTCGTGTCACCATGGGTTCTTATGGGTTCTAACAGTTCTAACAGTTCTGCTTGTTTGTTAATGTCACCACTGCCCCGAATCCGAATCTCGCCGCATCCTGCCGATGCCTGCGATGATGTCATCAATGCGCGCGGGTAAAGCTGCAAGTTCTGTAAACAAATCGCGTTTTGCCTGCCATTAAATAGATGCTATTATTTATTTAACATAACATTGGGCTATCCGTCGCGTTTTGTTAACTCACTTGTTGACAAAAAAGCGACGTGTTAGGACGACGGCATAACCTTAAATAAGACGACAAAGGTAACAATAACAAGCAATGGCTGCGACGATTAATAACGTGAGAACACACGTGTTACTTGAGCACAGACAGCTCGCCCTGGGCTTCGCTGAATGTAAGATACAATTTACTTTACTGTATCTAACCCAAACATTTTTTTTTTTTTTTTTTCAGCTATGTCCTGTTTCAGCGGAGATTCCAACTTTTGCCCCGAATGTGGCACCGTACTTCCTCTACCTGGAATGCTGGATACAGTCACCTGCCCGCTGTGCTCATTTCGCATCTCCATCAGACGTAAGGATGTGCTGTCGTTAGATTCCCATATTGTATTGACATTTGTCAAGTAGTTATGCTGTCAAATACCGACATGGAAATAATTGTGACGTGTGATGTCCTAAACAGTGTTTGCGGGTCAGGAGATCAAATCCACAGTCGTCTTTAACCCAATAGAACAGTCGTTAATGCTAGAGGAGGAGGAGGACTCAGAACTCAAGGGACCTGTGGTAAGAAGGATGATTGATTACTTGCTGTAAAACAAAGCAACTCAATAGTGTAAATTTTAATGAGATGTATTTGTTTTATGTGATTGAACACTTTAGACCGACCGGCGCTGTTCCCGCTGTAACAAGGAGGGGATGGTTTATCATACAAGGCAAATGAGATCTGCAGATGAAGGACAAACCGTGTTCTTCACTTGTATACACTGCAGGTAATGTCTATTTTGTGTGCCCAGAACTTGGGGGTTGCTCCCCTTATCCTTACCTCAGGGTAAAATCTTAAGCAACTTTTCTGAAACAAATATTTGTTAAAACAGGAAAACACTTGTCATACACTGATTGTTCTTGTATCTGCTGTACGTTGCAGATATCAAGAAAAGGAAGATTCCTGAGAAGATCCAACGGCTCCCATCATTCACTCACAATTGACCATTTGATGCAGTGTGCCCAATCTGTATACTGTTTGAAAAACTGCACTGGCTCTTTGATTTTTTGCCATTCACAGTAAAATGGTGAAATGTGCAAATTGAAGTCTCCCAGTTGCCCTTTCTGAGTCATTAGAATTCTCATTTAATGAGGCTTGTCCAGGTTTATGATTGCATTCATCACTGCAATGTTATGCAGTGTAAGTGAAATATGATAGCATCTAGGTCAGTGTCTGAGTAGCATGTTAATTTGTTTTTACATTTGTTTAGATTACATTGATAAGCTGTATCCTTTTACATGAATACAAGCTAAACCCCACAATTGTAAGCATCACATTTGAAGAAAGGAAAATATATTTACCACATCAAAATGTTAGATTGTGTGAAGTACACACAGTAAAACAAAAATAAGTCCATAAAAAGCTGTTAATAAATTGTTTTGTATGTGGTCCAGTTTGACTATGATTGAACAATATTTATAAAAGCATTCATCTCCGAAAGAAAACCCTGAAGCTTTTAATATGAAATCAGTATTTTCCAAATAAATTGAATATTGTGGAAAGACTTGCTTTTTGAAACTGTGTATATTGGTAAATTTTGATTAAAGCATAAATATTTAATTAGCATTTATCATTACAAATTGCGAAGCAGTTAATTCCTGCCCCTGCATCACGTCACGTGATCAGAAAACATGGCCGCCACCAGAGAACTTCTATAAGGAGGAGAGTTCTTGCTTATTTATATTTAACTATTTAATTCGGCAATTGAGCGACATCGTATATTATATTTAGAGGTGACCGTGTTCACGGATTGGCTCGCCGTACATAGCAGTTACTGTTTTGTAGAAAATGAAGCTGCGCGTCCAACTGCAATGTAAGAATTTACATGAATACCTGAAAGAGTTGAGTCCAGAGATTCTGGACAGATTGTACAACCATCCGGCAACATGTTTAGCTGTGTACAGGTGGGATTTGCATAATCATTCATTTAATGGAAGTTTGTGAATACGTAGCATACTTTGCTAAATAATCGTACGCCCATTGTTTCCAGAGAGCTGCCTTCCTTGGCGAAAAATTATGTGATGCGAATGCTGTTTCTAGATCAACCGCTTCCCCAGGCAGCCGTGGCTTTATGGGTGAAAAAAGATAGTCAAAAGTAAGCCAAGCTGCATATGAGTTTTTATTTTCTAATGGTTAAGTTTCGTCCAGTGTTTTTGGATCATGCAAGTTGTATGCATGCAAGTATGAATAGCGATATAATGTCATATTACCATTTTATACATGGCTGGCGCACAGACGGCCTGTTACACTTATGTATTTTCGTTTTTGCCCCTCGACTTCTTAAACAGAGATCACGACGAATGTGTCTCGGTGCTGACCGGTCTGAGGCTGTGGCACACACAGCAGCTACAAGGTGGTCTGCAAGGCAACATCCTAAACCCTATCTTTAAAGAGAATCTCAGGATTGCTCTTCTGGGGGGGTACGTTTTTTGTTTCCACTTTTAATCCAATGTTACATCTTGAATGGGGACCACCACATCATACTTACGTGACACTCTTTTGCTCTCTGTTCCCTCTGGTTTTTAAACGCAGAGGTAAAGCATGGGCAGACGAGGGAAGCAGTCTGGGACCTGATCGCCATGCACGTGATGTGGACAGTCTGGACCGCTATGCGATGGAGCGCTGGGAAGTCATCCTACAGTTTATGGTGGGCTCCCCCAATGCTGCTGTTAGCCAGGACCTAGCACAGCTGCTCACACAAGCTGGCCTCATGAGAAGGTACACACACACACACACACACACACACGCACACACACGAACACACACACACACACACGCACACACACGAACACACACACACACACACACACACACACGCACACACACGGACACACACGCACACACACACACACACACACACACGCACACAGACGCATACACACACACACACACACACACACACACTCACACACACAGCAAAGGCCAGCTGCCACGTGAATAGACAACCATATTGCTGTGTTGTTCTTCAGTGATCCGGGGGAGGCACCCTGCATCACCTCGGCTGGGTTCCAGTTCCTCCTTCTGGACACAGCCAGTCAACTGTGGTACTTCACACTGCAGTACCTGAACACTGCACAGGTGCCAATGAATCCCAGCAGCACACCCCTAACACAACACACTCTTTCATGCATAAATTGATAGATTGACATTCTTGGATTTAAGTTTATTGTAATTGGTAAATAACTTGAGGATTATGTTGTGGAGTAGGTTGAATATATTCTAGTCATAGTAATTGTAGTAAAGTTTTAATTGTAGTAAGCTTTTAATACATTTGACTGGATTCATTAATTGTGCAATAATGGTACATGGTGGTACATTTGCATACTTTGTTTTCCCAAAAAAAGTAATCAGGTCAAAATTATATTGAGTTTGTTTGTTTGTTTCAATGTCCTAGTCTCGGGGCATGGACCTCGTGGAGATACTGTCCTTCTTATTCCAGCTCAGCTTCTCCACTCTTGGCAGAGTAAGTGCACAGTTTGCTCTGACTATCAAACAACCACTACATTTTAAAGAGGGAAGGTGTGAAGTCTCTCTTTTATCACTTTTATATACATCATATACATCATACAATGTCTTGTTTATTAGCCCGCCCACCCACCCATATGTGATCAAAAGTGAAACACTGCTTTCATTTAACCCACATGACTATACTGTACTTTACCATACTGGTGTTGATTTATGTGTTTATTATAAAACGTTTAGCATGAATGATACTGATCAAACTTAAAACCCTTGCTGCCTCAGGATTACTCTGTTGAGGGCATGAGTGAATCACTACTCACTTTCCTTCAGCACTTGCGGGAGTTTGGCCTTGTATTCCAGAGAAAGGTAAGGTGTAAAATATAATTAACATAAACTTAAGCCGTACTATTTATATAGTCTTACGACGACTTGTATTTGTACTTGACAATTCTATAAGTGAAATCATTAAGTTATATTTGTATTACCTTGAAAATATGTTGAGATAAAAAAAAAACAACGAGATGTATGGTAATTTATTAACATGAATAAAACTGTAGATATGAAAGAATGAATTTCATGCATTTATTTGACCTAAGAATGTAGAAAAACAGGTTGCCATTGGAATGCATCAAGGGGATCAGAAATGGTGAAAAATGTGACTTTTGGGCCAACATTGAATCCTTATTTCTTTGTGTGCTAAAACTGCCTTTTCTATTTGTCGTCACGCCTCAGAGGAAGTCCAGGCGGTACTATCCCACCAGACTGGCCATCACACTGGCCGCAGGCGTAACAACGAAAGCTTCGTCTTCCTCCAATCCCATGGACGTCGCCCCTGGCACTGTGGACACCAGCTTCATCGTGGTTGAAACCAACTACCGCATATATGCCTATACAAGTATGTCCATGCAACACAATATTGTTCTTAGGAAATATTTCTGCTGCTGGAAAAAGCACAGTAAGGGTCAAGCGGTACCAATGGTATGACAAATTGAATAACAATATTCTACGGGAAATGCCATGCGTTTCAGAATAAACCTCAGGCTAAAAACTCAATGTGTGAGTTATATAACTATAATGACAGTATGATTAATCCATAAAAGACATTTATTTGAAATTATGTTGGTAATTCAGAATAAAATGTAACTGACATTGTCTGAAGTACATTATTAAAGGCTTGCAATTTTGTAATTTTCTTTGTATTGTTATCTTTTTGTCCCAGACTCTGAACTTCAAATAGCTCTGGTAGCTCTGTTCAGTGAAATGCTTTACCGCTTCCCTAATGTCGTGGTGGGTCAGGTCACGAGGGAGTCTGTGCAGCAAGCCATTGCAAACGGAATTACTGCACAACAGGTACGGAAATCATGCAATGCATCATGACATCTTGCATTTTCATTGCAATTTCAGACAATTCCCCAAAAGTATTTGCAAATAAATTACATCAGTCCATATGCCAAAACAATTACGTTAAGCTTCATTCTATTTATTATTATATATTTATTCTTTTTTTTTTAAATGGTGTCATTATGATTAATTTTGTCCTTCCATGTAATACAGGAAATCCGATGATAAATAGTGAAACTGTTTCACAAATCTATCATCAAGGGAAACATGTTGAAATCCTTGGCTCACACTTTCAGCTGTAGGGAAAGTAATCATTTAATAATATGATGAAAATGAGGTGAAAAAGTACAAAAGATTGATGCACCCCGATCCGTAAAAAAAAAAGGACCTCACAATTGCTCATGCAATTCTGTCATTCAGGCTGTTTGGTCATGTGTTTCTAGTTTAAAATTAATAGTCTTTCTCTTCTCTTTCTGTAGATCATACACTTTCTGAGGACCAGAGCGCACCCCGTCATGCTCAAGCAGGTACTTTGTAGTGCTATCCCCCCACCTGCTCCCCCCTTCTCCTACCCTAAACCCTTCCCTTCCCCTGTCCACTAGGCCTTTTAACAATGTGCCAATTCCAGTAATAATGGTTGACTGGACTGTTACAGCCCTACCACCACCACCATCCTCAGATTGACTAATCAGACTGCTGCTTGCTCCTTAGCACAACCTTTTCACTGTGCTTCAACCTTTTCCTTTGTGCCTCAGACGCCGGTGGTGCCTTCAACCATTACAGATCAGATCAGACTGTGGGAGCTGGAGAGAGATCGATTACAGTTCACAGAAGGTGAGTGAGTCAGCGTGCCCCGAGTGTGTGACCCTGCTTACTGTCTCTTTGCTGGTGCAGCAAGCATGCACACGCATGCTAATTGAGTGGAAGTTGATATTGCTATCAAGCACACTCCTGACGTTGTTATTTGTGGATCTAAGACATTTAATAAATGTGCACATTAAATGGCATCAGTGTCACAATGAGACCATGGAATGGATAAAGACTATTTTCCAGTAAAAAAGCATGACAATTAAAAATATATATTTTCATTACCATGAAGTAGGGCACCCTTTTTTTTCAAAACCGACAAATGCATCTGAATTGTTTTCAGTGAGTATCTGGATGTCTGTCTGAGTCACAATCTTGATTGATTTTCTTTTCTCATGGCACTATTAGTCCTGCCTGAAGGTTATGGGTGATGGAGGCTGCTCCCTCTCTGTTGATAGCATGACTCAATAATAGCTTATGTTGTAACGCTTTCTCGGTGAAATGTTGTATGCTGTGATGTAGTGGATGGAGGAGCGATGTTGTGCTTGCTCTCAGTTTTCTCACATGTTTCTCAGTGTGTATCATTCCTCTAAAAAACCTTTCATTATACTGCTCCTCTCTCTTTCTCCATGTCCCTGTCTCAGGAGTACTCTACAACCAGTTTCTCTCCCAGGCAGATTTTGAGGTGTTGAGAGATCGGGCTCAGGTCAGATTTGTTTTGTCATTTAATAATCAGACTGAATGTGTTTTCTTCAAAACCTTATGCCCGCACTCCTTCCAAATTAGTTATATTCTGGACCTTGCAAGGTTCAGAATATGACAATGGCGCTTGCAATTTTGCTGATAGAATTATGCACTATCCCTCTTTAGATAAGCTTGTAATATTATTGTTTTATATTTTGACAATCCACATAATGCCTTCTACAGGTAAGGCTAAAAGATTGCTTGTAAGGGGTGTTATTGATGCCTAATATTTTGTTTGTTATTTAGGGTCTTGGCTGTTTGGTGTGGCAGAATGTTCAACACAGAGTGATGGTGGTAACACCACATGGACACAGTGAAGTCAAGAGGTTCTGGAAGAGACAAAAATCTAACACTTAAAATAAATTGAAAAAATCATGGGAATGAGCATTGATATGGAAAATCGACTGTATGTAATTAATTGTTTCATTTTTTGAAAAGAAAGTCACGTGGACTCCTACGTTAATAGCCTCCATGGATGTAGCAGCATTGTGCTACATAATATCAATTTTGAATAAATGTTTTATATGAAAATTAATTGTGAATTTCTTTAATCATAATGGGAATAATTTATTAATGCATTTACATAAATGTTATTTTGCTGTTATGTTTTCCTGTTGGCTTTTTGCACATGACGCCCAAATGTTTCGAAATATCCAATATTCCAAATACTAAAATGTTTTCAGAACGTGAGAAAACGGATGGGAATGATTTAGAACAACCCCTATTTCCCTCGACTAAAAACTTCGGCTAATAATACACTTTGAGGTGAGATGATGCATTTCCAGTCGATCAGCAGAAACCATGCAGACCAGACTGTCAGGAATAAGCTAGCAGCTGCCCGAGGAAACTACTTCTCCAAGATGAAACGTGGATTTGTCTAACCCGGGAATATTGGAACATACACTATGAATATTTTAGATGTCGCACGGCGCATAGTACAACGCTGTCTAGTTCTGATAAGTAAATACGGGAAATAAATCGTGAAGATCGTAACAGGCCGCAAATGGAGCCGGAGAACTCGCGTCAAAACATACCTTGTTCAAGGCAACCTGAGCAGGGGGACCTGCGGGAGGAGACTCCGGGAGAGGAAGCAAAGGATGGAGAAAGCACGCTGCGAGAAAGAGGAGGAGACGGGCAGGGCAAGAATACCGTCAACAAGATGAAAACGGAATGCGGGGATGAGGAAGAAACAAATTCGCAGGGAAAAGCTGACGATGATGACGGCGATAAATATGAAGAGGAACTGGACCCAAGAATTCAGGCATAAAAACCTACACTCTGATAAAGGGTTAAAAAAAAAGTAACCATGTGTATATTGCATACGCATACATTTTTATAGAATAGGTGATTACAAGCTGACAGATAATCTTTTTTTTAATGCAGTTGCGTTTGATTTAGACTTCCGTTGTTGTATTTTAGATCTTAAGACATAAAGTGAGATCTTAGATATTTGTTATTTCCTGAAAGGTTAAGTGCCATCTAGCTACCGATCTGTCCACATGATTTTGAATTTAGAAATAATTGAATTCTGTCTTTATAGGGAGAGCTTGAGCACCTCAATCAGGCCAGTGATGAGATCAACAAGCTGGAACTGCAACTTGATGTGAGTGAGCTCTTTGTCACTGACCACATAGTTCTTGTGCCAACCTTCAACAAACTGACTTTTTCTTTCATTGTCACAAACACAACTATCTGAATTGTAATGTTATGCAAAGTTAATACCAAGAATGTGTTTTGCTTCCTGTGTCTTTTTTTTAAATAACGTATGACAATGATTTATTTCCATTCCAGGATGCCAGGTCAAGCTACAGGAAAATACTCACAGATTCTGCCAGAAAACTAAATGCTCAAGGATCGAAACTGGGCACATGTATTGAGAAGGCAAGGCCCTACTACGAAGCACGTAGACTTGCCAAAGAGGTGTGTATCTGTGCATTCATGCCTATGTATTTAAATTCAACATCAGCGAGTTTGCATTGCTCAGATCCCGGGTCTCGACCCTATTAAACAACTCAGTGCTTTTCCGCCTTCAGCCCATGCTCATACTATACATATATATACATACTGTACTATACATACAATGCTCATATGCTCATACCAATTATATTATGCGATTTCAATCGTCAGCTATCACATATGTTGTTTGTTCAGAAATAACAACATTTCAAATATCACAACATTGGAAAGAACAAAACAGACTGACACATTAATACACACACAAAATCTACAAAATGTCTGTAAAAGCATTGTCTTTCTCTTTTCAGCAATCCTCATTCAGTCCATCTTTAATTAGGTATTCTATTTCATTCTCACTCTTTCCACGACTCATTTTCTCAATTTTTCTAGATATATGTTTTGATATAAAACCATATCCTATCAAAACTGTTAAAGCACAGACACCTCCCATCTACATGGCCCTGTTCATTGTTTTATTGTGTGGTGGAAAAATTACACAGGGTACTCTGTTTGGAACTGATTGCTTGCGTGCCATACCGTACCATGAAATGGAAAAGTACCATTAGAGATAGTGGGAAAGGCTGTTCACAGCAAGACTGCCATCCCGTTTGCAGGAACTGAGTCACACAAACAGTCACTGATTGGTACAACATTGCCCCCAGACAAATGCTTGCTATTCCATAGGAGAAAAGCTGTTCCAGTGCTGTAGGATTGGGATAATAACTAATTAACTTGAAACTCTTGAGTGTGATGGGGTTATTTTAAATGTTTCATCTCTAACATGTGAGATGAAACAGTGAGCAACATGAGGAGATTGCATTAAAGGGGCAGTGAACTCGAAATGTATTTTGTTTTAATTGTGGTGATATGGCCTATAGGACCGTCAATATAGTAATAATCTATGTTGCTATGGACGTTATTTTATCACTGTTAATAAAATAAGACTAATTTAGTTAAAATTGGAGTAAAATCCTATTTCTCCACCAAACAGTTGTCAGTGTTCTGCTCTGCCTCTAACTCCAAACTGGTGATCTTTTTGTGACAGCAAAGTGCCTTTTACTGCACTCTTTGACGTCACCACAAAGGAACAAAAGTGGCAAGGTGTGTGTGGCTCTGTGGAGCCCTGTCTGGACAGCGGAGTGTTAAGCTTCTTGGACTCTTATAGTGTAATGCTCTGTGTGTGTGCGTGTGTGTGTGCGTGCGTGCGTGCGTGTGTGCGTGCGTGCGTGCGTGCGTGCGTGTGTGTTTGTGTGTGCAGCTCTTCCTGGGCAGTGGTTGATTTGGATGTCTGTGTCCTGAGAGGGTTATGCTTCACAGACAATTATAGTATAATGCCACGGTGTATGTGTGTGTGTGTGTGATTGTGTGGAGCTCTGTCTGGGCAGTGATTGATTTTTATGTCCATGTCCAAGAGAGGGTTATGCTTCTCGGACACTTTCGATATAATGCCAGTGTGTGGCACATTTCATAGACAACATTGATCATTAACACGCCCCTAGAACTCTCAGTCCAAAACATTTTTTTTTAAATCTCATAGTGTTCAAATTCAAGCTGAAACGGGGTGTTCAGTTGCAATTTCAGCCATTTTTCATTTACTTTAATTGTTGTGGGAGTGCTGGAATCGGTACCTACACATGTTTCGCTATTGTCACGCTTCAATCCTGATCTCTTCCCATGAACGTGCAGAGAGGACTGCCTCTTCCTTCCATAGAGGAGTTCTCTTCCCTGATTGGATAAAGTGGGAAGAGGGTACCATTTTTTTGTGTTAACACCAGAGAAGAGGGAACCTATTTTACTGACCAAACACTCCATACCAGTGATGGCTTTCGAAATATAGAGCTATTTAACACTTATTTGAACAAATATTGTGCCATTAAAGTGGAGGTATCATTTTGCTTTAATAAGCATCTTATTTATATTAAGCTCAATTATGGAAGCTGACTGAGGCTTAAACCTTTATTGTCGAACAAAGCTTTTTGTTGTTATTATCTTCCCCACGGTAATCAATACATCAAATGCTCTGACAAAGAAAATACAAAAATCTGGTATCTTGAGCTGTCACAGGCCTGCCCGCATTAAGCTATTGGATTGCCTTCCTGTCTGTCTTCCTGGCTACCTATGTACACGTTGCTCATGCACTCATTGTTCATGATGGTAGTCTTCCACAAAGCTGTATGCAGACCTATTACTAAGGCTAGAGACCTATTACTAAGGTTAGAGACCTATTACTAAGGCTAGAGACCTATTACTAAGGTTAGAGACCTATTACTAAGGCTAGAGACCTATTACTAAGGCTAGAGACCTATTACTAAGGCTAGAGACCTATTACTAAGGCTAGAGACCTTTCAAGACTGGCCTTGAAAGGAGGCCTGAAGGGAGGGGTGGGATTTTTTTGGGTTTGGATACTTTTAAAATCTATCTTACTCTGGCTGGTTGATCCAAATTGCCTACCCTAGCTTGAACACTGGTTTTCCACAGGGCTAACTCTCGAACCTTGCTGTTCTCCTTGCTCTACTTAACTTGTTTGGGAATAGGGATACAAAGTACCCAGGGACATTGGGAGGCCACTGTCTTGATGAGAGCATACAGTAGAGCTATCAATGTGCTGAAGGTCCAATGGTTCTGCTTTGCTAAGGAGGGTTGGGGTAAGTTCAGTCTTGCTTGGAAAATAAATGAAAAAGGTATTCACATGTTTTCCGAAAGAGGTGATTTCGTGGAGGGCCTCAGACTGCAGAATTTCAAAACAATGGTCATGCCCAATGAAAGTGTAGAAATTGACAGAGCAATCAAAACTAATTTGTTTGAGACAAACTGAGACACCCTGAACACTGTTAAAAGATTAACGGTAATTAGCACAGAAGGCTTTTATCAGAGGCAAAAATGCTTTTCGCTTTTCCTCCAACGAGATTCATTCGCCATTTAATTGGAATAGCTCAATGTAAAATAACATGTGTAGAAGGATATGGATGAATACATGGATACATTTTTATTTCAATGCAATTTTGGTCAGATAAGGCAAATCAGACCTGTCGAAATGTATTTTTGTTGACTGTTTTGTAATTGTAGCGCAACATGGCATTGCTGTTGAATATGAAATTGATTTAAAATAGGAAACATATGTAATCAGAAATCTTCATAAAAATTTCACAATATGCTAGGGGCCTCATAAGGTTGAGAGTTGAGAACATCTCTCAACCTTCTGATGTATTCATGATCTTATCTTAGCTGGCGGGTATATATTTTATCTCAATATAGCTTCCATATCGTGGAACTGAGCCAATGCCCGCGCTGAGAGATCTGCATCTAATCAATCATAATTGATTGCCTAAAATGTGCTCTTTGAAGAAAGGGGGCAGGAATGCCAGTCATGTATAATCAACATTGCAGAGGATAATTTTCAGCAGTAATTGAGCTAATGAAGAATTGAGGATAAGAAGCAGGGGTCTAATTGAACGTAATTAGGGGAATAATGGATGGTACATCTATTCTCAAATCTATTCATCTCGGAATTGCCATTGTTTGTGTGTGCCAGTCCCTGCAGAATAGAATACAATATTCCTCCTCAATGCTGTTTATTATGCTGCCTACAAAACAGCCATCCTTCTGACAACTATTGAGTGATACTGCTACATAAGAGTTCCCTGTCATAAAAATTATCACAACGATCTATGCTAGTCAAGTAGTCATCGATCTTACGTCAGTGACCTTAAACATTGGTTTCCCTGTCCTTAGTGGCAGCACCCTCTTCCACTGATTCAAAGCTGTCTACCGTGTCCTCTGCTGAAAGAATCTGAAAGTCACCTTTTTGTATTATGCTCTCCTCCAAATTATTCTGGACATATCTTTCCCATGAACTTCATCATAACATAAAAAAGTCTATGAGTTATACAGTATGTCCATGGCTAACATACACATCTGTCTGGATTTTACCGGCTATTGTTTTAATAATAGCTCAGTTGCTTGTGTCTTTTACTTTTTAACTCCTATAATTCATGCAGCCATTTTTCTTTGAGAACCCATTTTTTTCCATTGTCTGTTTGAAGAAAACAAATGAAAGCCCATTTGCTTGCCTGTCATTCTCCACACAAAATATTTGGTTTGCTTTTTTCTTGAGGTGCCATATTGATGAATAATGAAACACAGAAACACACAAACTTCTCCCCCAGCATTTTACACTATACTTTAGGCCCTGACATTGACTATGACTTGAAGAACATTTGACCTTGTTCCAGGCCCAACAGGAGACCCAGAAGGCCGCTCTGAGGTACGAGAGGGCTGTGTCCATGCACACTGCCGCCAGAGAGATGGTCTACGTGGCGGAGCAGGGTCTCCTGGCAGACAGGAACACCCTGGACCCCACTTGGCAGGAGATGCTCAACCACGCCACTGCTAAGGTACGTCATCACTCAACCATGTATTCCATTGCTTTGACAAGAGAGACGCATCCTTCCTGGTGGGTTCACAAGACTGCAGAGATTTACTAGTTCATCGTCTTGCCATTAACATCCATAACCAAATAAATGTAGGCTCTTATTGTTTATATATTTGGTCTGTATCAATCCAAACATTATAGAATGTATGCATGTAGATAATATGCAGCCTTAAGAGGGAGGAAGAGTCCAGAATGGGTTCACTCTTGGAAAGGAGCTCAGTGATCCAGGAGAGTATAGTGGCTACTCCTCCACGTCAAGAGGAGCCAACTGCTGGGGTTCAGGCATCTGGTAAGCCTCCCTTTGGAGGTATTTGGCACGACCAATGGGGAAGAGACCCCGGGGCAGACCCAGGCATGATGGAGGGATTATATCCTTTTGAAGGCCTGGGAACACTGAGGAGGAGCTAAGGGTAGTAGCGAAGTAGGGAAGGGAAAGGGGTGCTTGGACTTGCTCTACTTGTCCTCTCACTGTTGCGGCTGGAGAAGCTGTCAAAGAAGATGGTAGAAGAGGAAACGACAACAACAAAAAAGCCCCACTCATTCAGTGATCCAAAAATACAATAATCCAAAAATGTGTTTTCTTAGCAGGGAGTCGACCTTGAATTGCCATTTACAATCCGGTAATGTAAGTAAGAGACACGAGGGCTCTTGCTCATGATAAATATAGTTCCAGGCTCATTAAGATCCTGGACAGCTTTCTTTGTTGTGATTGATAGCTTAGGGGGGCAGAACTGAAGTTTATTGGAGGCCAAACATAAAGAGCTTTGAAAGCCGTAGATATTTTAGCAATGCAGCAAATTGAAATGTCGTGTAGTAGAGAAATTAGGTCATTTTAGTTATGAGCAAAAAAAAAAACACTGATTAGACTTGATTTATTTTCAACATGAATGGTAATTAATTGCAATTACTGCAGGACGCTGACATTCTAAAGACTATACTCAATGGTGGCTTTTATATATTTCCAGGGTGGACAATTGCTAGCGGGAACACTACACCGTTCACAATGTAGTAACTATTTGGTACGTTATTCTGCTTGTTATGCCGTGCACCAAATGTGTATGATCCATATATGACTGTACCACATTTTGTTGATATGTGTTCATTTTTCAAAAGCTTACCATATAGCCTTTTCGTCTTTTCAAATCCATGTGCGTCAGTCAGCACAGTTTGGAGACAAAATGATGGTGAATTGTCATACAAAATATCTCATCACAAAGATTAATCTGATCTGTTGCATACAGCAATTTTTGTGGCTGTGGCAGGGATGTGCAATGTGAAACTGAAACCTTAACCATACACTTGTGCAGTCAATCGTTATTTATATATATACATTTATCAATAGTTAGTCAAATTTACACAGGTAATTTTACACTGGCCTATTTACCTACCATGGGGAATATCACAAGCTGACACAAATGAAATATCAAAGGTCATAGATTCTGTAACAAAGGTTGTGTAGTCAGGCTGATTAGTATGTAGTGTGAAACTGACCTCCGGGGAAATGTGGCTCCATCTAATCAATGATGATTAATGTGTAGTTTCTTTTATATCAAGGTTGGATGTGCTTATCGACAGAACTATTTTTACTCATCAAAGCCTCTACTATACATCTTTGCTGTTGGTGCATCATAACTGAGGACTGAACACATTTCTTTGTAATCATGACAATGTCTTCCAATGAACATGCTCAAAATGCTGTTTAAGGGGTTGCCTGTGAAAAGTGGGTTTCAACTACCCACAATTCACAAGCCAATAGATATTCTGTCATTCACTTGCCATTGGTACACTGTGTCATGTAGTCAGGTGTACATGCCTCTTTCTTTTTTCTTATTAAACTCTAAAGGTCATTTTGTTGTGGTGTGAGAAGATTGATTGGAACAGACATGCGGTGCCTTGGGCCACTACTGCTGCGGGTGGTGCTTTCCAAGCCCTGGTGTGGAAGGACGCTCCAGGAAGCCACGTTTCTCCTGTTCAGTGGCTGCTTTCCTCTCCCCGATGCCCCAGGTGAACGAGGCCGAGGAGGAGCGTCTGCGGAGCGAGCGGGAGCACCAGCGCGTCACCCAGCTGTGTCAGGACGCCGAGGCCCGCGTGCAGAACCTCCAGAAGGCCCTGAAGAAGGTCATCGTCAAGTCCAAGCCCTACTTTGAACTCAAGGCGCAGTTCAACCACATTCTGGAGGTGCGTGGCATGGCGACAAACATGACATGATGTATTAAACCTGGTGCCCTTTATCCTTATTGTGAAGTCGATCGTTCGACAGCGTTAGAATTCCCGATAATTGAATGCGTGTCTCTCCCAGGAAGTCCCACGAATAAATAAATAAATGACCTTATATAGATGTCGAAAACTGCATGCACATAACAACTGCTTCGGCAAATGCATAAACAAAAGAGTACATAAAGGAGCTGTTTGGTGTTTACACATTGTAGACATATGATGGTGTGTCGTTCAGTGCACTTTGGACCACCAAGGAGAAGTGTTTCATGTTAACTAGTGAATCTATGTTCACGGCCAGTGGAGGTTTTCAAATTGATTAACTGGGAAGCGGAGGCTGGCAGTGGCTTGCGAGCACTTTCTACACTTTGCTTTTCCGCCTGCTACAAATCAAGTTTTAAGTTCTAATAAGACATCTTAACTTATTTCAAAAAAGCTTTTTGTACCGCAATGGGGATGTTTAAAAAAGAATTGCCTTCAGCACCAGTGCTCTGTCCATTTTGCAATGGAAGCAGCTATACAAATAGTATTTATCATGGCAATAACAGGTTATTCCATTAAAACCCAAACAAACAATTCATAATTCAAGTCCACAAAATTAAAAGGTTTAAAACTAGAATGTGTCTCTACAGTGTCTCAACATTCAACATTTGAGACATCTTTTTACTTTATTATGCAAATCCAATCTCAAATCTTTGTACATCAGCGTTGAGATACAGCCATATTGCTTTTCTTCTTGCTTTTCTTACAATGTTGCTGAAACACATGAGTTCGCCACTTTGATTATTCAACCTTGAAGCTAATTAGAAGCTCTAATGTAATTTGCAAGACAATCAAATTATCATATTCCAACAAACGACTCGAAACTTGACTTTAGATTTTAAGCATTTTTATCCCACATTTTGTGTTTTATCTTAATACATTTAATTAATGTAATTTCCTGGGAACTCTTCATTATCACAAATGGGAAGAAATACGAATGAAATACTGCAAACCCTTTTTCTGATATAATCCTTAGTGGCTGCCACATTTAAACTTTAATTGAGTGAAATTATCATCTAAAGTTATAAAACTAAGGTCATACAGAATTTTGTATTCTTTACTTTTTTTAGTAATTTGAGAGACTTCCAAAAGCAATTTACAGTGACCTCAGACCAGTCTGGCCGATCACCGTCTCTCCGGGCTCCACTAAAACATCTGTAATGTATACCAATCTAAATTAGCATTGTACATTATTGTACTGATTCTGCTTAAAAGTATTTAAAGTGTGCTTGAAGAGAGACAGTAACAATGGTTTGATCACCCGGACCAGTATTGTCCTTTAAGGAGCAGGTAGAGGTTAGGTATCTTGCACAGGGATGTGGACGCGGGACGTTGGGGATTGAACCCGGTAATCTTCAACTGAAAGCTGAACACCCTAGCCACTACACATTCTTGCCCACTATATTGATTATTTCTCCACTACCTCCATTTGCATATTATTGACTTGGGTTCAATTATTCCTCTACATCCTGAGCTTGTTCCACGTAGCTTCCTAATTGGAAATTAATGAAGGCGAATTGGTAGCTTGTTGAGTTGCTTGCAATTGTGGCTTTACTAGAAGCCCCCACATGCCCTAAAATCCTGTCAGTAAAATTAGGACACACAGAAGGATCATTTTACATTTTTTTAATTTTTTATGTTTAGCTGACATAATATTACAACAAATTATAATCCACTTAGAAATACTACCATCACTCAATGGCGTTGTTTATGCCCTTGTATCTTGATTCTCGAACTTGAATGCGCTCAAAACCGTCTCAGCCTAGTTACATGTAGACGCAGTTTACCAGAGATCCCTGCTTGATATGCGTACGCACATGCAGGTTTCAGATTCAGAAAGCTTTTGTTAACAAGGCTGTGTCATATTGTCTGATATAAGCAAGTGACGCAGACAATAATGACATGCTATGAGTGAATCTTACATGAGAAGCACTGAGAATAACATTGCTTTTCAGGAACACAAGGCCAAAGTTGTTGAGCTGGAGCAGCGAGTTGCCAAAGTGAAGACCCGCTACTCCGTGGCCCTGCGCAACCTGGAGCAAATCAGTGAACAGATCCATGCCCAAAGGGGGCGCGTCCACGCCCGCCATGCCCGGCCCGTGGCCTGTGGTGCGCGGAGCTCTCCCGTGGGCGCCGAGGCGGTAGAGGTGAGAGCCACGATGGCCCAGGGGTCGGGCAGTGGAGCAGGAGGAGCAGGAGGAGGAGGAGGAGGAGGAGGAGGCCTGGGCGCTGGGGCTCTGGAGAGCGACTGGGCAGACGGGGAGAAGACCAGGCAGTGGGTGGAGAGGCACAGGAAGTTTGGCTGGGGCCAGCAGGATGCGGCCGGGGACACGGCCTCGGTTGCCAGCCTGCAGACCATCGCCTCGGACCTGGAGAAGTGTGACTCGGTGGGGCACCTGGGCGACCTCAGTGACCTGGGCAGCCTGGTCAGTGAGGAGTGGGACAGGGAGAGGGACCAGCTCTTCAGAGGCGAAGAGAAGAGCCATGACAGAGCAGGGGATGCCAAGGGGCAAGCAGAGAGCGTGGAGGTGGCGTCGTCGGCTGTGGTGGCAGGAGCTAACCCTGCCACCCTGCTTACTCCTGATAGGGCAATGGAAGTGAGGGCTGGGATGAGCAGAGAGAGACATGAGAGCTTTGTCAAGCAGCACAACAGAAGTGTGAGCTTATGAAGACATGAATCAGTGAATGGCCGTAATTGAACCAGAATGGAAATTTGGAGATTCCGATAAAGGAAGGGTTCAGGTCTTGAACTATGGGGGCATTGACAGGTATGCTATTTGCATATCGCGTCATGGTTATATGGTGCAAAAGTAACAAAGCAAGCCAAACAAAAACGTGTTTTACAAAAAGCTAAATAGTTTCTCTGAATTCAGATGAATGCCAAGTCACTTTAAGGTGCAAGATCATTCTACTGGGATTAAATGTACCACCCATAGATAATGCATGGACAGTGTGCTGCCCGTTTTTGTTTGTGTGACTTAAAAGAAGTATTGTTCTTTCAAATTGTAACTTTATGGCACTTTATGTTTATGGCAGACGAAGTAACATTTTGTCATACCCACCTCATCCACACACACGTCCACGCCATGCTGACTGCGGAACAGGTTCTACATGTTGATCTATTCTACCATATGAAGTCACTGTAGCTCTATGGAAAACCTTGACCTGCAAGATCATTAGGATGATCTCCTAAACTTAACTCAAAGTATTACTGTTAAGGTTATTCTGAGGCCTTGAACTGCAGTGCCAACTCATTGCAAAGTATTTTGCTCTAGTTTTTGTAGGAGCTGCATGAGAAAGAGGATGTGAGGCTGACCTATTGAACCTTTAAGGCATTGATGCCTATATGGGCTTTCTTGCATTAACAACAATCTTGAGATTAAGATTTCAAGAGAAAGCCCAACAATATTTGTTTGCACATTGCTATGCTTGTTTGGTTTAAGAGTTGAAATACTAGTCAACCACAGGGACAGGGAATTCATACTACACTGATGTCAATCATGTCAACCATGTCAACATGGGCAGTGGTTTGATTGTATTGTTTGGATATTCTTTAAATAATCTACACATATGAATAACATGTATGATGTGCATGAAATTTGACATGTGAATTTGCCTATGCAGTGAAACCTCTGTACTCAAATTTAATTTGTTCCAAAAGGCTGTTCAAGTTCGGAAGTGTTCGAAAACTGCTATGCCATGAAGCAATATCACCAAAACAATGCTATGCTATGAAGCAATATCAGACACACGCAATCTGTTTTCATGCTTCAAGATGATTTCCTTCTTCAACTTGATCGCTTTACGCACTATTTGCCACATTTTCTGAGCACCAGCACTACTTCCCTTCTTTGGAGGCATGATGGAGGGCTTAGTTATACAGTAAATGTATGTTACAATGGAAAAAAGAGGCACAGAATAGCAAATATTGATGCACAGAACAAGAAGTGAGCGTGAGTCTCCTCTGTATAGATTCCACGGCGTACTGATGCTGGACTCTGTGACCCCACATGACAAAACCGAACGAGTTCCGAAATTTTGTTCACGTTCTGGGACAGAAAGTCAGTCGAATCTTTTGTTGGACTGAGGAGTGTTCGATTACAGAGGTTTCACTGTAGGTAACTACTGACATTATCCCTACCTCAGTAGGCTCACGTAATTAACTAATAGCTGATGATTCTGAAGAAGTTCTGTCTTTGTGGTGCCTTCAGCTTCTAAGACCATTTCCCTCAGCCATACTGACAAATATCCATGGGATGGTTTGTTGATGATATGAGCCGTTATTGCCTATACTACTAACATTCATGCTTTGGTTTGAAAGAGACATTATCTTTTATTGCTCAAATGTATACAAAAAAAGAGATGCTTTAGCTGCTAACTGTGACACTGCAGAGATGTATTCAACCTACATGCCGGAAGGAAAACATTATGGACCCCTTGAAGAAGTAATGGACAAAGTCAATGTCAATCAGTTTGTTTTTGTAACTGCAAAACTAAGAGGCTGGGCCTAGAAGTAATGCATTGGACTGGCTGATAAACATAACCGTTTAGACTTTAATGGTGCATTGTGTAGGATTTCGTGGCATCTATTGGTGAGGTTCCAAATTGCAAGCAACATATTTCCTTCCCTCAAATCTCCAATAGGAGAAGATATGGTGACCGGTACTGGTGTGTCAGGTCCCAGTAGGTATTCCAAAAGGATGTAATGATCTAGCTCCTTGATAGATTTGTAATTAGTTTTTTACTTGGTCTGTAAATCTCATGTCTTACAAGTAATGTAGTGATAGTGCTAAAACATGTAAAATGTGTCCTCTTTAGAGCTGTTCTGGACTACTTTAGAAACATGGTGGTCTCTTTCTAGCATATATAAAACACAATTCCTATTTACACTTATCAAAACATATGCAGGTTGATGATATTACATTTCTGCTTGTATGTTCTGCTAGATGCCACTAACTTTACAATGCACCTTTAACAACGTAGAGGTTTCAATTCTACATTTGTAAATCCTGAATATACACACCTGTTAAGCTGTAACTTGGAGTAAACGTTTGCATCACCTCCTCTAAATTGTTAATGATGTCTATATTTATTGAGTCGGTTAATCACATGAGTCAAAACTGTGTATTATTCATTTGCGATGTCTACTGTAGCATGCATCTAATTTGTTAATGAAAGAGGTCATGATTACAGTGAAAGGGAGGCACACTGTGCAATGATCAATATCAGCATCTTGGAACTCATAGCTGTCTTCAACTATTAAACATTTTATTTTCACGTGGCTTCTGAAACGTTCATGGGTGTGTTATGTGTCTACAGTGCATTAACGACCACATCACAATGTTACACTTTGCTTAATGTATTCCCCCCCCACGCGCGCACACACACACACACACACACACACACATACACACACACACACACACACACACACTTTTATATATATATTTCTTAAATAAATAAATAATACTATTGGCGGATTACAGATGGTAATTTGTGTCGCCGTGGGTGTGGGTGACCTTTAGCTCTTTTTTCAAAGTGGGTGTACGCATGTGGAGTTACATGAGGCATGTAAATGATCATTATTCTTTCATGGTGGGGGGTTGTTTCTAGAACCACAGTGAGTGTGCATAGTCGGATAGTGAGGATTTAGGTCAGCAAAGCCATAACTGGCATCTGCCGTGTGCACGTGTCAATGACTTATCAATGCTATCACTGACTGCATTGAGGTGTGTGTTTCCAGATGAAGACAGGAAGAGCAGGGGTTCTCAAATGTGTGTCCATTGCCCACTTCACAACAGATGTAAAGAACATTAATGCATGCAATATTGAGGCTTATGTCTGACGATTACAGCCCTACACCCAGCGCCAGATGAAACACTGCCTTAAACCAGACAGTTGAAATGCTGTCTGGGACATTTTTATGAAGCTATCTGTAAGTCAGTCGAAGGCCGTCTGTGATTCCTATAACCTTGAAAGAAGATAGTTGATGGAAAGGTGCTGTTTCTAGGTGTATGTGTGTGTGTGTGTGTGTGTGTGTGCATGTGCCTGTGCATGCATGTGTGTGTATGTGCGTTGCAGACAGGCAGTATGACACATCCCATCTTCCCACACATGATGATGCAGGAGATGTGCAAGAAGACACAGAGGCTGTGATGGTCGAGAAATATCTAAGGAAGTCTTGTAGACCAGACTGGAAGTCTGCTTGTAAAAAAGGTTTGTTGTTCGTTGTACTCATCTCATCGCACCCCAGGGTGGATCAAGAAACCTCAGGCATGAAGGGAGATAATCTGTACAGTCAGACAAACACTCTGCACTTGAAAGTCTTTGCCTTTGTTTAAGTTGATTAGAGATTTTCTCTAATTGAAATGTGTTCATTCATGTGAACTCCAAAAACCATCTTACAGATGCTACACCTATAGTTGAAGTTGCTGGTTAGTTGGACACATTCCAGATTGTATTAAGATACTATATTGTAAGTCAGAAATGAGCATGAACAAATTGTTAGCGGCACTTGTTAAGACTAATTCACCCAGTCAGCAATGAATGAACCCATTTTTCATCTCTATAGTTATATATATCTTTTTTACAACAGTCTTAGTACCTATGAATAAATCTGATAATCCACACAATGGATGTGCAGAACGTCTATGTTCTAGGCTCTCTCTCTCTCTCTCTCTCTCTCTCTCTCTCTCTCTCTCTCTCTCTCTCTCTCTCTCTCTCTCTCTCTCTCTCTCTCACACACACACACACACACACACACACACACACACACACACACACACACACACACACACACACATAGACATAGACACACACAACACAAGTACCACCGCCATACAATAGCCACAGCCAGCAGCGCAAGCCTGGTACCCAAACAAGTCCATAGTTCTCAGAGAATTATTACATATATCAAAGTGACAGCGCGCACGAGCGGAGTAGTGTTTGAGAGAGTGACAGCGGATTGGTCAGTTGCTGTGAGCCATTAGGCAGGCGCGAGGGGGAGGTCTGCACTATTTATCTAGGATGTGAGCGCGCCATCTGTCTTAACGTCAACCAATGCGCGGCTCTAATTTCCCCCCACTCTGCGACTCGTCCCCGCGTAGTGGGGCTGTATTGCTATTCTACTGCAGATGAGAACGAGGGAGAGCAGGAGCTCGTCGTCTCCCTCTCCCAATGACGTCGTGAAGAGAGTGAGGGATAGCGTTTGCAGCGAAAGGGAAGAGAGGGAGAGAGAGAGGGAGTGTGTGAGAGAGAAGGGAAGCGGTGCACCGTGTAACGTCGTTGAAGTGTAACGTCGCTTTTTTTTTCCCTCGATGCCACGCCACTGTCGTTGATGTACTGACAGGATTTAATTTGGGGCCACGAAACAAGCGTGTAATGAATCCAACTCAACGCTCTCTGGACATTTGTCTACATGAAACACACTTTTGCATACATTACTGTCGACATTTGCTGTTAATTTTCTCACCTACGAGTCGTAGTCGACTGGAACATGGCAATAGAGCGGGCGTCTAGTATTTGTGAGTATCATTCCAAGGCAGCAATACAGTATTTAGTTACTATCGAAAATGCTAACTGAAATCTCAGTCAAATGTAACTTTGTTATTTCTTTAGATACTTTAATATTGTATTTAATGAAATGCTACTGATGTTTACCAAACGCACTTGATAAAAGCACAAGTATATCTCTGGACATAAACTGTTTGAATGTAGTGTCGAGCCGTTACAGAATGCTGTAGGCCCGTTTGTTTTTGAACGGGATAGCTTTGTAACGCATTCGAGACATTTTATCACACATGTAATACGACAAAATACTGTTCATAGCAATAGCAGTGTAGCCTTCCTATCTATCGTGCTCTTGGCGCTCAACCGCGCGTGTTCGTGTAGCCTACTCATCATCCAATCACGCGAAGCAATCTTCCACTCGCCGCCGCGCACACGCCTGCGCGCACGCACGCACGCTGGGAAGACTATGGCACTCCTCCCTTCCCGAGTCATCAGTGGGACTTGCCGTCCTCAACCTCAAACTAAAAAGCGCAGTAAGTTTGGACATTTGTTTTGCCATGTCATCGTGGTGCAGTGTGCCCCATCTCTTCTCGCGTCCTCGCCATGCTTGTGTGTGCAACATTATCTTGATGATGATGATGCACACGTTCCTTTAGATTTTTTTCTTTTTCTTTTTTTGGGGTCCGTTGACCTGGTTTCAGGCAAAATAGTCGTTGTAAATTATGATTTGTGATCTGTCTTTCGTCTCCATAGCCGACGATTAGTATGTACATTGTTCTAGGCTACTATAACTACTCTTAGTCTTGTTGGTGTACATGTATTGTATTGAAAACATCATTATCCTAATCCCACCATAGAATTCCCGAATTGTAGCCAGTGGAATTGAAGCCAACTTGACTTCTGTCGAATGATTGTATTGGCCAGTGGGTTTAGTGGGTTCTGTCGCTGTCCATGGTGCTGGTAGAGGATAGCGCTCAGCTTGTCCAATAGTCGCTTATAATAATGGTAGCCTGGTTTGTGGTCATGAAGCCCGATGGCTTGCTGCTGCCTACCAATTACGTCTGTATGTGTGTATGTGTGCGTGCGTGTACTCTACCTCTACGCCTGCCCCCCTCGTCGTCCAAGTGTGTTCATATACAGTTGGATAGTTCATCGTATTCCAACATAAGTAGCTTCACTTTATACTTAATAAGATACACACACACGCACACACACACACGAACACACACACACACACACACACACACACACACACACACACACACACACACACACACACACACACACACACACACACACACACACACACACACACGTGCATATTTAAGACAAATGCAATTTATGATTGCCATGATTTGTACACTGACCATTACACAACAGAGGATGTCTATGCACAGATTTGTGATATAATACTTGCTTAAAATACATTTACAGGCTGAGGTGAGATTCAGCTTAACCTTTAAGCAGCAAGGAACATTCTAGTGAACTACTACAAGTATTTGAGACACCCATGCTGTGTTTGTGACAAAATAGGCCCCATGGGGGAACATAGATTTAGATAGTGTGAGTGTGAGCTTTCACATGGTTTCATCCAAGGCTATCTCATATGTCGTTGACTCATTCTTCAGACTATTCCAATAAAAACAAAGGCTCCACTGAGATTCTGCCTCGATATATGAAGGTGGAAATGCACTTTTTGTAACGTTATCGACATTAGATACATGACCTTCATCTCAGACACCTTTATTTTCATTCCAGATATTGTGCTTTTGAGGGGAAGGCGGATACACATGCTGTTCATTGTCACTGGTCTTTCAGGGAGGCTTTTGGTATGTGGTCGCCAATGCATACTAATGTCCATAAAGAGGGTGTCTGTGTCCTGGAGGAAGTGTGAGATACGCAGTAGGTTTTTCCAACACACGCTCTCTCTCTCTCATGCCATGACAGCCTCATGTCACAACCGACATAAGCAGTCTAGATCGGATGAAAGCCTGGCTGATTGAATCATTGTAACGTCTAATTGCCGTCGTCATTTCCCCAAAGTCTGTTCAGCGGAGCAAGCAGACACGTCGCCAAGGCCCCTAGAAGACACGTTGGCGTGGGAGACACTGTTCGTCAGTTCACACAATGTAACATGTGGCGCTCTGCACGTTCATGTTTCATGGTAATGCAATTACAAAGGTTAATGCGGTCCCCCAGTCAAACATGAATAATCCAGATTTTTGTATTCATATTTCACATTCGTAAGGAATGCATTTTTTTTCAGAAGGGCTGTTATGATTGCTTTCATCCCTGCTTTGTGTTAAAAGGTTTTGCTAGGTCGTGGAAAGGGTTTTCTAGAGAGGTCAGAATTTGTATTTATGCATATTTTTTTATATTTATTCTATTACTTGTATTTTACCTAAACATAGAACATCATGATTTACTACAGTACGGCACAGATGGTTATTATTGTGTGTGTATTGCTCTACATATGGAACATTTATATTTGTCTACAAGGAAAGGCAAGTGTGTGTAATTCTTCTACATGCCTAGTGCTACAATATGTTTGTGTGTGTGTGTGTGTGTGTGTGTGTGTGTACAACCTAAAAGGGGATAATTGTGGTGATGTAGTGAAGTGAGGCAGGGTTAGCTAGCTGTTCATCAGTGTTAGCGACCCCTGCAGGGAAAGAGAGCGGCGAGGCAAAAACAGTGCTCTTCAGTGGTAAACTAATTACAACATGACAACATATTTTCTGTTGTTTAGCGTTTACTAATAGCTCATGGACTTATGCCACTAAACTAATACCAATATGAAGTCATTCCATTGGAACAGGCTGGTGCAGTTCTATGCTGCACAGGGACTGGGAACACCTTTCCATAATGGCCTGGTGCCTATTAACATTGTCATTAATATTACCTCTAGTATTTGCCATGGAAAAATGGCACCATGGACATTAAGTATTTGGGGGTTATCAGAACAAAAGCATCAGTATTTAACTAATCACATTTCTCTTCTTCAGAGACATCTAACGTGATGTTTTTGTATCATAAAAGCAAAAGGTGAAGGTACTTTAGAAGGTATAGCCGATCTCATGATAATGAGTTAGCCCCGCTACTGCTAGTGGTTCTACTCCGTCCATATTTCTCGATTAACTGTAACACTATTACGGCAGAAGCTTAATGAGCTGACCAGTGTATTGGTATCCCCTCCTTGTGTCAATATATTTAGAATGTGAAGCACTTCCCAAGACTTCCAGGGGTTAGGGGGTTTATCTGCATGACTCAGACCTATAGTGTTGCATTAAAACACTTGGGCTAAAAGGTGAGAGGAGCTTCTATTCTGCAGAACATAAATCCCCCAGGGCAATATTCCCCTTTCCACATTTAGCACCACAGATTTAATAATAACACTAGGGCTGCAGAATATACTAAATTGATATCAATATTGCAATATGAACGACAACACTATCTATATTGCGAAGGCTGTTTTTAATACATGCACTTTGGGGACTGTAATGACACACAATGGATTGATAATAAATTCAGAAACAGGATGTCTCACCCATGCAGCCTTTTAAAATAAATCTTGAAGACTATATCAGGTTTTATTGCTGTAGTGGGACCTGCTATAGGTGAGAGGACACTTGATAGTGGTGGCAGAGGTGTGGTGATGTGCTTGCTGATGTGCACAGTGTAGTGTTCCCAACCTCTTGGGGCTAAAGCACATCACAATCCCAACCAAAAAGTCACTAGTGAGCAATCTTCGCAATATTTCACACACAACAGTTACATGGTCAAAGTTACATGGATATAGCTCATGAAATCAACAATTGCATTATTGTTCAAAATATGTATTGGTGCAAACTAGTATGAGGTGAAAATAATCATCAATGAAGCAGCTCATGAATAGTACTAATTATTTTATAAACAGGAACTACTTTATTTTACACGTTTCACTCAAGTTATCAACATTTGTCGTAGATATGTATTAAATCCATCCAAATGTGTATGTCACACCTAGCCTGTCACACCTAGCAGTGTTATGGACCCCATTGCTTTGAGACCATCCTTATACCTTTTTATTACAGCATTGTGCCTTCACTCGCTCTTCAATATCATCCACACCACACCATGCAGGAAATTAAATGTGAGGCAACATCACGAGTGCTCCAGACTAAACAAGAATGCAGCATACAACACATTTTGGTCTTGCCGTGTTAATAACTCATTTGTGAAACTTCAAACACAGTTTACTAACATGTGTTTCTAAATAATAGAAATGTATATTTTAATCAAACTTAATCTTATAAGCTTTGTATATGTTCAGATATTGATCAAGTCCTTTTTCAAATGATAAAAATGTACCCAGAGCACTGCAAATTTCAAGATCAAATATAAAATGAATTAGCATATATATATAGACTCCTTGGCACAAGATTTGATAAAATCCCCTCAAGAAATCAGTACAGCAACTTTTATTTAATTTACTATGGAAAAAGGCCTTTTAAGACAAGTGAAAAACAGACTGTAGAATTAGATTGTAATATCTTTTCGAAATAGTTAACATGATTTGTTCTTGCTGTGCTGTACATTGTCTATGGGAGCTATGCATGCTACAAACATCACACCAAGCTAATGGTGCTAGCACAAGACTATGACCAAACACACTATCACATCTACATTTTATTGACAGGAGTCCATCTGGTCACATTGTGTTGGTATAATGATCTTTTTATAGGACTGCATTGGCCTCATTGGAATGGGTAAACCTCTCCACTCTCTTCAGTCGATCTTCTGCTTTTTGATTTTGCCCCTCCAAATACCAGAATATGTATACCAACAAACATAATTGGTGTATAGATGATGGCAAGTTGACTGCTAGATAGTGTGTATTGCTTGCTTGCACTATTTTACTCACATACACAGCATGACACCACAGCCAAAGGGAGGAACATTTCAAGGGAAGACCTTGAAATACAGAAAGAGATGTAGAAACTTTTCAATATGGGTGTGACAGAATCAAGTTTAGAGAAGAACAGTGATTGGCAATGGACAGGCTAAATACAGCTACATCTAGCACATAGTACTAGAGCTGAAAAAAAAAACCCTGAAAAAGGCTAAAACTGTGCATGGAGTGTTTGGCAGACTATTACTTGTCTCAGCCTGCCTCTCAACTGAGGACCCATTGTCATCAACTCAGTAGAACAGTTCATGTAGGCACCTGATATGTACCTCTCTGTGAAGACAACTCTAACCTGAAGCACCGTCATACCCCCCTCACTTCCACTCTCCTCTCTTTTCTCTCTCTCCTCCCCTCTATCATTTTCTCTTCTCCCCTCACTCATTCTCTCCTCCGCTCCTCTCCTTTCATTTCCTATTTCCCCTTTTCGTCTTTCCTATTCCCTTCTCTTCCCTCCTCCCTCCTTTTCTACTCTCTCTCTCTCTCTCTCTCTCTCTCTCTCTCTCTCTCTCTCTCTCTCTCTCTCTCTCTCTCTCTGCCTTTGTAGCTCGTTGACCCCCCCCCCTCCTCCCCAGCCCACTCCCTGCCCCTAATGTTGGCTGTTCTCTGGGACAACACTGTACTGTTGGTGAAGTGTGTAGAGTGCAGTCAGCTCGACTGTATTTGCAGATACAGTCCCTGTGCAGTGCTGCCCTCTTGGCCAGGTCACCAAATAAAAAGAGATTTTTAATCCCAATGTGTTTTCCCTAGGATAAATAAAGGATTAAAATACAAATAATTACAAATAAGTAAATGTCTCTCACTGACACCGTCAGTACATGCTGGACACCCTCCATATTTAGAATGTGTATATCTAACGATATAACATAGATAGAACGATTGTGTAAAATAAAACAGTACAACAACACAACTAAATTAGTGTTCAACATTTGCAGTGAGCCAGCTTGCCTGATGTAGGACAACATGAATGATAGTGACGTGTTGTAGCATTAAAGTAACAATGTGGTAAGCAGCAATGCAGTGCAGCAAGTCAAGATCACCACTCACTGTAGAGCCCACACAATTACAGGTGTTTAATAATCAACTATCCTTGATGCAAACCACACAACTTGTGTTCCACTCCCTGGTGGGCACAAACAAACAAACACGCACACAAACGCACACGAGCACATCTGCATCTGCTGCTGCCATGGTCATAGGATGCAGGAAGCTCCCCATTAACATACAGCGCACACTGCTCTCCGTTTTGATGAGCAGTGACTCAAATATAAATTGCATTTGATTCAATATGAAAACTTTTTTTTTTTTAATGTTAATTAAAAAAAATCTTATCCCAATCAAACGATTTTAAAAATATATTATTAGAAATAAATGTCAATGTAGAGTTAGACCTCATCTTGATACAGGCACGATAGCAAATGTGATAGCAAGGTTGCTCTGTTGTTGGGGGCGTCATGGGGGACCCCAAAGGAAACAACAAGCAGGGGCAGCATGTAGAACAGATAGTGACATGGTGAGCAGCCTCTCTCGCCCCGGCACTACGGCACAGGAGGCAGGAGGCTGCCAGACTCATCGAGGCTGGACCAGCTTACTGATTACACTCACTCATATACTCGCTCTCTCTCTCTCTCTCTCTCTCTCTCTCTCTCTCTCTCTCTCTCTCTTCCTCTCTCTCTCTCCTCTCTCTCTCTCTCTCTCTCTCTCTCTCTCTCTCTCTCTCTCTTCCTCTCTCTCTCTCTCTTCCTCTCTCTCTCTTCCTCTCTCTCTCTCTCTCTCTTCTCTCTCTCTCTCTCTCTCTCTCTCTCTCTCTCTCTCTCTTCCTCTCTCTCTCTTCCTCTCTCTCTCTCTCTCTCTCTCTCTCTCTCTCTCTCTCTCTCTTCCTCTCTCTCTCTCTCACATGTTGTTTTTCTTCCTGTACTGTCCTATTAATTACACTATAATCTCCTGATTTTTAAAAGGTCTCAATCCAAACGTGTGTGCAGTAAAATCTTATTTTCTCCT